>VZTI01003051.1:739530-907903 GCA_013397865.1 Struthidea cinerea | reverse complement strand
GGGGCAGGGAGAGAGTTGCATTTATTTTCTCTGTTTCTTTATCACCAAAATTTGATGTGCCTTAAGAGTGAATGGTGTGGTCCTGAAATACCCTCACATCTTTAAAGAATTTACTTCAAAAGACCACATTTCCCAGAATGTAACAAAAAAAAAGTTTGCAAAATACTAGGAACTTCTCCTCTAAAAAGCATAGAGAATTGTTTGCTTGTGGACCAAATCTGAAAAATAGTAGATGCTGATTGAAGTCTTCCAAATATTGCCCTGTCTGATTTTCTGAATGTGCACAGAAGTTCCACAGTGTGATCTTATTTGGAAAGGTTAAAATAATTTGTAAGGTTGTTTACCAATACTGTAATTTATGCTTTATATATAATAATCCATATATGAACTATGTATATTGTTTCACATATATGACCTGTCCCTCTTTTTTATTTTTTTTAAACGAGGCAATGAAAGCAGTCAGGCAAAAAAGCTTGAATTAACAGTGGAGCTGCAGATGCATGACAAAACATATATTATTCTGATGAAAAAAATGGAGTTCACTGACAGGGCGTCACAGCTAAATTTGCTTTCCTAGCTTGCCTCTGTTTAGTCCTATCACAACTAAATGACAGGCTGGGAACACAAAAAACAAACAAAAAAACCCAAACAGATGAGGAACCTTTTTTTTCAATTTTATGAATGGTGATGGGTGCTTGTTTATGCTAGAATTAAGTGTTCCTTCATAAAATGCACCTCCTGAGTGAAATAAAGTTGCTGTCAGTGACTATAATGTTTTAATTCTGTTGAAAGAGTGAAGAAGGAAGAAGACTTCTGATGGTGCTAGAATCCTATTCCCTCCAAATACTAAATAAAACAGTGGCAGACAAACACATTACTGAGAGGAATTTTTTAAAAGTAAAAATCAATAAATTATGCAGCATTGATTAACATCATATACCAAAAATACAAAGTCAGTCTCTTTCATCGTATGATCCACAGTCTTTCCTCAGTGAGGAATTGACCTTTTAAAAATGCTGCCTTTTATTCGGGATTTCAGAGACCACAAAAATTGGCAATCACAGCAACAGCTATTTTGATTCGTGATAGAAATAACTACTGTGTCTGCTTGAGACACAGCCGTTACCAGCACTGTTAAAGCTAAGAAAATTGAAAAAAAAGAAACAAAAAGGTCATTGCTGGCAAGTAGGCACACTGTCCTGGTGGCTGCTGAGTCAGGTGCAGCACTAATGTCCCCAGGCCACCTCCCAGCCATCCTTGTGCTCCGGGTGAACCCACCATCTCAGATGGCCAGAGCCTGAAATGCAGTCACTGCCTTATCTGCTCCTGTCAAAACACCCTGCGTAGGCATAAATCCTGTCAATATTAACCTTTGGGCTGGCTTTTGTGAAAACTGACACTGTTTGTGTAGAGCAGAGGGACTACAGCACATGAAAGCCTGCCAGCAGAGCAGGGATGAGGTCTGGGGAGAGGATTGGCAGCCTGAGGGACAAAAATCCCTCTGCCTTACTCAGCTGCAACTGCACATTTGACCACACCATCTCCCAAGTCTGTGAGTATTTCAGCCCCATAATCTTGCTTTTATAAAAGCCCACATAGATGGGGTGACTGAAGAATTGTGAGCTTGCAAACAATAATTAAATCAAAATAAGTGCCCAAAACCTTAAATGACCATTAAGTGTATAGGCATACACTTGTCATTTTCTGATGATTTCTCTATTTCTTTCTCCCCCTGCCCTTTTTTATTTACCTGGGTTTTTTGGTTTTTTAGGTCCAAGGGCAGAACAGTGAAAAAACTTTCACCCTTCCTGAGATGGGGAAACAGTTAAAAACATTTTTTCCATCTCAGCTGCACATTCTTAAAAAGCAGACAAAAGAAATTTCCCTTCCAGAGTAACCCATCAAACCTAGGGTTGGGCAGAGACAGGAGATGCAGATTTGAACCACTTAAGGCTAATGGAGATATAAAATTAGAGTTGCCTTTCCTTTGAGAGAGCCCTAAAAATGCTCTCAGATATTTTTCAAGAGAAAATTGAGAAAGGCAACCAAATCCACAGGGTCACCTGTGCAACCACAGCTGTTGAAATCCGCGAATTCAGATCCCATGCACAGTCAGACCTGTGCCAGAGGTAGAATTCCAGATCTGTTCCTTACAGCATGTTGGATAAATCCCTGCTTTTGGTGTATCATTCTCATGACCACTATTCACAAGTGTCTGATCTTACAGCAGGCATGCAGTACAGGAAATTTTATGTTGTGAGCTTTTGAATTCTGCTGCAGAGGGTCAGCATGGCTGTGTTAAACCAACCCCTACAGAAATTATTTGACAACTATGCAATTAACAAAGTGTGCAAAATCTACAAAACTTAGTATTGTAAAATGAAAACAGAAGCATGGCCTTGATTAAAGAGCTCTTTTCTCACATAAAATTCCAGTGGGAATTTTCAAATTCCATTTAAAGATCATAATTCTGCAGCCAGCTTCATAACCTTCTGCTTCTACCTTACAAGTATTTCTTATTGCCTTTAAACTAAAAATATAATTCAAGAAATGACCCTGCACAAGGCTGGTGCTGAGTAATAAGGGATTTTTTGCTCTGTTTTCCAAGACCAACTTCCTCTTTTTCTTCTTTCATATAGTACATCAATTCTTAATTCAAGCTCCCTTTAAATGTGTAGGCACATTAAAAATAAATACACTATTCTTTTCTTCAGGTTGTCATGAATTAATCCAAATGTGCTATCAGCTAAATCTGATGAGAAACACAGATGTTCTGAACTTTCAATGAACATCTCAGGTGACTGCTGAACTGCAAATTCATTTGATGAATCATAACCCCAGTGGAATAAAATCTTCCCTGATAAATACATTATTCAAAGTCAAACCCTAACTTTCCAGTTTCATCTCAGGACAGTATAAAATGCCTCTGACAATGAGCTGAAAATTAATAAAATATCTGTTGCAGATCCATTTCTGTTTTCTGAATTTGGAGGTTGCTAGGTGATGAAAAATAAATTGATTGAATAAAGAGAAAATGCTTATGGGGAGCTACGAAACAGATTGCAGTGTACAATACTTTGAACATGAATTAGCATATTGTTATGAAAAAGAAGGCATTTTATAGAATTATGGGGCTGAAGATTCGATAAGAAATTACTAGCAGAAGACATGAGCATGACAATAATTCTGGAGGCACTTAGTGGTTGGTAATGAAAAGCAATAAATAACTGAGAGTAAGAGAAAGGAGAATGCTGGAGAAGACGCAAAAAATCAAACAGCCTGGCTGCTTCTTAGGTCTAGAAAAACTATAACTGAAACCTGCTTTCACATAAAGTAAAATGCTGTTGACCATATGTATTCATGCAGGCATAGTCAAAGGCAAGAGAATACGCTTACAATTCCTCCTTTTAAAGCTTCATCAGCTTCCCTATCTAATTAGAGGAACCTTGGAACACTTCTTGAGAACAAGGATACAGTCCCAATGGCAGAGACCAAAATAAAATACCATCATTAATTGAAGCAGAGAACTCTGTTTAATTTGTTTAATGTTATGTATACAAAAATCTAAATAACTCAGTGCAACAATCCAGCTGTACTTCTAACTGCACAAGCATATTTGATGAAACTTTTCTAAAGCAATACTGCCTTGGATTTATTGGTTTTATCTTCAAGGTTTCATTCCTTCAAAGTGAAGAGTGCTCATACAAAGGGATTAAGGAAAATCAAGCTGCATGGGAGACCACTGGAGGAAATGGAACAACATAGATGTAGAAATAAGTGCAAATGAAGCACAAAACCATTCACAGCAATTTACCTTTAACCTTGGACACCATTGTGGGGAACTCTATGGGGACCTGAGAAAAGAAAGAAAATACAGGACTGAAAACAATGGACAAATGTGAATTTTACTTTAGCAAGATCTGCCATTAAATGCGATATGTATACGAAAAACTTGCAAGCAGATGTCAGCTGTGAAATAAAAAAACATTCTTGAGACAGACAATATTGAAACTCAGACGTTGTGACAAGCAGTATTCTTATTCCCCATTTACTGCAGTGCTGTAATAGTGACAAAGACCATGGACATGTGTCACCTCTAAAGTTTCTGCCAAGGAGAGAGTCAGCATTGCCCAAGGCTTCTCAGTGGTAGTCCCTTGAAGGAAAATCTGGCTCAGCCTGTGCCTTAGCCTTGTTAAGGTCTAGCTGGAGTCTTGACTTTCTTTGGGGATTCTTTATGCCACGGTTTAACTTCACAGCAGCACTGGGACCCTCCCAGGAATGTGCTTTTGTCTTTGTTAGTTCTCAGCCTTTGGCACGTTTTTGGACATCCCACTGGCTGTAAGATCAGACTGAAACAGCTCCTGCATTTCAGACGTTCTTTTCTTTTTGCGTAGCTTCTTTCAGATTATTTGTGTGCACTTTCAAAGTAGCTTATGCCAATAGGCTTGAAAGACTTGCCCATGTAGTCATGGGCTAAGTATTTGTTAACCGTGGGGAAATTTCACACCGGCACTTAAGAGCAATTCCATTACACTGGCATCAGCAACAACGAGAATTCAGCAGTTGGGCTCTTTTTGAGTGTCTGGGTCATGGTGCAAAGCAAACAGGAAGCTGTGTGAATGCAGTTTGCATGTTAACAAACCCAGAGAAGCAGTCCCAGGGCTGAGACATTATTTTCTGTCTCTCTGCAGGACTTAGTAGCCTGGGGCAAGCCCAGTGCTAACCTGCCTCTACCCAATCTTCAGAGAGCTTGTAAGGAAGAGCCTGTAGCTTTCAGAAAAAAAACAGCTTTCAGAAAACACCAGGTGAATTCTCTGTTGAATAAATTCTATATTATTAGAAATGCCTATCTTAGCTCAGAGTTTCCAGCACTGACCTTGCTCTGCATATTTGGCAGTGAAGGGGATTTTCTTGGAAACTTTTTATAGTCTGAACATGACTTAGCTCCGGTGGCTGAATTTCCCACAATGACGAAAACCTCTTTCGGATATGTCCTGGTTATGGAGAAAAGGGAGTGATGTTTTTATCACTTTTCGGTGCCATACCACCCACGTCGTTGCTGGGAGCATGATTGCGTCAGGAAGAGCCAAGTGCTGGAAACTGGAAATTCCCCATTTTGCCTGTCTTTCTCTGGAGGAAAGGAGTTGGGATCAGCACTCCGCCATTGCCAGTCCCTTTCCCATTTTCCATTCCTTCAGTGAATTACTTCAATATTGCCTTTGTCTCCAGATCATTTGGGCAGCACAAATTCTGGAAAGTGTCTTTGTTTTTTCTTGGAGGTAAATATCCTTTTGTGGGTAAAACATTATATCTCTTTTGTCTATTCTTTGTTATTAATGTTGCTGTAGTTATTGTGATTTTAATGAATTGTTATTCCAATTTATAATTGCTCCTTATTGTTCCTCAATTATTGGAAGGAGTGGAGGGAAAGGGAGTAGATTTATTTCTCTGTAGTTGTTAAAACCAGCACAGGAGAGAAATAAGAAGGATTGCCCAGTCCTCACAGTCCATAGAGAAGAGTTTGCCATCAATGAAGATAATAATTTATAATAAAGCAGGACCACAAAGCAAAACAGATCTAAACCAATTTGTCTAGAGGCAGTCTTGCCACTTTTAAAATTTTTATACAAAATCAAAAATGGATTGTATTTGCTTATAATGGCACTCCTGGCCAGCTGATTCACACCATCAAAAGAGGTCAGATCTTCCCTGATAAATTAAACCCAATTCTGAACCAAAAAACTGATTATATAATCTCTGGGCCAGTGTTTCCGGAGGTTATCCTCCCACTATCACCAATTCAAAGACTCTCACAGACATAGGATCAGATAAAAAGGATAAAATTAAAGATTCTCACTGGAAGAGCAAGGCCCTTGGCATTAGCTTGGAGTCCCTTGTGTCTGTAAGGTAGAAACAATATCAGAATAAAAACATGCCATGTAAAACAGAAGACCAAGGTTTGGATCATCTGAGTTGCAACAAATATTGTTTTAATATCTACTTCAGAGAGTAGTTAATTCAACATTGTTTTTATCTTCTGATGATCTTGGCTTTTTAATGTAATTTCATTCTGAAGTAAAGAGTTAAACTCACATTTAGAAATGTGCAGAATCACAGAGTCTTTGAGCCTGGAATACACATTTGAAGATTGTCTAGACCAAATTTGCAGATCAGACCAGGGTCAGCTATAAGGAGGTGCTCAGAACTGCATTCAGTTGTGTTTAAATATCTCAACAGATGGAGTTTCTACCAACTTCCTGTCTAATCTTTCCTAGCTGGACTCTCACACTATTTTTTTTCCCCTTAGTCTTGAATGGAATTTCAGCTGTGTTTTGATTTGTCCCTGTTGCCTTTTGTGTTTTCACTGGACACCACCGGGAAGAGTCTGGCTCCATTCTTCCCTCTCCCATCAAGGCATTTATACCCACCATCAAGATTACCCCAATGAGCCTTCTCTTTTTCAGTCTGAATAGTCCCAACTCTCTCATCCTCTACTCCTATGAGAGAAGTTCCAATGCTTAATTGTCTTTGTCCTGTATGTCCATGTCTCTTTTGTACTGGGGAGCCCAGAATTGGACTCAACACTCCAGACATGTATCAGTAGTGCTGAGTAGAAGGATCACCCGCCTTGAACTGCTGGAAATGCTCTGCCAGCTCAAAGGTTCACTACTTGCTTCTGCTCACCTCATTGTCCTCTAGGACCCCAAAGTCGTTCTCTTTCTTGGCAGTTCAGCCAATTTTAATCCAACTTTCCCTCACCTAGCCTGTATTTCATTATCAAAACCCTTGCTGCAGTCAAGATGAGCAGTATTCAAGGTTCTCACCCTCATCCACTCTGAGCCAGTCTTCTTATTGTAGAAGTCAATCAGGTTGGTCAAGCATGACTGACCTAAAATAGTTGCATACCACTAAAAAATACCAGAATAGCAAATATAATTTGCATTACTATAATGCACTGCCATCAGTGTGACTGCTTTAGGGTGAGATGTGTTTCTGACTTATCATTATCCTGCTCTATCCAGTTCTACTCAGTAAAAAAGCTTCAAATNCAGGAATTAAAAAAGCATCATTGTCAGGAGCAAAAAAAAAAAAAAAAAAACAACAACCCAAATGTGAATAGCAGAGTCAAAATTCAGCTGAAATTAAACTCTATGCTCATTTAACATAAAGCTTCAGATTACCATCTCTTTCAAGAAAGTTTCTTTCCTAGCACTTCTCTCCCAGATTTTATTTGAGGCATGATCAAAAGAGTGACTAATGGTGCACATCAGATACCATGTGAGTGCAAGTAGGGAAAGATAGTATGTGGTCTCATGGGAGTAGGAATTGTAGCCACAGATTCATTTCTTCTTAATAATTCCTTAGAGTTAGGTAAAATTAAATTCCAGACATCACTATAAAGCAGCGATATTTCTATTTCTTAGCAGGTTATACCTGTAACACTTTGAGTCATCTTGTTTTTAATTTAGTGGACATTCCGTTCTATAAAATTCACTGTTTTGAATAAGAAATTTGTGTCACATTTTCAGAAGGGCCTTGGCTGGCCTTTGGCATTCAGGAAAGCTAGCAGCACTTTAATAGCACCATGTCTTTTCTTGTGGTGCTGTTCTAAAGGGTGATAGCAATGTTTACTTCTCCCTGGTTTATAGTTCTGTCAAATAATTTCATGTCTTGTGAATGGGATAATAAAATCAATTGATAGCGCTAAAACATTTTATTTTCTCTCACACAGATGCTTGTTTAGTGACAGTTTAAAAAAAAAAAATAAAAAGTCTTCAACCACCTATGATACATAGAGCTGAGATCACAGTGGCACTCTGAAAATACCTTGGTCAAGGATCTGTAGCAGAAAGTTGACTGTGTCAGAGAGCTAATGCAGCCTAACAAATGTGCTCTCCCCTGTACAGGCATGTACTTCTTTGCATTTGTAAAATTATACTTCAAATGTTAGAAACTTGGGTATGGTAAATATTGTTAAAATGAGTTCAGTGCTTAACACAATGAGTGCACCCATTTTAATAAAGCCACATCCCATTCAAAATGTTAAGAGACGGTTTTTAACATACAGTGGCACGTTAAGGTAGTAGCATTATATTCATGTATTCTATTTGGTTAATAAATGCAATCAAATGAAAATATATATTTTTTAGCTTTGAACACATAAACATAACACCATATCACAATAATGACACACCTGAACATGGGAGCCCATCCAAAGGGACAAGTTTGAGCAGTGGGCCAGTGGGAATCTCATGAGGTTTAGTTGGACTGCATGCAAGCTGCTGCACCTGGGTCAGGGACTTTTTACAAGGACATGTAGTGACGGGGAAAAGGGGAATGGGTTCAATCTGAAAGACTAGGGTTAAAATGGATATTAAAAATTCTTCACTGTCAGGGCGGTGAGGCACTGGCTCAGATTGCCCAGAGAAGCTGTGGATGCCCCATTCCTGGAAGTGTTCAAGGCCAGGTTGGCTGGAGCTCTGAGCAACCTGGTCTGGAATGCATCTCTGCCCATGACAGCAGGGTTGGAACAAGATGACCTTTAAGGTCCCTTCCAACCCAAGCCACGCTATGATTCTGTGATAAGCACCAAAATCAGCAGTACACAAACACTATGGGACTCAAAATACATAAAATAGTTCTGCAGTTAGATGAATTTATTGCTAAATATTTTTTGATTAGTAGTATTGACTTTGTCAATATTGAAATTTAGGAAGTTCTGATATTTTGCATAGGAAGAATAAAATTCAAGCATTTCAGTAATAACAAAAGCATCAAAGGTTTAATATTTTTAATATGTAAAGGCCGAAGCTGAATAATATTAGATTCAAAAAAATGCAGTAATGTTTAAAATTCTACTTTGCGGGAATATTTTTCAATATATTTTTACAGTTCTTCACTAGAAATGCTTGCTCATTTTTTTCCCTCAAGTACACGCTTTTTATAGAACAGTAGTGTTTAATTAACAGTCTATTAACCTATAATTCCAGGCTTACATAACATTGAATTTTATTTTTATGTCATTAAACAGTTTAATATATAATTGAATTTAACAAATAATGACATTTTGAAAAGAGAATAAGCTGCTCTCTAACGCAAATGAGTTATCAAACACGTAAAATATAATTTTCTGGAAATGCACACATATCACACCTGAACAGCTGATTCTAACTATCATATACAAAGGTGTTCTGTAATATTAAAGTTGTCTAATTGTGAAGTTATAATTTTTATGAGTAAGCCATAAGTCACTGTTTTCTTAACTTGTTCTCATCACAATTAAATTCAGACATTCAGACCTATGTATAACCATCAAACCACTTAAGGTGGTGCCCACTGTTACTTTAGGAAACCTGTGAGAGTTTTGCCCTTGAGCTCAGTAGCTGTGAAGTCGTAACTCTAGTAAAAGTTTAAAACTAAAATTCTAAAAGCAAATCCTGGGATGCCAATTTATAGTTGGAAGTCTTGTACACAAAGGAAATAACTTGTATTCTTCCAGATTTATACTGTAATCCTATGGCAAATCCAGAAAAATATTTATATTTATCACATGAAACATATCAATCACATGAAAATTTAATTCAGTGTCTTTAATCACAAGATATCAGCTTTCTTTTCTTTTTTTAATGTTTATCCATAAGTAAATATTGCATGTCATTTAAGTTAATAGTTTTGAAATCAGATGGTCTAGCTCTTCACTTCAAGGTAATAATGGGGTTAAATAAAAACATTATTTTTCTAACATAAAGCACCAGACTATGTTTGTACCAGTTATGCACTCAGGAATAAGATTCACAAGCTGTAAATATTTTGACAGCTACTGGACTTTAATAGCAACAACTAAAATTTTTTCTCTAATTAACCAGAATTCTTTCCTAGTCCTCTTGCCTGGCACATCTGTTACCTCCTTGCTAAACCAACATTAACGTGGATACAATGATAATAAACAAAGCACAATAGACAGAAAGTACTCAGCAAAAGTGTTCACAGGCAACTAACAGGCTGAACATATTCGACAAAAATATTGCTCAAATAACTAAATGATAAATACTCCCAAAAGAGTACCATTCAAAGATTGCTAAGTGGAATAATAAAAAAAAATTGTAATTTGATTTCTTGACTGAACTTTAAAATATCGGCGTTGAAATTAAAATGTAAAAAAGAGAATAATCTTTGAAAAAGCTTTTAGCCCTGTTGTCACTGCGATAACATTGATCCTGTCAGTATGAACGCACGTGTGACATAAATCACTGCATTAAAGTGCTCTCACTTATCAGGGACTTAGCACAAGCTGTATGTGTCAATGACCAGGGGTGCTATGTATCCACTTTCCCAGCTCAGTTCTGGGATGGCTGGAAGGAGAAAAACTGCCAAATGAACCTTCGAAAATTCTTCTTCCTTTGATACTGCAGGACTAAAAGTCCAAGGCAAGGACCTGAGTTTGAACATCAGTACGAGCAATGTTTCTGCTGGGACGGATTTCGTCCATGCAGCTTCTTACTCAGGGATAACTCACTCCTGCAGATCAGGCATCAGTACTTCAAGGGATTGATGATTTTGATCAAGATAATAAGCAAACTTCTTAGTTCTCGATTTGCTCAATATTTCCTATACTGACTAATGCAGTGGAAGTAAGAAGCTGTCGGTGCAAATTCACCACCTTGACAATTAGAACATGGCTTTTACTCGAATCAGAGTGAACTATGACCACAAAATTTAGACAATGCTCCTCGACACCAGATTTTTTTACCACGTACAGTGGCGAAATACAGATTTTCAACCAAGGCAAAACCCAGGAAACCTTTGGGTACCACCATAAACCACTATATGAGGCCTAGTTTCCAGTGGGTAAATGACACTGGGAGCCACATGTATAAATAATTAAATGCAAATCTGAAACTTATCAGAAAACAACTTAACAGGATCTCTATGATAATGTAAATATATACAACCTTGAAGCCTCAAATTTACTGTTTATATGGCTTTGATGAAATAGTTCAGTGGAGTAGCAGATATGGATTAAGATACGGATTAAGCCTTAAATGTACAAGAAATTACCATTTTAAAAATCAAAGGAATAACACAACCTCCAACCCTATCCCTCATAATTGTTAGATGAAATGTAGACAGCTGAGGGTCTTAAAATATACTTCAGTGCTGCTTTTTGATTTGATAACATTGATATTTAGACAACAGAAAACACATCGCCAGTACAAACATTTAATAATATCTTCTAAATAGATAATAGAGTTCACCTTGAACTTTTCAGTCACTCTTGAAGTAAGTTCAACACTAGACAAAATGAATTCACTCATCTCTTCCTTTACAACGTCTGGTAAATATAGGTCCCAGCACCACAACAAATTGTAAGTTTATACCTGCGTACTCACATGTGAAGGCTCTCTTCAGCACTGAATAATACATAACTTGACAATATATTATTTACTTCAGGAGAAACAATGTGATTGATGCAATCAGACAATATGCTGCAGCACATATCAGAGAAGATGGAAATTCAGGAGAAAGAAAAAAATCCACAAAACTCCAAACAAACCATTTCTACACCTGAAACGGGAAGAAAAATAGATTAGAGTTTCATGAAAGGAATCCAGGCACCAAGAAGTGAGGAAAATATTAATTCCATCTTTAGTTTGGTATAACTTCTCATTGGCTTTAGTTTTTCAAGTTTACCTAGCTTCAGTTTCAAATTATAAAGTTTTTAACTTTTTTTTTATTTTGCTGTAGCATATCCTACATTTGCTTCCTATGGAAGTGTCAACACAGTGCAATCACATCTTTCTTTATTTAAGAGTGTAATTTTGTGCATTTCTCCAAGCCCTCAACATTACTTTTAGATCCCATATTTTTGAAATTTAATTTTTCTCCATAATCATGGGAATCTAGGTCCCCAAAACAGGTACATATTCCAATATTGTTAAAATCCAACCATAGATCACATTGAACCCTCATTTACCACAACACACACAGAGGTTGTGCTGAATTATTTTTCAGCTCTGATCACACTCGTTTCCATATTTTCTCCACCACGGGTCTTGTTCTTTCTTCTCCTACACCTTCATGTAGGCACTACCTGGATTATTTGCTACTCTGTACACAATTTAAAATAACAATTTTTTTCTTTCCATGGTCTAATTTACCTGTCAGTCCAAACGGTTCCTTGACCTTGATAATTTAGCTGTGCAGAAACATTTATAAGTGACTTTTAAGTGATTTGGCCTATTGAAGGAATACTAAATAATGTTAGACCTATTATTTATCTCTTGAAGATTCTGCTAGAAAACATCAGGAATGAAAACTGCTCTTGAGATCTGTCAACTACCTACCACTTAATTCATTTCACATGGCCTTTATATGAATAGCAGTATTTTTCTATAAACATTGAAAACAACTATATTATATGTACAGTGTTACCTTCATCCAACGAAACAGCATTCTCAAATACTGAAAATAACTTTATGTTCCAGGGCACATTTTGCATGTAGTGTATGGAATATCTTGCACATGCTTTGGTACTTTGTCCCAAACAAAATTTGGGATTTTGTTTGTTTGTTTGTTGGTTGGTTTGGTTTTGGGGGCGTTGTTTTTTTTTGTTTTCCTTGATAATTTCAGATGTTTTACTAAAAGCCTGTCAGACTGACCAGTTTGTAGGAGTCCATCTTGCTTGCTTTTCCTTAAAAAAGGCACATCAGCCTTGTAGGGCTACCTCAGTATATCTATTTCAGCAGATATATTAAAAACTAAAAAAATTAAATATATTTTCAGCCACGCTTATTTGTAAGGTGTGTAGAGTTCAGAATTTATTGAGTATTTAAACTTGTTTTAAAAGATCTCATTTACTTCCTGTCCTATCCCAAACGGAGAAAGAGGAGTTCCAGTGCAGCTTAAGAAACATCATCCCTGAAAGCACAAGTTCTTTAGCCCTAGTGACATAAAAAAATGGATCTCTAGCAGATGCTTTTTACTGTCTGCTATTGCTAATGCACTGGAAAATGCTTCATTGCTGCCAATCACATTACCAGACTCACCTACATAGTTTCACAGCTTCCCAAATAGAAAACAAGTTTTCTCATTAGTGAATACCTGTCCCTTTTCTAGTTTCTTATTCAGTGGTTCATTATCTTCATGTGGTGTCTGACCTATGACCCAGTGGGTTTTATTATATTCCAAGTCTGGCCCAAAAAACCCCCACCCAGCCCACTATTTTACTTTTTTGCATTAAGACTCAGGGATTTCCTCCCTGATATCTCCTCTTGATTCCACAGCTTCAAACTTCTAATTCTTACTGACTGTTCTTTTCTTATCTCCTCCTTCCTTTGACTATACAATACGTCTTAATAACTCTTTGTTGACTTAATTTCATCACCTGTGGTCTTCAGTGGACTGAGCTGTTCAGAGAAGAAAGAGGCAGACTTCTGCAAGGCCACAGAAAAGAAGACTGGCCATACAAGTGGAAAGAGAACACAGGCCTTGAACCTGAAACTGGTATTTCAGAGAAAAGCCTTCTCCTCTGCATGAAGATATTTGACATCTACTAGTGCTGAGCGTGACATAGGAATGAAGCATTCTTACTCTAGTTTATCTGAGCATTTGTCCTGGGCTGTGGAACTGTGGTGCACCAAGCATTGCCAATGTTTATTCACATTCCCATGGAATTTCTCCCACTCTCTCAACTCCTCTCTCAAAAGTTTTCTTAGCTTTGAAATACTGCAATTCTTGAAACCTAGTCCTCTTACAACAGTTATTATAGGCATTCTCCAGCTTATATCTGTAAATAGTCCCTATTAATATTAAATTTATGTTTTAGAAAGGTAGCTTATGCTTTTCTCTAATTTGATTTGACCAGTACAGACTCCTTTCTGCATTTCTCATTGAACTTTATACTCATTAATAAGTTCATTTGCAGGCATTCAAGATCTAGTAGTTCTGAGCTTTCCGTAGCCTTAAATCAGGTAGTGATTTCTCTAACAGAGAAGGTCTCTTTCTCAGACACACACAAACAAGTATTCTAAATTCCAGATTGAGGAAAAAAAGTTTAAATTATTCTAGTCATGTGAATCACTCCAATCATTTTCTTTGATAATACCACCTATATAAAGTATTTCACACCACTGAGAGTTCCTACCTTTTTTTTTTTTTTTAATTTAACACTGACAAAGCAAATTAGAAACTGCCATTCTTCGCAATTTTGTGAACCTGTATTTATACAGGATTTGTTTATCTGATGGTCTCTAGGATGGTTCTGCTTGCCTGTCACCATGAGAACAGGCTGACCTACACTCTCAGCTGTTTTTCTTGAGAAAAGACAGTGCTCCCAAAACATACACAGACCATGCATAAAATAGTTCAAATATGTATTTTCTGCCATCTATTTCTTCTTTATGAAACCATAAGGACTTCTTCAAGGACAGTTCATATTTTTATCCCATGCGATTACAACTTCCACAGAGGTTTTTTAAGTGTGCAGTTTCATGTGATTCCATAACTTATTTATAATCGATAGCCCATATAAAGTTCTGTAAAATGACTTTATACTTTGGGCAAAAATTGCTTTTATGATTTCCACTACATAGTGTAGACCACTCTCTATTTTGTTTCTAAAAACAAGACCTCTTTTCACTATTTGTAATACAGAACTCTTGATGACTTCTTGCTTCTATAACATGCTTGAATAACTTCCCTTAATACCTGCTTCTTCATGCCAAATAATGTTCACTAAATATATTCCCTGTAACTCTGTCTTTTGTCCTTCCAAAACAGCTATCTCACTATATGATGCATCAAATCTATGATGAAAATGTAAAAGTCCTAGGTAGAGAGAAGGCCTCCTACCTCTCCTTAGCAGTTGGTTATCAAATCACCAATCTGTTTCTTTTTCTTTGTAGTGTTTCTGGCAGGGATCTCAAACTCTGTCATCTTGGGAAAACTTGGTTTTCTCAAAGAGTGTGTTAATGCTTTCACTCCAGATTACCAACCTTCTTTTACGCAATTAACACATTATACTTATGCTGCTGCAATATCTTTTTTCACTTGGAATTGTTTTAAGGATGAGGGCTTCACCAATATGTAGGTTAGTTGTTGAATACCTACATACAGGGAGAAGGAGACATGAAGGGGGAAGCAGAATAGAAAACACAACCTGTCCAAGACAGCTTAGTCATTGCACTTGATTACTCATTATCTTCTTCTGCTACCTGCTGCAAAGCCATCTGTTAGTGGGAGAAACTCCACTCTGTTTCTCCAAATTTGCTCAAATTCCCTTGTTTACCATTCTGTTCAAGCGGTTTCCTCGGACTGCTTGTACATGTAAAGTTAATCATGCTCTTTCAAGTTTGCAGGAACAAGGTCAAAAGTCTGTCAGGAAAGATTAAGAAGCTACTGGTGTTTTCATTCTGGAATGAACAGAAATATTATCAAACTCACACGAATAAAACAACACTGAAAAATCACCTTCTTCCTCCATTATTTCCCGAGTCACTGAGGCATTTTTCACTGAACACATTTCATGAAAGAGAAGAGCTACAACTTTTAGTCACTTCAGCAAATAATTCAGGACATGAATTTCTTACATACTCACCTGGGCCATGTAGAGACAGATGGTGTTCAAGCTTTGCAGTATTGCACATTTTAACTTGGCAATACATTGAACCAAACTTCTCATAATGTTGAAGTAATGAGCTAACTCCTAATGCAATATTTTCATTTTCTTGAATAATACTGCTTAGTATTTACAAGTCTGCTGGTCAAAATCCAAATAATACAGAATAATTTTCCCCATAAAACTTAGCACAGTAAAGCATTATTACAACAGCTATAACCTTATATAACTTTCCTGACTTTCAAAATTCATATTTTATTAGACGAAACTTTACTGCTCACAGCTATTCTAATATCTTCATTGTTTTTATCCTTGAAACTAACATCATTAATATTCAGACTTTAATATCTTCTAGTAGAAAGTACCGGCTTGATTTATAGTTAAAAACGTAATTTTCTATATCTGATCACCTGAAAATAATGGGCTTATAAAAAGAAATACAGTCAATCTGTTTGATTGGGGTTTTTTAATTACATAAGAGGGAGGGTATTTTTCTTATTCAGAATTTTCCCTCTATAAATATTGTTAATAAATAGGTAGATAAACAGAGAGCAAGTAGTCACATTTAATCTCCCTTTGCAGGCATATATTTTATTTCTTGAAATTACTAGGAACTGGAAAGCAATCAAACACATTAGATTAAATGTTGCACTGTAAAACAGGTTTTTTGACTTTACATACCATATGAGCTAAAATGGAAATTTTAAAAAAAAGTTAAATTTGATAATTTTGTTCTGTTAAAAGAACATTTTTTCTTGACAGCTTGATTTTCTCTGACATTTTATTGAACCAAATAAGCATCCTGTAAATATATTGAACTTATGAACCATTCCTAATGAACAGACTGTGTTGGGTTTATCCTCCTCTTCATCACCTCTGAAAAGGATATTTCCCAATTTTGTCTTTCTGAAATACATTTTATGTGACAAAATGCTTATTTAATACCCTCTAACGAGCAAATTGTTGTAAAACCCACATTTTTTAATCATAAGGTCCACCTTGTGCTACTTTTCACACCAGTCTTCAAAGTAACTTCTCCACTGCTGTTCAGCTCCCCAAATCAGTCCATTTTAAGTGACAAATGCAGTATTTCTTTCAAGAATACGTCTATTCATTTCTTTTTTGTCCTACAGTCTTTTTTTTATAGTATCCGTGACATGACTTGTAAATTGTTGAAGAGACTATTTGAAAAATTAATTTGCAGCAAATAATGAGGCATGAATTAACAACAGCAAAGATTACAGAAGATCATCTGAATGTCCTGGAAGGGGAACATTTTAATGCAGCAACAGAGGTAAAAGAATGGAATGGCAAGCAGTTCCTCATTACTCTCATTAACCAACCAGAACATTTAGATGCATCAAGGCACCATCCTGTAAGATCAGGGGAATGCTAAAACCTGGACTACAAAAAAGATTTACTCAAGAGGCAGTTCAGCTGAACATTTAACCACTTCCAACTGAAAGACAGGACAGATACAACACTCGAATCATCTGTTTCTACATATGTGCTGGGGTTTGGGTATTCACAAGGGTTTTTGATTCTCGTCTGTGTTGACTAGATTATAGGCTATGTTTGATTTTCTAAACTTCTGTTGCATTGTGATTCTTAAAACACCCTAAAGAAATGCAGCCCAGGGAAGCCCCGCAGTATTTTAGAGTAGCAGTATCCCTGAAGCCTTTTGTTTAGCACGTTCACATCCAGAATCTGCTTGAAGTGTTCAAAGTCTAACAGCTATTTCGGGTCTACAATGTAATTTGGCTTCATTTTGATGGGGGGATGATGTCTATTCCAATTGTCATTGTTCACAAAGAGCAGAGGTAAATTTGTTTCTATCTGATAAATCTGACATTTCATTAAATGAAAGTGGTAGATTGATCCACTTCTAAAATCACACAGACATTTCACTGTATCTTCATGTTAGGAAGAGAATTAGCTGAATTAAAAAAAAAAAAAAGTTGCAAGGTGTTTATGTTTCTAAATTATACTAGTGATTTGGGCTTAAATTAAATAAACATAGGGTTCCAAGTGTCAACTTTGCTTTAAGATCATTTTAGAGAAAACAAATTAATTTTAAAATAGTAATATTAAAATACAGATCATCAGAGCTGTAACGACTTAGAAAACATTGACCAAAAGCAGAGCACCAGTGGCACAGCTCAGGCTTTGAACTTGCCATTAGATTCCAAGCAGCCACAGAGAGAGATCCATTAGCACAGCAAACCAAAAGTTTGATCATTAGATCACTATTTCTCTCTTCACTAGATTAGAGGGAATCACCTTCACTGGAATATGGCTTTAACCATAAAATAAATCAGAAACTATTAAAATCTGGTTGGTGACTGTTGTCCTTTCCAAACTGGCTGAAGTTTTCCTTTAATATTAGCATCTTCTGTAATTTTTTCTTTCCTCTATGCTTTATTTCATACTTGCTTTGGTTCCAACCCTCTGACCAAGGAGGGCTGAAGAACACAGGTTTTATAGCACATAAAGACCTTTGCTTTAAAAACTTGCTTTAGACTCCCCTTGCCAATGCACAGTTTTTCTGCTTTCTCACATCAATGTACCTAAAAAATTTGTTCCAACTGTCTGAAAAAATTCTTCCTTGAAAAGGAGACTCCATTATTAGGTCTAACGAGCAAGAAGGAAGGAAAATCTTTTTGCTTGCTCTGTCTGCTCCACACTCTTCAGCTGTCTTTGCTTTCACAATTCTGCATTGACAGGTTTGTTTGTGTTTTTGCTGACAACTTTATTTTCCCCTGTCCCAGACTCATTCAGTGGCTTTTCCTATGCCATCTTTAGGGCAGCGCAGGCCAAGTTGTTCTTAAAACTTTTTACCAAAACCTCCAAAATTTTCTTATCTACCAGCTCAGTCTTCCTGTCAGCCTCACATCTGTTCCTCACACCCAGCCACCAGCACAGCATGAAACAACAGTTGTTATCCTTTAACTCTGACATCTGTCTCTGTTTCTCCATCATATTCATTTTTTTCTCATGAGCATGAAAATCTTATACTAGAATTTTTTTTTTAAATTTTATTTTATTTTTGGCCACAGTCCTTAGATCCATAATGTGAACATTGTGGATGACATGACCTGTTTAGGTTCTGAACAAGTAAAAATATTATAGAGATGTTATCACTTGTAGATATTGGCTCATATCAAAATCAGTGTGGCTGGATGAATGACAGATAAGTAGGCAGAAACAATTTGGGGGAAGCAAGTTTGGAAAAGGTTAAAAAGAACTAGGAATGCAGAGAAAAATAAAGAGTGATAAAGGTGTGCTGAATTGTATTAATTGCATTGTATCTTATATTAAATTTGAAATAGGAAGCATGATTTTTTTTTTTTTGCTTATTCTATGATCTACATGGTGCTCCGAAACTCTCCTACCAAAATGAATTCTGAATAATTTGAAATTTTTGTGATACTGAAAAGACTCCTTCTTTTTTTGCCCCCTTATTACATTACCACCAGCACAAACTTTTCAATTCAAATCTTCCTATGTGATTTATTATGGTGGGCTTCTGTAGGGTATGAAAGGTACCACCTCCAAAACTTTCCCCAAGCAGACTGTTATTCCACCTCTTCTTTGTGCCTGACATTAATTTCTTCTCTTACTTTCACGTAATTGTCACTAGTAGGATGAGGACAACGTTTTTGCAAGATAATAAGTGACGGACCTCAACTTCTGGCAGGACTCCACTGCCACCTAATTAACTTGTTCTCTCTGTTTTTTGTAAAGGGTGTTGAAATATCAGTAAATAATTTCTTTCAGTGTACAATAGATATACATGAGATGGAGCCCGAGGAGGGGACAAAGAATGCCTGAAGTGGCATTTTCAGCTGGAGCAGTAGTACCATGGCAGGCCCAGGAGGGGATGGAGCTGATGTGGCATTTTGAGCAGGGTTGTTATTTCAGGTTTTTTCCAGTATACTGTTATTTTTTTACTAATATATCTACTCATGTTCATTTCTCCTTATTAGTGGAAAGGGATTGGTTTAAATAAAAGAGGAGAACTCATTTTGGAGAGTTCCCCTTAAATTGTCTTAAACCAAGACATTTTGCTTCAGGTCAGAGATGTATATAGGGTGATGTATCTGGTAGGAAGGGTGTAGTTTATCATGCATACGTGCCTGGGTTCAGTCCTGGTGCAATCATGCATGGAAACACATGGAAAATACTCTGGTAGGACAGACATCATTCACTGTCTCAAGGCAAATACATGGGAGTTTTCTTTGTTTATTTAGATCTATTTTGTTTCTTTAAGTTCGGGATATAGGTACCTCTATAATGAGTTTAGACCCTCAATACTGTTGTGTGCGTCTATTTTATTCAAAGCTTCTCACTGAGATTCTCTTCCTTTAAAGCCGTGTGAAGTTATATTCACTCCTCTAAAAGAGTAACCTGTATAGGTATTATGTAACTTTAATCCTTCTGCCTATATATATCTAGTGTATATCTACACCTTATTCCTATATGCCACCATTCAGTCACGTCGAGCTTCTTTTTAATAGATTCATTTAACCAAACCAAAGTTATTTTGATGTATTTTTGTATGAATGTTTTTACTGTTTAATCCCTGCAAGATATATTCCTTTTGGCTTCCTGAATTTTGAAACCCTGACCCAGCAGCAGCCAACAAACCTATGATCATTTACATTTAGCTGGCTTCTTTATTTTTAGAGTTTTATTGGATTTAATTTTATGGATCCTAGTTCAGTCCATAAAATTAAAACATTAATAACTGTCTCTGAGTGTTTAACCACATGAGCTCTTTTTTTAAATGAAGCTGTTCATTAAACCCAGTGATTTGAATATTGCATGGCATGCTACTGTGAAAGAGAGAAAGGCTCATTCATATATGATAGTGCTCATCCTACTTATGCCTGAGACTTGTGTCAGCACTTCATTTGCAAATTCTATTTTTACTAGTTCAGAGCTCAGCTTATAATCTTTATGTGGGCTGAAACTTGACAAAGAACAGCTCCACTCCAGAGTGCATTTGAGCTTCAAATTTCAAATAAATCAGGTTCACCATTTCCATAAAATTTTTACACATGTGTGACAGATCAGGCTGCCTTCCTGTCAGCTCACATGAGTTAAGCAGGGTTGGGTCTTTGAAGATAATACCTCCTGGAAATTCCATGAGGATTCTATATCTTCCTTTACTGTGAGAGTGGTGGAACTGGCTGCCCAGGGAAGTTGTGGATGCCCCATCCTTGGAAGTGTTCAAGGCCAGATTGGTTGGAGCTCTGAGTAGCCTGATCTAGTTGAAGATGTCCCTGCCCACGGCAGTGGGATTAGAGAGTCTTTAAGGTCCCTTTCAATCCAAGCCAATCTATGTTTCTGTAACTCCATGATCACACATGCACCGCACTCAAAGCTCAAGAAATGGGTGCATCTGGAGTTATATTCATCATTTAGGTAATAAAAGACCTTTAAGATCACTGAGACAGAAGACCAAAGGACCTTTTAGCAAATTATTCGACAAACATTGGCAGGCTGTCGCCAGGTTTACCCCTTTCCCCTCCTTTAAAGCTCTGTCAATGAGCCCTGCTAATGCCTGTTCAAAGATCCTTTCTCCCTCTTTGAAGTCTTTAAGGTCCATCCTCTGACAGCAGGCCTCTGGTGTCATGTAAACTGAGCCATGATCAAAACTCCACAAATTTCTGCCTACTTGAGAAATTCATAATGGAAAATAATCTGAGGGCCTTACCAGGACAGGAAGCTTTCTCTTCACATCCTCCACCCAGGCCCCAGGGAGGCAGCAGACTTCTCTAAGGAGTGGGTCTGGTCTGCATACAGGACAATATGGTAATAATTTTATTTATGCAGGTTCAGCTATTCCTGCGTTGAAATGGCAGATTACGTTCATCATCATTGCTTAGTAATAGAGATCTTTCTGCAAGGCTTAATAATCAGTTTTGATTTTTGCTGCCTAGAACGTTATCTTTATCGAATGATGTTGTTTCACTCTTCTTATTCACTTTCAAATTACTAAAGCAGAGATGCAAGACTAAAGAAATATTAAATGATCCATCACTGGTGCTTTCAGAGCTCATTGGTTACTTGAGCCGTGTGTTACTCAACTTTTCCCTCTCTCTTTTATTTGGTTATTAATTCTTGATCTGATCTTCTATTAATTAAGTTTAGCCGAGAGCTTTAGGGAGGCATCGTGTCAAAACCATTTTTGAATATCCTAATTCCTGAGAGCAGCCAGGTCACCTCTATTCCATTCTTCAGTTGTGAGTTCAGAGAAGCCTAAAAAATTTCACAGACATGACTTCATTCTTGCAAAAGCATTGCTCACTGTATGACCACTGTATCATATTTGTCCATATTTCTTATATCCATGGTTTTCATTACATTTTCTTCCAGTTTATCCAGTAGATAAATCAGATTTTCTGGTCTATTGCTCTTCAGTAATCTCTCTTACCCCCAAAACATCAAAAAAAAAGTCACACTGCATGTACAATTGTCTGATCTTCAGGTTCTGAGGCTGATTTGAAAGCCACAGAAACTACACAAAAGTTAATAGGTCAAGGAAAATTGTATTAGTTTTGTGCATATACTATCCAGGATGGTCAGTAGTTATTACTCTAAAACTTTTCCCAGTGATGCCTAAATTTAAAACAATTTGTCAGATTCAATTCCACCAAAAATAGCAATGATAACTTCCCTAGAGCAAACTAGTAATGACCAGTTTCCAAGAGTAACCCTTTAATTTCTTGACCATTTTTTAACCATATGAATTCTGTAATGGTCAATTTGAAAAAGAAGTTTTATTCATAGGGTTTGGTGGGGTTTTTTCCTTTAGTAAGTTTTTCCTTACCTTGTTAAAGAATTGCCAGGTCAAAGTTTTAACTGCCTGGTACGCCTTTCACTTTTTCTTTCAGTTGGACACTTCTCTTATCATAAGATCTTATATTTCCAATATCTTTCTCTTCTATTCTGTTAAAGATACAAGTTTTTTCCTCTACTTCCTTTCCCTTCTTCTGTTTGTGTAGCAAATACATCTATTCTGAAAATTCACTCCCATCTTTAAACGAATGTGCCGATGCAGCTCTTCCAGCCTTTTGAATGGATATCTCAGCCAACCACTTCTTCTTCCTCTCTGAAGTGAAACATTGTCGTAGTGGATTCTTTCCTTTCCTACTGTGATTTTAAATGTGGGTACCATAAGGTCACTTCCAGGAAGAAGTAATGTCTTTCTAAACACTGCTAATGTATTTTCGTTTTGGCCTGTTGCTCTGAGAAGCCATCTTTTAAAATGTAGCCGATTTACGTGGAAACGGTCAAAATCTGTTATCAGCATAGATTCCATTTTTGAGAATTCTGCCCACTCTGTTCCTAAAAGGGCAACTGGTAACTGTAAATATTCTTGTATTACTGCTGTTACACTCCCCTGAGCTATCCCTGGATCTTCAAATTCATTTAAACACTATGGTGCTTGTTGATATTCTTCAAGTATTTGCATTCACTCCATGCTTTCTTCATTTCTTCATCTTTTGGAACCACTCCTTATGGTTAATTTCAGTGTCTCTAAGTTCTTTACCCCACAATATTTAAGTGATCCCGTAGATTATAGTTTATTTTTCACAAAATGCTTTATTTTGATGCCCAAAGTAGAATCAGCCTTATCTAAAATCAGGCTTTTCAGTTAATTCCATTATCTCTGGAATCTGATATTTGTACAGAAGTATATGTACACTTGATCTTTTATTTTCATTTTGCTGTTGGATGTTGGTAATATTTCCTACATTACATTTATTGATTTTGGCCCTATCTAATGTTGCTAACCATAATTTTTTTTCTTTTTATTTTTTGTAATTTATGTACCTGTGGAGAATGAAGCACTTCCTGACTTTCAAGCAGTTTCTATTTCAATGATTCTATCGAAAGGTTTCCTAATTTGACATGCCAGAAGCCTTATCCTAGTTTGGATTTAGTGAAGCCAAGCAATCCTCCATAAGTTCTCTCTATTTTTCTCGAGTTCTTTTTCTCCTGCATATTTTCCTCAGCCATGGAACAACATTTTTCTGCTCTTGGAAAACTTCCAGAGAAATGGTGCAGTACTTCACGGAAATCCTGATCTTAGTTTGCACTTGACAGTTTAAATTTCTTTTTTTTTTTTTAAATGCAAGCTCCAGTTTCAGATGGAAGACTGATACAGCAATCTGTAAGTAATGACCTCTTTCTCTCATTAGCTGTTTACGAGAACCCTAATAATTTTTTCTTTCTGGGATTTCACCAAAATCTGCACATTACTGCAAAAGTTATGCCTCCATGAAAAGCTCCTAATTTGCTAACATTTTTAGTAGAAAAATTCCTGACAAGCTACAGAGGTATTATCACACCCTCAGGTATGAATCTAAGAAGAGGCAAAGCAAAGTCACAGAAAACTAGCAAATTTGATTTACAAAAGGAGATTATAGTAGTTGTACTACTATAGTCACAAGGTTATCTTGAGTTTGTCTGCCCATAAGTGTTCTTAAACATCAGTCTGACTAATGGAGGTGTAGGACTAGTGACACAAGAAAAAATAAGTATTTGACATAGAAACGGAAATTATATTACATATACCAGAAATTCTTCAAATTTAACAGTATGGCATATGCTGCTATTTTATAGACTATAATATCTCCCCTTATTATTCTATCTCCCCTAGCAGAGTTCAATTTTAAATTCTAAAGCCATTGCAACTTTTCGAGAATTACTATTTTTTAAAAATAAACTGGGGTTAAATTATTTAAAGAAATCGTCATAAAGCCCTGTAGGGTTTGGTGTTCAGTCTAAGTAGACTTTTACAAAGTGTACTTTAACAAACCCTCCACAGAGGGTTCCAAGAAACCTTCAGACAGGCTACAAAATTTAAGGACTCCATATGGAAATAAAGCCCGCTGAGTCCTTGAACACCACCTGGTCGTAATGTCTGACTATTTAACAAAACCTGATTAACCGTGCTGCTGTTTTGACAGTGCCAATGTAGAAACCCTCAAACTCCCAGATCTCAGAAATTCTTAACGGAGGCCTCCAAAATACAAGAATGGGATGGCGCCAGAGACCCCATACAAAGACAAATGGCTAAAAGCCTGTCACTAGCAGCTGCACCACCAGCTATTTGGTTTAGACAGTAGTGGAAATTGAAAAAAAACTGCATAACAACCTGTTGGTGGGGATTGTGATTGATGTCACAGGCAGAGACATCTTTGGGATGCAGCTGGGAGTGGAGCAGGAGGAGGAAGGAGAGGCACAGGAAGAAAAGAAGAGGAAAGGGGGAAGAGAGGAAAGCAGAAAGGAAGAAGACTCTGGAATTATAACTTGCAATGGTAGGGCTCATTTTTGAATTCTGCAATGTATTTATAAAACTCCTCTGAGGCTTTAAGAAAATTTGGTGAAAGGCATTTGGATGTACTGGTGGTGGTGCCAGTTTTGTGCTGTACATTGTTTTGCAGTGAAAGTATGCAACAAATAAAGCAGATTTTTGTCAGATTTCTGGCCTTGCATTCACTGCACAATGATAAAGCACGTTACTCACTACATGCATGGATGTATGAAAGTCAGAGGTGGTCCATGGAAACAGAGGGGAACCTGTATTTTTTGAACTGCCAAATCAGAACTTGTGCTGGCACAAATTTTTGGAATAAAAACTTTTAAAATTCTTACAATGTTTTTAATACTAAATCTTTTCAGATTGAAAGGTTTATGTATTATGCTGAATTTATACCTTAATACAAATTAAATAGTTGTTCCTGTCTCAGTTTTCAAGCTATAATAACTATACAAAAACTATATATAAACTTTTCAGCTTTCTAGTTTTACACAGGCATTTAAAAGGCATTCAGAAATGCAATTATCTACTTAAAAGGAAGACAATACTGAAAACGTTAGAAAATCCTTCCTATAGTCTAATTTTGAGGGGGGAAAAAGGCAGAAAATCTAAACAACTTTAGGGTTCAGGCAATAATTCAGTGGCAAAGGGGAGAAGATAATTTTGTTCTCAGTGACTCACCGCAGTCTTCCTCAGTAAGAGTGCACAGATCAACACTGAAAAGTAAATGTATTATATCTGCTATTTTTTATTGTATTATAAATCTGAAAACCAGGCTGCTCTTAGTCTGTTCCAGTTACAGCATGGGAACCATTCCCTCAGATCAACTCTAACATCTTTAAAACCTACTCATAATATGAACTCCACAGTCTAATGTGTTTGATGCTTTGCAATTGGATGGACTAAATCTGCACATGATCAGTTTCCACAGCTTCTACTAATGAGTGGTAACTTGCTAAAGTGTGGGAACTCACTCACTTCCAGCATATGCTGAAATGCTAAGAAAATATTCAAAATTACCCCAAGTCTTTTCTAGGTAACTCTTCCAGACTGCCACCCATCTGCTGCTACCAAAAATATGAACTCGGTGATAAATTTGATTAAATGGATCCTGCTGCCACCCTTTCATTTGAAGTTTTGGTGGAAACAACAGATAACAGCTTCATACTTCTGTAACACTCCAGATGGTGATAATTCTTTTCTAAGCTTACTAGGACTGCAGGTAGAAGTATGTTGACAAAGCACATCACTGAAATTTTAATGCCTCTTGACACCCAAAGTTAAAGCAAGTATTTTTATCTGCTTTCAATATTTATTACTGTCATACACGCTTTGTTGGTTGGAAGGCACTTGACATGTCTTCTATCTAGCAAGGAGAGCATCAGTTCTTCTTTACACTATAATTGACCTATCGAAACCAACGGATCTTCAGTAAATCTGAGTATTTTGTTCAAATATGAGCAACATGACCTGAAATCTCCTCTGCCATTAACAACTGGACTACAGATCACAAATTCTATTCAAGGCAGTATCTACTGAATAGACTTTTGGACTTTTATACCATGCCTATGGTATATGACCTGTACTGGGTGATTGCCTGTATGATGAGCTGACCTGATGAGTTTTTCAATATTTTTCAATTTTTTTCATTTTATTTGATGGATCCTGTGAACAGTGTAGCATAAATGCATTTAAGAATCCATCCAATTCTATTGAAAGCCCAGTTTTGAATTTTGTAAGAGTATCATTAAAAACCCCTGCCGTAACACTACAGCATCAGTTGAGGGGTACATAGTACAGGGGGGTTTGATTAAGCTCTACCTCGCATTTCTGTTAAAACACATCCACATTCTCAATTTGTCTGGGTCTATTTGAAGTGATCAGCAACATGGTTTACATTTGAGTTACCCTAAGACATTTTTATGATAAATTAAAGGAAGAAGCATACAGTGGATGAAGGTCAGATAAATGTTTCTAAAAATTGTCCTTTTGTAAATTGTCTTAACTTTCTTACTAAGCCTTTCATTTTATCGTTTAAAATAAAATTTACACTTAATTATACTGATTCTTTCATATTATATTAAGGTTAGAAAACATTGTTTTCAAATCTTGGTGACTGTGAAACCCTTTACAAACAATCTGCTCCACTCTTTCAACTTCCAATCTGTTGCTGAAATCTCTTCAGGCCCAATAATGGAACAGAGTCTTGCAGCTCAGAGGCTCTGCTCACTGGTTCTAGTGTGGCAAATTCCTCTAAACATGAGCTCTGCTAACCTTCCGCCACTTACACAAAAAACCCTGGGCATCTGTTCTGCAGATGAGAGAAGTTCTCCTGAAAAGCTGGAACATACGTGCATTGAAAATGTACAGTCCCTGCTGGAGAAGTCCTGTCTACAGCTCTGCCAGAGCTGGCAGAACCAACAGCAGCAGCTCCAACTTTTCTAGTGTCAAACCTACTACACACAACATCCGTTTGTCCAGCACTTACAAGTATCTCCAGCCTGGCTTGCCAGACTCCCTCGAAGGCAGCAGCTCTTTGCCAGAAGTGGCAGGGCAGTAGTTTAGCTCTCAAATTAGTTGTTTGAACCCCCAAAGTCACAGCTTGCTGCTCATATTGGTGGACCTGGCAGGCCTGAGCACAGCAGGTTTTTCAGCACTGACAGCCCTTCAAAAAACATTTTACAGGCAGTTCTTTAGTGAGGGGCTGTGTTACCCAGAGTTATATTTTTAGAGAACTCACAGGCTGCTCTGCTGGCACAGCACATCCACAGGTATGGGAGCCCCAGGCCTCTGGAGGAAAGAAGTCCTTTCAGCCAGCAACTGGTATTGGCCATTGCTCAGCATAAACAAATCCCAGTGGGACTGTGTTCATAGGAAAGAGACATTAATAATGCAGAGGCTTTGACACTGGCAAAAATTCACTGACATTGATGAGTTCTTGAAGTTGGGTTTTTGATAAAAAGATATGATAAGAAGATTTTCACTTCAACACATTAGGTGAATTTTTCCCAGACTCTAACTGAATTTTCAAGTTAAAAGTTTAGAAACCTCTCCTAAATAAACCAGGGTTTAGGGGCATTTGACAGAAGAGGTGAGGGCTAGAAAATATGTCTTCACTCTTTGGTTGGCAGATGAATTGTCAGCCGTCAGTTGGTGGATACCTCCCTTTGGTTTTTCTTAAAAGATACCATTTCAACAGTTTCCACATCAATCTGATTGAAGAAGGAAAATTTTCAACTTCAAATGGAAAATTTTCAACTTCAAAATTGACTGGAAGATCCATCAAAAAAGGAAAACTGCTTTTGAAGATGATCAAGATGATCCTGATGATGCCATGATGATTTTTTGCCTTTTCTTTTACATACCCTTTATAAACCTTTTATATAGCTTTTATGCATCCTCAGTGCTCTTAGCATGCATACTTGTAATTCCTTAAGTCCAATAACTTAGCATAGTCCTAGTATTCTGTTAAGCCAGGAGACCAAACATCCCACAGGCCTCGCAGCTGGAGGTCGGAAAGCCCTACGCTACGCTGAGAAACCAACGTCCTCTCTAGAACACATCCTGTAAACTCAGATTAGGCCCATCCAGGGGGGAATTCCTTGGGATGGGGAGATACCACGCTAATCATTCAAGCCTCTCATTGGGGAATCTTTGTTAGATATGCAAATTTGCAAAGTCTATAAATTGTATATGCAATCTCTTGTATGTGTGCATTTCGGCGCATTCCACCTTGGCAAAGTGGTGCACCCTAAAGATCCTTATTATATACTGAGGTACAAACCCTTTTTCCCTTAACTGTGCCTGGCTCTTAATTTTTAGGACCAAGAAAAAGCATCACTGAAATGGTTGGCCGCATTGCTTCGGTGTGCTCAGCAAATTTGGAATGTTCTAGCATTCCCTGAGATCTGGAACAAGTTTCATAGCACCTATGACAGGAATTATATATGATCACGGACTTTGCAGAATGAAGGGGACAGTTGCTTTGACTGAAGGAATAAAATGATCTTCAAAGTATAATTTTGCAAGCAGCAGGATGTGGTATGATATTTACAGGCAAAATCTGAAGAAAGTAGTGAAAGAAAGCTATCTAATGCTATCAGCTCTGCTACAATTTTTCCCAAAACACTTTTTAAAGCAGCCTTACTAAGAAGCTAATGAGTGTGGAGTCTTTGGTAAGCTTTTGCAGACATTCTGATATAAAATTCAGCTGAATTAGGTATTTAATGGGTTAAGACTTGAATAGTTTAGTGAGGATACGCATCTTTTATCGATTTAAATCCATATCACATTTTACTTTATATAAATTGCATGTATACAATGTATATATGGATCACTCCTTACTGAGGTCTAATTATCCAGAAGGTTTGGCAGTTGAAGGAGAAATTGAAAGGCAATGTTTCCTTGACAAACTAATAGAGGTAGCTGTTGTTTGAAAACACACTGAAGACATATAAACCCTCAATACTATAGACAAGGGAGAGACCAACTTTCAGATGTTAGAAAACAGTGTTCCATTAATAAAATGCTTCCCTCAATTTATGAGATGGAACATTACATTTTAGCTCCATTTTAGAGCTTTTGCATCTTCCTAATTCTACAAATGTGGCTAATCCAGGTGACTTAATTTGGTCTACTCACGTACTTGGAATTATGTGTACTCAAGGGTTGGTATGATTAGCTTCTTGATGAACTTATGGAGGAATCATGTCCCATTCATCTTCTGCCAGATGCATTTTGCAAATTACGTTGACGCTAAATATTTTTGATGTTAAATATTTATATTGATGCTGAATTTTTAATTTTTTTTTAAATTATGTCAGATTTGAAAAAGGAAATAATGGTTTATTAGCTCGTTGCCATCACTGCTTAGACAGTTGCAGAGCACTTTTTAGGGCTATTATCAACATGTGCTGTAGGAGACTAATTTTCTTATTTAAAACTCATTCATTCTGTTAGTAAGAGGGGGTTTATTTTAGAACTCTCTCTGTGAAAGTAGCCATTTACCTCTGGACACTTACCACATAATAACTTTTTTTTTTGTAAAGTGGAACATAGTATTACCAATGACTGTCACAAGCTCTATCAAAATATTTTTAAATGTACCTAAAATAATCAGCTAATTTTTTTTCTTTTATTTTCTCTTATCCCTTAAATGTTTACTCCAAACCATATTCTAACCCATATATCTAATATACCTTGACACATTTCATATTCCCTAGATTCATCAGAATTATTGACAGTTTCTCCACCTTAACAAAGCTGACCTATGGATACTGAGCATGCATCTGCAACTCATTCATGCCATGGAAAGTGTCCTAGGAATGTCAAATTATTCTATACACAGATAAAAATAAATTGGCGGTGTAAAACCTATTAATATTCCTTCAATTCTAAAACTGGAGCAACAATCTGCTGTGCCTTGTAACAAAAGGAAAGGAACCATTTATTCCCTAAAATTAAGTACGTGGGGAAAGGTGGTAGATAGCAGTGCATCATTGTACAAATGTAAAATTTTCTAATATTAGCAGAACCAGTATCATACTAAACCATTAAAAATATTACTCAGAATACAATAGTCTTTGCCACATGCTGACACCCTTTGAAAGCAAAGGTGCTGACTCCAGCAAAAACTGGTTTAAGACCTAAAATGTTTTGTTATCAAGACAAAGTGCAAGAGAACTTCCAACATTTAGCTCTTGTATGCCATTATTTAAAAAAAAGTGTTACTGTGTAATTGCTGGCTAAATTTTATCTAAACTAGCCTCAGCGAAGCATCTCATCCACTTGAGAAAATTGTACATCCATATTCTTGAAATGCAGTTAAAGAAGTTTAAATTTGTCCCTTGAACTTGACTTTATAAATGAAAATGAGACTCATATATGACTGCAGGTATCCTCTGCATCTATACATACACCTGTGTATGCTGTTGTTAACTTGATTGTATCATAATTTTATTTGCAAAATAACCTAATTTTAATGTTTTATATGGAATGCTCATCTGGTCATTTCACCATGGAATGGTAAATCCATTGTAAATCATGTAACCTTGGTAAAATATAAATAAAAAGCTAAGTAAAGCTGAAAGTAATTTGCCACAGGAGCTTCCAAATGTATATATTTACATTTTTACATAAAAAATACATAGAACAGAAAATACATAAAAGCTAACACAGAAATTATTTTAACAACAGTATTTCAACCAGAATGTAATTACTATTTATATGAAGAGGCATGGACTGAAATAACATCAGATAATTGATATCCATCTCTTTCACTACTGTCTCACAATGAGCCCCATCACAGCTCATTATTTTCTTCCTAATTGCCAGATAGTGGAGAGTAAAGACTCTCCATCCTTTTGTCACTTTATTGCTGGTTACTGGGGCACTGCCTAGGAATAGGAACATCAAGTTCAAGATGCTATCCTAACTTAGCCACAGAATAGGTTGGAATTGCACCCAGAAGTAGGTCATGGGAGACAGGGACCTTTCGCAAATTAAAAAGATAAAATTATATCAGAGCGGAGAGGACCTACTATTCCATTTAAAACACTCAGAGCCAGGATCCCTGCTGTAATGAATAATGACTGAAGTTAAAGGGGGGAAATGCATACCCATACTTTAGGTTATCTACAAGTTTGGCAGTTAAGTTACCTGTTTTGAAGATAAGAGATGTACTTATCAAGTTTCTTTTCCTAACTCATATAGCAAGTGCTTAAGTTAAGACTTTGGTAAAAAGCATGATCTTAATATTTGAAGACCTTTCTGATAAAATATAATGATGCAAGTTACAAAGTATACAGTTTAGGATCTGACATTTGATTCAGAGCTTTACATTGTCTTGTCAGGAACAGAATGTTTATAAAATAACATCAACAACATCCCTTAAGAGTTCCTTTAAAATCTTACAATAGGAACACTATTTTAAAACTTTGCTTACATAACGGCATGGCATGAAAGACTGCATCGGGCCTGAGAATATGCTCCCAAATGAATAAAAGAACACGTCCTTAAGCTTCGAACTTAATAAATTCCCCTCTAGCAATACAGTGAGTAAAAGCACTTTGCATGAAAGGAGTCATTCCACTTATCATTCTGAAACCCTTCTCCCAAGGTTGCAACTTTTGTCATTGCTAAATGCTGAGGGGAAATTTTTAATTTTAATGATACACCAGAATGGGGATCACAGCAGAAGTTCTCTTTTCCAGCTTGCCCTGTTAAAAGATTTCTATTATTGCTATGGAAATGGCTTATAACTGTATGATACTGCACATCATTAAATGCATTGAGTGGGCTGTAATGCAAGACCTACTGAATTAAATGCTACTTTGTCATGTTGATAAAGGTCAGCACGGATCAATATCAGTGTCTTTTCAAACCATTTTTATACACAGTTTGGTCACATTAAAAGCTATGTTTAGAAAATGGTATTTGTAATCTGTAAAATTTACCGGTGGCAAGTCCACCCAATAATCACCTACTTTTTTTTCTTTTGTGTTGTTTACCCTTGGTTCACCAACTGCTGCTTTTTATTATGTGTCAGTAGTGTCACTTAAATTTCCACCACAGGCTGTCATTACTATTTACTGAGTAACCCAAGCCAGCAGTTGCTAACCTTTTCATTAAAAAATCACAGGCTAACCAGACAAGCATCAAACCAGAATAGCAATTATGTACATTTATGCACCAGTAATCTCAAAAATTATGAGATCTTTTCCTTTAACACTTGTAATTTCAGAGAAGTTGTTGGAACCTTAAGGATTTTTCTGTGGCGTTATATGAGGCAATGCATATTTCTGTTCTTTCCTATCTTTCTGGTTATTAACAAAGCAGTGGGAAATAATCTGATTTGGCAACTTTTAACTTGTAAGGCACTTATATCAATATCAAGGAGACCCTTGTGTTTTCCCAATACTTCATCTTATTTCACAAAAAAATGTGTCAGAATACCAGTGGGGCTATTAGAAAAAAAAAATCATGGATTTTTTTTTTGTTTGTTGTTTTTTGATTTAGTTTGGTTTTTCTTCTGTTGTTGTTTTTCTGGGTTTGGGCTTTTTTTGGTGGGGGGGGGGAAATTAATGAATGCATAGAGAGAAACCAGGCAGGTTTAGTTGTTTGCAAACCCCCTCATTTTAATGAGCCTGAATCAAAACAATGACTAATAAAACCCAGGTTTGGGTGAATTCAGAAATTTTATCTTTATTAGCAATTTTGCTCTTGTCCTCACTACTAAGTATTTATGTTTTTCTTAATATTGTGCTGCTGCAAGGGTCCTTCCTTTCTTCCAGTTGTTCAGTTTGTGATCAGCCTCCCTAAATGCTTCTACATGCCACAGGATGCATCTTTCCCCAACTGGTTGTACATTTCCCTTTATGTTTTGCCTGTTTAGAAGGCTGGGATAAGGCAAATTCTGAATACAGATCCTGTAAGTGGAAAGTCAGCTTGGAAACTGGATATCAAAGTTTCTAAACCTAAGCTTGGACTGTACATAAAATTTGTAGTTTGCCCAGAAGAGTCAGGCCTAAAAATTTGCTTTTAACAGACTAAGACCTGCCTTTAAAAATGACCTCTGTACTTCCTGTTGATGCATTTTGCTGAACTGAAGCCAATCTCAACATCTAGAAGAAAGGTGAGGGAACAAACACACACATCAGGGATGGTTTCAGTGTTTTATCCCAGGATACATGCTCACTGAGTATTCCTACAAAAAATCTAGTACAATCACCACAGAGCTTGGCTTCTGTACAGCCTGTGACACGTGAAGGTCCTCTCAGCATGGGACAATGAAAGAAAAACATTCCTTGTCTGTAAAATTAAAATAAAGCACTTTCTTTGCAGCAAAAATTTGTGAATTTTAGAATAAAACATGGAAGAAAGTTGTAGAGCACCTGCATTGCAAAAATAAGAAGGAAGGGAATTTCCGAGAAAGGAGGATCAAAAATTCATCTGCCATAGTCCTTGTGATTTTGTCAGAGCAAGTCTACTACAAAGAATTGGCCAAAAAAATTACATGTAGACTTCTCAAGGGAAAAAAAAACCCAACTAAAATTTAGTGAATCTCAGGTGAGCTTTGAGCTGGGGAAGAAAGGACTGCTCATATGAGGGCACGAGTAAGGTTTCAGAGAGTTGAATTTCTACCTAGATTTTTTCCCCTCTCCTAACATCAGCATACGTTCCCCTGTTTTGAGAATGGGAGTAGCAGTTCCCATGAAATGTTCACAGAGGCCAGGCACCTTTCTTATAAATCAGAATACCACTATGATCTGGCTAAAAGATATTCACAAATATGTACCCTTGTGGTAAAAGATATTTCACCTTTTACCTAGCAAGTTGATCTTCCCAGTGCGTGAATATAAGCAGAGGGAAGTAATCAGCAGAAATGAAGGCTGGAAACACAGAAGGAGAGTGTAGAGAGATGCAATTCCTACCTAAACTTGATAGAGGAAGCAAGTTTTCCCTGTTGCTGAAACGTTTGGGTGGCTTTCAGAAAAAATTTCTAAATTGCTTCTCTGTTCCAAGAGCACCTTTTCTTTGGAGTAATGTCCTAAATCCTCTCTGCATCTCCCTCTGGGGACATACTTCCTAATTTGTACTCATTAGAGGGTCTAATGAGACATCTCTGTCCTCAGATTATGCCATAGTTCCCTACAGATTTTAGGAATTTTGTACAAAGGGTAGTTTAAGAAGGGCTTCTATGCACATGGATGTTCAAAAGGATACAGGAGAAAGATGTCTTTTGACAGCTCCCTTTACAAGGCCCCTGGCCTTGATTCTGCCATTTCCAGTGAAAGATGTGATGGGATTACTGACTTCACTACCAAATCCCTCTCAAGGTCAGCACACCACTGGAGCAGATTTGGTTGTACAGGAAAATAAACTAAGATTATTTAAAGAGTTCAATTAATCTTCCTGATCTTTGTAACACTGGTGAAATCTAGAACATGGTGAAATGTGTGGTTATTTTCAAGCATGTAACTGCAACCAACCATGGCAAAGTTTACCTTCTTGTGCTTTAGTTCACCTGTCATTCCCACTCTGTCCATGTCCTGATGCACTGGAAACCTTGTCCTCCTTCACCATCCTGAGCAGTTTCAACTCATTCCAGTCCTGTCACAACTCATTTTTTCTTTCACCCACACATTGCAGATTTCTAGAGCAATCTCTTTATGGGGAAGCTGCTGAGCACTTTTGGCAGGCTTTTCCCCAGATTCTCTGAAAATCTCAGCCTCCTGGACTAGTTCCATACTTTGAATGCTCATGTCTGGCCCCGGCCCAACGAGAGCACATTTGTCAGCTCAGCCAGGACATTAATAATCACATTGTGTCCCATCCTTTACAGCTAGCATTTAAGCCTTGAGAATACTGGAAAGATGCCTTGGAGGATGTGAAAGGATATTATTTCCTGTTTTAAATAGAAGGAAAAAAACATATGATATCCGAGCTACCAGCACATTCGATTAATTTTTAAAAGCAGAAATCTCTAGGTTATATTAAGACCCACAACAGCAAATATTGCATATGCAGTTGAGAATATTTAAAACAAGTTTAAGTTACATAACTCCTAAATTATTTGAAATAGACATTTGTGCTGTTCTAAGCATAGGCAGACACACATAGACTCATGAATAATTGTCTCTCCTTTCAGAATGATCTGTCCCATTTCTTCAGATTCCTCTCTCTGAATTAATTAAGTTTGATGAGTAGGTGAATAGAAATTAATCTTCAGGTTATGTCTTAGTAGCTTAGATTTATTTTTTGGTTTTAAGTGTAGAAGTCAAAATAGTTTCTCCAGAATTGTAGTAGGTCTGTAATTAAATTCATACTTGAATTATTTCAAGTAGTTTTCAATGTTACATTTAATTCCTTTTCTTGATTTCTCTTTTCTGCTTGCTTAAAATGAGTTTTTCTTACATGAAAATGCTGTAAAAACAGTTGTATGATGCATTATACATTTATGGGACAAGGAAACACACCTACAAATTGTGAAATGCAGCATTAACACCTTTAAGCCAATATTATCTCTGCCACTCTCTATTTTTCCAAAAATATAAATTTCTGGCATATGTATAACCTCTTATTTTCTGAGGTATTTTAGAAATATTTTTATATTTTCATTCTTCCCACTTTAAATATTAGTAACTTGACAAAATTTGCAGCAAAATAATTGAAAGCCTTTTCATTAACTCCATCAGAAACTGATCAATTGGGATTAACCGCAGAGTGCATTTACAACGTGCCTCAGTGAAATGCTGAGATATTGCACAATATATTACCGTAGTTATGAACAAAATTTTTGTCATATCCAGCCACAGAATTTGACTATTTTTATAGGAAATGGGGAAAATTTTTCTGAAAACTCAAAGTAGATTTGCATTTTGCTTTTACATAACTGTAAAAGGTACAAGATTGAATTTTTTTTTTTTTGTTATATATCAATAGCTGATGTTATAAATGAATATGGAGCTAGGAAATGATCCAGGACATCTGAATCTGGTATGATATTTTTCAGTCTTCCAGGACAAATATAGCTGTTGCTGAAGAAGTAACTCCTTGTTTAGATGGCAAAGTGTTTTGCAGAGTAAGGGTACCCAATTATGTCTTCCAATAGCAATGAGAAGGTTCTGTTAACATTACTGGAAGTTAGACTGGATCACGAATCATTCCAGTACTTGGTAATTGTAGCCTTTCTTTCCTAATAAAAATCAGTGATCTGTTAGACTGTAATAAGGAAGAAAACAATTCATTTCATACAAAAATGAATTGTGTTAAAATGCTACAGTCTTACAGGGGCTTCTTATTTATAGATTTTTTTCTCTAAAAAGGGATAGTCATTTAATATCTTGCCACTTTACATGAATATGTAGACTTATTCTCAGAAGACCTCTAAAATATGGAACAAATTAATTCAGTGTTACAGTGTGACAAACTGTGGCTTAGGAAGTCACACAGAAAGCCTGTGGGAGAATCAGAAACTGACTTTACAGGAGAATCAAATTCCATTAAAAAACAAGCTTCAATATATTCCACAGTATTTAGAATAGGGGAAAAAACCACTCTGCTAAATACTCAACATAAAATCATAAATCACATTTTAACCACAAAGAATACTTTATGGTGTATTTCTTACAGAGAATAGAAAGTTTTCAATTTGGTATATTTTTTCCCACATTGAGGGAAAAACAAAAATAAAAATAACAACAACAACAAAACTAACCCAAAACCCAGTCCGGCTTCCTTTAAAAATCAAAGCAGCAAGAACAGTCACAGTAGTTTTCAATCCTCAGCCTGCAAGTAATAGGTTTTCCCCTTCTCTCCCAGCTTTATTAGAGGTGATTCCACTTTCTTGTCAAAACGGATATCCACTTTTGAAAAAGGAGGCTTTGTTTGCTTTAGGCTCTCTGCAAGGAAAGTGACATCCCGCAAGAGGCTTTATCACACAGTCAAAGCTGATGACCCACTACAATAATCTTGGGATGAAAATGAAATATCATCCTTGTGAAGTCTTGTGGGACTCCACTTTCCTTGGAGTGTAATAGCTCTCTGAAGGAGATGGATCCCCTGAATATGAGTGTATCTCCCCCAAGGACCCGTGTCAGTTCACTGGAAATACAAATTCGGTCCCTTTGACTTTTTATATCAATGAAAAATTTAATGAGTTTACTAATGAACACCCTTCTCAGCAATTGTTTATCTGCATATGGTTTTCTTCGTCACAAATGTGTCTTTAACTAAAAAACTGTCTCTTTGAATGTTGATGCTCTGCTTGTGGTTACAAAGCACAAAGTATTTAAAGTCAGAAACATCTAGAAGTTCTTCAGTAACCAACTTCTATTGCTGCAAAATTATATCTGCAGATATTCAGTTTCATATTCCATAGGTGCAAGCACTTACAAATGCACTCCAAGAAGTCCAGTGCCTTCATATATTGAGTTTTGATATAAACCAGAATACTACACTGTTTTTAGACGTGAGTAAAGCAGGTAGAATCCAGGATGTCACACAAAATGAGGAGAAGTCATTGACCAGAGATTAACCTCATAAACATGGGTCTGTGGCACTTTTCAAAGTATTTCTCACTCTAGACACAGGCTGCTATCAGAAGAAGATCTTAGTTTCTTTTAAAGACTTTCTACTTGGTGGCTTTAGAGGAATCTGCAAGTCCATCACATGTAAGAGGAAGCACAACATTTACCCTATGAACCACTACCCCCTCACTCCTCTCCAAAAGTAAACATTTTGAGTATTGGAAGGCAAAGACACAGCATTCTGCTCAGTTAGGGCGTCAGGCTTGACTTCAGTGAAGCAAAATTAAGCTATAGAAAATTATATAGATGGCTTGCTTGAATTTCAGAGACAAACGAACAACCAATAGCTCTGATTCCATTACGAAAACATCTCTCTTGCTTCTAAACAGGTCAATTTTGATACAAATAATACAACAGATGACAAATGTGGATGATGGAGCAAGGATTAATTTTTTGTCTTGAACTGCCTTTCTGCCAAATACTGGGTGGCACAAATCAGTAGCTGCTTTTGCCCAGTAACCAAATAATGTCCTGCTTATGCCACTTGTTTGTGCTTGGCTGGAAAAGTGGGACAGAGAAGCCTTTGACCGAGGGACGAGGAAACCCACACATGCACAGCGAGGGAAGCAATCACAGATGTGCTATCATTGCACTTCCAGTGAACGCCTAGAACACTTGTAAACGATTCCGTGAGAGGCAACCAAGAGCCTTTGGAAACTAAAAATTATAGACCAGCTTAACAATTCATTTAGCAGTAGAGTGAGTAGTTCAATTGCATGTGAATCCTCCAATTCAAATTTAAATTAGCATACAGATAGCATATTTAAGAGACACAGATGCAAGTGATTTGCTTGTTCATTTATGTTTATACCATAGTTAAATATAACACAAGTTTAACAAAACACAAGTTTAACAAAATAAATAATCTCCCTGGCTAAGAAACTAAACATTGATCAATCCAAAATTCCTGAAAGTGTATGTATCTAATAAAAATTAAATCCAAACACATGAAAAAAAAAAAAGAACTGAAATCTACCAATACTTTGTCTCAGAAATATCAGAAACTTCATAAAATAAGCTTGGAATAATTCATATCCCACCTGCCAGGCAGAAGCACGGGGCATATCTGGAGGCTGTATGAGCTGCTGACAGAATCTGACATGGTCCCAAAATTTCACTGTTATCTCACACTAAACAAAGCTAAGAGAATTGCAAAGCAGTTTTACCAGTGATGAAATCAGAATAAATATTTTACTTTATAGAATTTAAAAGCACATCTATGGAGGTGATATTTTGATGTTGTTGTTAATGTCCAATAAAGTATAAACCACTCTTCCTTGGAAAAATCCCCTTATGATGTTATCCCAACCTGTTACTAATACAACCAAAAAAAGTATTCAGAATGCTGCTTCTCCTTCCAGGGAGAAAGTTGGTGATGTTATAAAAATTGCAGTCAGAAAAACAACTGCAGTGAGGAAGTGACCTCTTATGAGTGATGAGTATTCATAGCAGATCACTGCCACTTCCCAGACAAAACCTTCCTTGACTAAAAGACTCAATACAAGAACACCGAATTTGCTCAAAAGATGGGCAGAGAACTTTATCATGAGAATTGAAAAGGCTACAACTCTAATCAAGGGATTTTTTTCTCAGCCCCCTAAATTTTGTTGAAGTTTCTTCAAGTTAAAGAGGGAGGAGCACTAATAAGGTATATTTCTGCATTCAGAAGGTATCTTTTTTAATATGCTTTTCAAGGAAAACATATTAATCCAAACAGAACATTGACATTGATTTCTGTTACTCAGAATAAACATTGCTTACCCCAGCGATTTACATTATTTTGAAATCCTTCATTATTTCATGTTAATGTGTAATGGTCTCAAGAAAAAAAAAACACCCTTTAAATAATCTATAAATAATCTAAACTGTGCTTATTATTCTTTTGATAACTTTTTAAAGATCCTGTGTGCTTAAATTTAAAAAAAAATGTAATTATACCATGAACCTCAGTGACATAAGAAAGTTCAAATTCTACATGCTATCCGAAATCAGTGCATATAACAAGCCTTTCCTGCAGATTAGTTCCTGATTCATATCAAGCAGCTTGTCTGCCTATGAAAAGACTGACCTTTGAGAAAAGGAAGAGAGGATCAAATATTAAAAAAAATATTTTTTTTATCCTACATGGTGGTTCTCGCAATAGAAGTTGCTTATAAAAATCTAATTTAATATATGAAAGGTAAGATTTATCAGGAAGAAGTTCCAGGAAAATAATTACATTTTTTCACTGTTCTTTATATTCTTTGGTACTGGAGAAATACATTTCTCTGTTTCCTTCACACATGAAGAACCTTGGATAAGCTTAGTTTTCACTCTGAAATGAAACAAAGCTGAACAGAAGTGATTCCTTCAAGGTTTTTGACAACTACCGGCTTCCAAGGACTGTGAACATTTACTAAGAAACCATTATTTTTATGTGGCCACCATCATCATAAAGATATTATGATGCTTCTGACAAGAGACACAACTTGTTGAGTTTGTCGGAGGATCATCAAGAATTATCCAACACAGAACCATAATAAGAACAGAATAAAAATTAGGCTCTCCTATAAATAAATCACAATTTTTCCTTTTTTTTTCTACTTTATTTGCTCTGAGATTATTTGAAGATATTGAGATACACATCAACATATGTTATAAAATATTTTGTAAGGAAACATCAAACAACATAGGCTACTTTAGCATGCTTGGAATTGAAACAAAATATATTGGGTTGGGATTTTTTTACTATTGGACAGAATGCTTACATGAAAATTTGAGTTGGTTGGCTATTGAATATTTTAAAACAAGGCGAAAAGAACAGCAAAGCTGATTAATTTCCTGAAATGTGAGTGAATGTGAAGGAGCACAATTGAAAATCAAAACATTTATTTTACTTGCCCTGTGAAATAGCCATTGTTGCTAATAGGTGTCATCTTGGATGGCACAATAAAGAAGCTGACTTTTAAATAGTTCTCTTTTTTCCATGCTCTTCTTGCGTTTATTTTGAATTAGAACTTTAGTAACACACTCTGTCTGTGTTTTCATCTGTGCCTTTTCCTTATCAGCCAATGGCGCCCACACGCATCTCAGTTCTCACTCCACTGCTGCTGGCTTTGCAACAGGTTATGGAGCCCTCCTCTCAGACCCTTCCTCACAAGAGAGTTGCAGTTCTTCATTTCATACATTGGCCATGGATATGGATCAAAGTAATTTCACCAGCTGCTTCAGAACACAAACAGACTTCATAGAAGGAAGTCTGTCATAGTAAAATCCGTATTGACAGAAGCAGCAGCGGATGAGCTCCAGCCCTTAGATCCAACGGCTTTAGGGCAAGGAACCAATGTATTTGCTGTGTAATAAACATGCTGCTCTTACAAAAGTATCTTGAATGAAAAAAAACGCTGCTTCAAAATTCAAAGAAGAGAAGTCAGAAAAGGGCGGTGACCAACCTTATTTTTATTAGTTTGGTGAAAAACAAAGAGCATATGACCTATCACTGCGCTCATTACACTCACTAGTCACACATTCAGGCACAGACACAAAGATGACAAATTATTTCACCTCAGATGAACGCCTGTACCCTCCCAGCAGATAAAGAGTTTCTGTTTCTGTTCTGTAGAGTGTTTTTAATCTTCAAAGTTAACTATTTGGCATATTTCATAATAACAATTTATTTAAAATGGTTGCACAAGTATACACAATACTCTGTTATTTGCAGAACTGTCTGTTTTTGCAAATTGCTGCTACTGCATTCAGGATTGATTTATAGACATAGGAAGACTGCCAAAACAGACTTTGTACCACTCTGCTGATTTCAGTTACTCTGTTTCAACTGGAGCATTCATAAAAAGAAACAAATTATGTAGATAGAAAACTACACTCCTTTTAGACAAGAAGAGTCTTGCAAAGTCAAAATTTATTTGTGTTTGAAAAGGTATTTGTGAAGAAATGAAATTTTATGCTCAGCAAAAAACTACACAGCAAGAAAATTAGGAATATGACACAAATAACAAAAGCCAACAAATAATTTTAAGTGCAAAACTCTCTGTCATTTACTTCACAACATGCAAGTTGAACAGTTTTCCATGTTACTAATAGAGCAATTGATGTAAATACGTGAAAAGAGCTCAGTTTTAGGAAAGGTGTGAAATGCATTTCAAGACAAGAAAACAAGGCTTAAAGAGATTGCTTGTTTCTGTTGTCACCAGACTTCCCACCAAGAAAATTTCTATTCCTGCTTTGAAAAGGAAAATATTCTGAAAGCAGGCAGTGCAATTTGACTTCTTTTTTCAAGACTTCAATTTGGTTTTGCACCCCCTTTTTCAAGGGTGGGTTGGCAAGCCAGCGTTGAAAACTCTCTGCTATTTTACCCTTCTGTTGAGCCCATGCAAGCACGTCAGAAAATAGGGGTGAATTTCCCAACACACAGAGTTTGGGAATAGCCAGGAAATAATTCAGTTAGAACCTTTCCTACCTACAGTAGTGGAAGAACAGGGAGTACAGACTGAGCTCGGGGTAAGTACGACTCAGAGGATCTGGCTGTTACTAACAGGACCTGCTGAAGCCCCACTGATTTCACTGGGTTTTGAACTGACTGCAGTCTGACTCTTCAGCAGAAGAGAATAGTTTGCAGCCTGTATCTCATGAAGCTGTTGGATTTGTAAGCTCTTACAAATTATGCAAGTTAAACTGCGTTCCACCTGTACGATAGCACAGCAGTAACACCCTCCTTATCTGCTGCAGGGTGGTTTGTTTAATATGCAGGTAGGCAGAGCCAGCTTTTGAAGCCCAAAATGTCAACAGAGCCATCCAAGGAAATGGATGAACAAATGTAAAATAGAATTTCTCTTCTTACTAAAATACCAATTAACTGTTATCACTTGTTTTTTTTTCTTTTGAAAGACTTAGAGGCAGGGGAAAAAAAACAACAAAAAAAAACAAACAAAAAGGCTTAAATATCTTCTACAGGGCTGAGAGTTTATCAGTGAACTTTACTGAAGCTGCTTAGTCACTGTCACATGGAGCTGTCAGGGCTGGTGGTGACAAACTCAATTTCAAGCACTTTCCAGCCAGCACTAATGGCAACAGACCTTACATTGAGCATGGCTCCCATTACCGAGCTTCAAAACACTGCACAGGAGAGCAGAGGCGTCTTCAGGAGAGAAAGTACTTTTGCTTCCCCCCAAAAATTGTTTGGAATCTGGAGAAACCGTAGTTCTCCAGGTAAAAATGAGTGACTTTGTAGAATGTAGGTGAAGCGGTTGAGACACCTCACCGAAGTAGAAAAATAAATGCATTTGCCTCTTTTGTGGCCAATTTTCCTCCATATTGAATGTCTGGAAAACCTTTTTCACAACATCAGGTGGCACAAAAAAACCAAAATTAGCAGTTAATTGAATGTATTTTCAGAAGGAAAAGAAAGAGAAACAAGCAGGGAAAATATTTCCTTTTAGTAGATGCTTTGGAATTACCAGTAATTTTATAAAAGATGAAAGTTTGCTTTGAGGGATTTTTAGATTTTCTTTGGTTTTTATACGTGATTATCAGACAATAATAATTAGAGGTGTTGCTTTACAAGGTGTTACAAAGAGCTTCCTCCTGTACCCAATTGTCAGCACAAAGCAAATAACTGTACAAAGCACTGAACTGACCTTCCAGAATATTTTCCCATCTCTCTACCATAGTAGAGATGAAAAGTTGGCAGTTCAGCTGTGATAAAATAGAACAAACCCAGCACCAGTAAAAGTGATCCTTTGGACACTAAGCTTTATCCTAATATTTTCTAAGTCCATATGCAGTACTCAGTCCTCAAATTCTTGCTTAGACAGGGGTGGCTTATAAGAAATACTTTGGTCTTCTCTTTCTGCTTTATTGTTGACACAAATTAAATCATTAGAAAAGGCTGGATACTAAAGAAATAGTTCTCCCTCATTTCAGACACAGGATATAAAAGGAAGAATAGATTTGGGCATCTTTAAAGTAAAGAGCTTTGAGAAAATAGGGAAATTTCTAGCAGTCTACATCACTGCAATGATAAACTGTGATGTTTAGAAGTAACACTGCCTGTGGTTTTGCCTCCAGTAGACTTTTTCAACAGCAAGCATGATTCTTTATATATTCAGAGCCATATATTCATTAAAAATTTCAAATAATACGTATAAATTTTGACATTTTTAATTTCTTTTTTTTCTCACAATATATTAATGACCACTCAGTAGCATCAAAGACAAAAAAATAAATAACACATGCAGTTACACAGAGGTATTAACATCACGGCATGTTTGCTAAGCGCATTATTACAACAGAAAAGCAGCTGAACTTTTCCTTCCCCAGCTAGATCTTGCTTCAAATCCTTCTCTAGTACATGACTACAGCCTAAGAGTGTCCCTAAATGTATCTAGTTTGGACCACCTGAATGCTGGAACAGCCTTGAGACGCTTTCATTATATAAAGTCACTACAGCTCTTTTTATTTTCAAATAAAATAAAACCAAATAACTGGTATAAATCCCCTCACATTTTGTGTGCTACTATTGTATAAAGACTGAAAAAGGACCCTCAATCTGTAGATTGATAATAACTGTAGTGGGTTTTAAATCACCTTTATGAATAGGGATATTATCTAATAGGTGTAGGGTTAAATGGAGTTCAGATTCAATAAGTAAATAACAGGTATTTATAAGGTCTTAACTAATGAGCAAACCTACTTTAAAAAATGAAACTTTCAAAGCTCACGAGTTTATGAGATTTTAATTAAAGTGTTCTGCTCTTAATTTAACATATACCCTTAGGTACCCAGGTAATGAATTAAACAGATTTAAGGATATTGGATGGGGTTTTTAATTTTTCGTTATTATTTTAAAGCTATTTTCATTGTCGTACTAGATCTGCTTCACATGGAAAGTGTTTTTAAGAAAAATAGAACTGGATTTATCTCATTTCTCAAGGCATGGTCTCAGTTGTCCATTTTCTAATGTTCGTGTAATAAAATTCCAAATTAGAAACAATGTTAGAACACTTTGGTTTAAGTCTGATTTTTCAAAAATTCTCTGAAAAAATAGGATTTATGTTTTAGGTGTGTCAAAACCCCTTTTCGGACACTGAGGAAAATAAGTAGAACTCAAAATGTAATGTTCAACTTGACTAGAGTTTACAAAATGTTGTCTGATCATAAGTATTGCAATGGGAATTGCTGGGTGTTGATAAAGTGGGAAAACCAGATCTCCATCAGCAAGTGCAGAGCACCTAAGGCCTCAGCTGACAAGGAAATAGAATGTTTTTCTGTCTCTTGATATCTGCTCATGTTAAAAAAGCCCTGCAGGAATAGGATTTTCCATAAAACCTACCTTAATCAAAGACCAATCTAAATAGAAGAATGTAACTTTAATTAAAAAAAAAAAAAATTGGTATTACCTTCCATTTAAGCTGTGTTCCCACTCTCATGTTTATTATTTCAAATTTTCTTCTTGCTAAAGATTTCATTTATTTGTAAATATGCCCTTGAGAGTATATGTGGCAAGAATTCCATACGAACCAATGGCCCAGAGCATATATGCAACAATCTTTCAGCAAAACAGAGCTTCTGAGGAAATGCCCATCTCAATCTAAAATGTGTCCTTCAAGTCACTTTAAGCAGCTTAAAGTACCCTTTTATATTACCTGAGGTTATATATCCAAATGATAATGGCTTCCTACCTCTTTGTCTGGTGTATCATCGTGTCCCTCACGTATATTCTCCGCAGGCCTTTCACCTTCAGACTGTTTCTCTTTGGATTCTGCTTGAATTTTTCCTTTAACTTCAACCAGTTACACCTTAAGTAAAAGTCATGACGTAAGTTCCCCAGCAGTTAATAATTTCCTCCTAAATCCCAGAGCCTACTCACTGGAAAAAGCACAAAGTCTTTTGGACTTCAAGATTCGCATGCCTGATCACAACTTTGGTCTGTGAGATTTTATAGCTTCAGACCAAGATTCTGCAGAAGACGGGAAAGGAGGAAAACAGTGTATATTTGTCTTCTCATTTCGTTTTTGATTAAACTTGGTGAAATTCTTGGAAAAACAGCTTGTCATGCCATTCTTTTTGATGCTTTTTCACTCAGAGGTGTAGATAAAATGAGTTTCATAAAGAGTTTATCAATGACATTTTCTCCATGGCAAAATCCCAGGAGCTGTCCTACTCAGAGGTGTGACAATGTGTCACATTAAAACACCAGTGCCAAAAGAAAGAATAAATATAGGCAAAGACAGAAAATAATTTATCTTGACCACTTCCCACTGGTTTACCTGAGGTAGTCTCCTGCGTGACTCTTGGGAACAATGGGATCAAACTCCAACATAGATTTGGATCCAATGCACAGCTATGCAAGACACAAAGAACCTCAGACAGCATGGATATCCCTTCAAAGTCCCTACCAAAGCACTGATGGAGAGACTTTTGTAGTCTCATTCTCTGTAACTCTCTGAACACGTTCTTCCCTGCTAAAATCAGTAAGAAATTATCGTAATTCACTTTCACAATGTGTAATAATCTTTGTCAAGAGATTTGTGGCACATTTTTCAATTTCGCCTAGGTTTAGAGAGGTGGGGAAGGGGAAAATTCTTCTCCTCTACTATTGTTAAGTGGCCCTCAGCAATACAAGCAGAGGAATAAACACATCAGTAGAAATAGGAAATTACAATTTAAAAATCTTCCTTTTCTGAGGCAGACAACTGAGCCTCAAGTGGTGATCCTTAATACCCTCTGTCTAGGCAGCAATTCTATCTTACTGTCACAGCCTTTTTCAGAAGCTGACAACCTGGCATTAAATTCCTGTGCCAATATCTCAGAAGCAGTCAAATTCCTCTCACTTGTTCAGCTCACCTGCTCCACTTTATACTCACGTTCATTAGCTATGTAGAGTTCAGTCTTTGAAATATCAATCCATCCTTGGTCATACAGAATAATGGACCAAGTTTGCAGGGAGACTGAATCAATAGCTATGGGCATGTACACTTTACTGGCTGATTCAGGATGCATTACTCAGCGGCTGCTCCTTATACTAAAAATTTGAGGTTTTTCAATATTTACTATCTCATGAAAATCTATAAGTGAGGAAAAAAATGAAGTATCAGGAATGCTACACAATTTACTATGATTAATACCTTTATCCTTGTGACTGATAGGTAGCTTGTATGAGATCTACAACCCTTTTTTACTATATCATTAAAGTTTCAAATAAAAGAAGTTCGGAGAATACTGACACTAGAAAGAGTTTAGGAAAATATCTATTTTTTAAATCAACTCATGGCCCATCAGCTCTTCAATTTACACATCCACTGTCGGGGTGTGGCCCAGAAATGTTTCCATGAATTTTTGATGCTTGTAGTTTCCTGTGACACATGATGAGTTCTTCAATCCTATCTCTAAATTAAACTTGTTTGAATGGTGTGATTAATCAATCGACACCATTATCCTTAAGACAAATACTTCAGGCAAACTCTTTTCATTAATACCTAATTTGGAATAATTGTTTTCACGTCTTCTCATTATTAGTCAGGATTTATCTCCCTTCATACCTGACAAGAGGACAGAAGGACAAGAGGTAAGAAAATACAACTATTATGTTAATTCCCAGACTGCAACAGATTAATTATTTTACCCTTTTTTTAAATATAACTACACTAATTTTCTCCTTTATTTGCTGCACTACAATGGGAGACCACTGAACTTACCAAAATAATTTTAATCTTATTACAAGTTCGCAATGTAAATATTTCTTAGAGGATCTCAGTCTATGGGAAGTTACCTAAAAGAAATGTGTAAAATGAACATTTTAGTAGGTGAAATGAACTGTGCTGAGCAGGAGCTCTGTAACTGGCACCAGCCCTGTGATTTCAGCTGTGAAGCCAACTCCACACTGCAATAAATCAGCTCTACATCTCTTCTCGTTAACTCATCCTGAAAAGTTCCTTCCCATGAAGAGAGAGCTGCATTGATTTACAGTCCTTTGGAAAGAACCTGAGCTGGTAGCAGATTCTAGCAACTGGGACAGATTCTTCTAGTAACTAACTAACAAATCAATATACTACCTGAAAGTGTTAATTAGCAAGGGATTTTTTTTTTAATTGTCCAAAGGAAGACAGGAAAGATTTGTTGCAGTAATTCCTCCTTTCGTAATTTACTTTTTTACCTGAATTTTTTCTGTTTTATCTACAAAAACTCCTCAGTATTTTGCTTTCTATAATTAACTGTCATAAACTGGAATTATTTGCCAGAACTTCTGGCTTGATTTTGTTCTGAAAAATAACACAATTTATATTCTAAAAGTGAAACTAAGTATAATTTGTCCTCAATGTCTCACTGGAGTTAAACCCCTTCATAAGAAGAGTGAATACAAAACAACAGCAAACAAGAAAAAGTGTTCCTGGTACATCTGTGCTGTATTTTCAGAGGCAAATTTGATTTAAAATTAATTGGAGAGAGAAGTTCTCTCTTGGGAAGGGCTCAAGTTCATTTGTAATTGGAGGAAGGAAAAAGAGTCAATATTTTACCCACTTTGGAAGCGTAACTCAAAAAAAAGGTAAACAGTATCAGTGTTGCAAAGAACTGAAACACACACATGCAGAAAGGTCTTAACAGACAGGATAAAAATCCTGGTGGAAAAGCACTGTTATCTCAGCTGAGGTAACACCATATGTTCCCTTTCAGACCTCTCAATCTCAAATGCTGACGTTCAAACCTCCTCTTCAATTTAGCTCTTATCTCTCTGCTGATAGCTTTCTTAAAAGAAAAAAAAGAAAAACCTCAGGGCAGATATGCTAAAAGGAAAAAAAATTGTAAGTTAAAAATCAAATTAAATTAGCTGGTGAGTTGGTAGTCTCAAGTATTTTTCACCATGGGAATTCATACCCAAAGGTGAATTTTCCTAAAGCAAACATTTTTGAGCAAACCTGAGTGGCTTCACCTTTGAATGCTTGAGCTGCTTTTTAGACTAGAACTTTTAACTTTCAGAAATTCAAGTTTTCAGAAAATATTAAAGTCACCTTGAACAAAAGCTTAATTTGGATAAATGTATCCTTGAAAAATGCCTTCTGTACCAAGTCAAGATGTGTCTGCTACATTCCTGACGTTAATGGTGTCTTTGAGTAATCTTAAAGACTACTTATAGGAAGCACTTTAAATATAAGAGCTTTCTCTAAAAACACAGATGAAATTGTATTTTCAATGAAGCGAATAGAAATTTTACCGTTATTGTAAATATAATGATTTTACACAAAAATTTACTTTGCTGACACTTATACGACTTTCTTGGACTAAGCTCCGTTTTTCCTCTCCCACACTTGCTAGAATTTCTGTTATAGAAGGTTATTTGGGATACCTTCAGGTGTCACAACAGAACAAACATCAAAATCAATTCATTCATGTAGTTAATTTTTATCTGTGGAGCTGAATTCAGAGGCAGTGATGGAGAAAGTGCATAGAGAAATGTCACTTATCAGGTGTTGAAATTACAGTTCTCTTGTACCACAATTTTATCATCTGTTGAAGAAGAGGAAAGAACAGTTTGTCTGAGACTTTTTAGGAAATATTACACAATTTCAAGGCTACTCTGTGTGAAACCCTGGTAAAAGGTTAAACTTTCCCACTTAAATTTCAAGGATGAAAGAGATGCCTACATTGAAACCTCAGCCACTGAGCAATACTGGTAAAAGATATTCTGTGCCTGAATAATGTGGCCTCTTTCAGCTAAATTTCTTGGGTTTCAGCTTTGGTTTTATCAAGGGTCATAGGATGATTGAGACTGGAAGGAACCTCATCAGGTCACTTCCTTCCTGCTCAGGGTACAGTAATTTGCAGGAGCTCAGCTTGCACATACATCTCTACACACATGTACTACACAGCACATCATACCAAACACCTTCTGCACCTCTAACCCTGGATCCTGAAATAGCTTCCTCCATGCACAGGTGTGCACAGTTACATTTTCCTAAAGGAATCAAAATTAAAATACTTCACAGTTTTCCTCACTTAAAAAAAAAAAATATATTGCTGGTATTAGCATATTATAATTCATTTATTGGAATACATTTGGATTAATTACTTTGCTACTTGAATTTTAAGAGAGGTTTTTTTTCTGTTGTGATACACCTTTTTTTCATGGGATGAAAAACAGGATTTCTCTGCTATGGTACTGTAAAACCCAGAGGGTTTTTCTTGACTTTCACTGTTGTTGTATGAGCCAAAAGCCCATTATACCTGGCAAGGTAAGGCAGTTTCATTGCCAAGTAGCTGGTATATTTAACTGGGTTTAAAAATATGAGCAAATAAATATGGATGGTGACATGAACAGAAAATAATCAATGTGACTGCCACATGAGTGACAGATACTGTTGGTTTTGACACAGGAAACACTTGTTTACAAAATCATTCATGGGGGAGGAGACAGTCCTGAAGCTTTTCCTGCCTCACTGTATCCCAGCCTTTCCTGCGAAAAACACAGTTTTTCAGCATTCATATTCTTAAGCAAGTGTCAATACATGGGATATTATTTCTTTTTTCCATTGAAAACTGTGAAGGAGACTCATTTGTAATACCTGACAGTGAAAAAGTGGCTCTGGTATGTATGACATCATTTACCTGAAACACATTCCTGTCTCAGAGACAGGCTGATACTCTGTATGACAGTTTTCCAAATAAATCTCATTCCATTCTGTCTTGTAATCATTTCTTGCATTTCTCAGTGCTGTCTTTTAAGACTTACTAAAAAAAAAAAATCTATTATTTTCAGCAGAAGCCATGCTGTGTTCTGATTAAAAAGGAAAGTATGGAGGAATTAATGGTTTTCAGGTAATAAAACACAAAGTCCTTCTCATGCTCTTGCATTAACTGAATCTTTCTTACGAAGATATAACTCAAATAATTAGGCAGTTGTTACTGGCTGCATTCTGAACATCCACTGTTGTATCATTGATATTAAAATCAAGTGTTTCTAATAAATGATTGAATTTCAAAGCTTCAGCAGTGACAGCCATTTCTTTTAGCAATGGCAAATAATTTGATAGTGATAAATGGACGCCCATTAAAAACTCTGGGTGAAATTGCCCCTCTTCACAGGGCGAACACCACTCAAATTCTAGATCACTGAAGTGCTGTGTTTACGTCACTCAACGCCTATGATCTGTATTCTCCACATGACTGCCAATACACATGAATTTTATACTCTTTTGGCATATCTACCTCAATTAACTGTGGCCGTCTCTGTAGCCAAACAGCAGCAAGAACAAAAGGGTACTGCTGCAGAGGTACTGCAAGATGTATCAAGAATATTGCTGAAAAGCAGAAGGATTATTTTCAGTGACTTCAGCAAGTTTGTGGTGAGGTTGTCGTTTTTAAACCTTACACTAAGATATCATTTTCCTATTTTTTCACATTTCTGCCAGTTTCTAGTAAAGTAAGAGTTCTAACAAAGAGGGAAGAACTTTTAAAAATATATCCTGCAAATGGATTTGTAACTGCTGCACGAAATTGCGAAAGTGTTTGCAGATTCACACAACAGTTATAAACACTTTTACAAGATACCCACAGAGGGAAGTATTATTTAACCATGCAGACCAAATGGAACAGATTAGCTAAGAAAGAATTAAGAAATTCATTTGTACTCAAGAGAGAGTACTTGAACTTGAATCCTTCAAATTGCAGCAGATGCCTGCTGGACCACGGAAATATTATGTGGTAATCAATATAATTTGATAATTAATTGCAGAATTCCCTGTTTCAGTGTGGATTCAGCTTGACAGAAAGCCATCTTCTCTCCCCCCGCCCCCTCAACAAATAGAGAAAATCCAAGAGTTTGGGGGTTTTGGTGACTGATATAACTTGAAAATTTCTGAGGGATAGTAGCTTGAGTTCCCACCAGAGAATTCATAGAAACCAGCTCAAAAACTCATTCACACTGCATTTCTTACAGCTGTCCTGAAGATACTTGCTTCCTAAGCTTCATTTCCCATTTGTAGGAGCTGCAGGTCTATATCTGCTTCTCTGAGCCAGCAGATGAGAATACAAAACACATTTTGCTTCCGCAGCCTTTCTTTAGCCTGGGTTTGGGTTTTTTTTTTAATTAGTTGGCTGAGGCCTTGTGCTCCATTTTGTACTATCCTGGAAGAGCATAAACTAAGAATTACTCTGGCATACAGAATTAGGTGCCTAGAGGTTGATCCTTATGCCTTACACTCTGCAATACAATACGTCTCAAAACTTTGCATAATGCAAAGGACACATCACATTGTTTCAGTTCCCCCTTCCCTTTACGAACTGAGCCAAAGAAAGAGCTCTCATGTCACAAATACTGGGTTAAGAGGTTATGGCTCAACCTCCCGTGCTTGTTGCTCCCCTCAGAAGGCAACTGCTGCAGGTCAGCAGGTATTGCAGCAGAGTCTCTGCCTGCTCCAGTTCTGTCAAAGGGGCTGNCAGTTGTGGAAAGGGGGCTGAGTTTAAAAAAAAAAAAAAAAAAAAACCAACACAACAAACCACAGATGGGACGAGAGGGAAGCAGATGCACAGTTAAGCTGTCAGATCCAAAGGGTGATAAATTCTGCCTTACAAAGGCAGAGGGCAGAGAGGAAACAGCAACAAACTGCCCAAGTCAGTGATCTAGGAAGCTGCTCAGCTGCATCCAGAATAGGAAGTCTGATCACATCCTTAGGTGTGTTCTTGGGTGGGTTTTCCTCTAGATTTCTAGTGCCATGGGACAAGGTCAAGTTTGGCAATGCAAGGAACTGCGACTTCACAAAGGAATAAAATACACCTATTCTATATATTGTATCCATGCTATAAGTGTATCTGCCTTTAAAAATTGTATTCTTAATCACATAAACTAGGATTATTTTCAGAATAACAAATTAATTAATAGGGTGAACTTCATTTACAGTAGTAAAGTTGTTAAAGACATTATAATTTACAGCTGCTGAGATTTTGTCCCACTATATGAGAAACTTTTAGCAAATTATTGAACATCACACAGAGAGAAATGATAGAAGTGTTATTTATAAAAACAAAGAAGAAATATTTCTCATCTACTTTTCTAGATACCAGGAAAGTGTTCCAAACCAAGATGATGAATAAAATTATTTCCTGTGTTCCATGTCTGCTTTCCCTTTAGTAGTAATTACACCTCCATGCTTATCTGACACCCGTCTGCTTTTAAATCACTAATTAAAACATGAAATGTGGAAAGCTATTTTTAAGCACAATTCTATTGTTTCACCAGGCTGAATTATTCCTTCCCTTTTCAAAGAGGTGCCGCCATGCATTTCAGATCTTAGGATCCAAAATGGAACAGAAACCAAACAAGCTTTCCCATCGCTTTTCAGAACAAAGCTTTCTGCTCTGTTTGCACTCTGTCTTAACAGTTAACCAAAATCACTCTCCTCTGGGAACTATCCTGATCTAATTAGTAATGCTGGAGCATGACCACAAATACAGTCACGTTAATTTCATCTGCATTCCAAACACAGGGAAAAGCCTGTTATTGGAAAGAAAGGTTCCTTCTATTTCTTGTGCCTGCACAATTCTCCTCTGTCTCTGCTTAGCCACTTATTCTGGATGTTCATTTTCTTGTCCCAAAAATCTCTCCATGCAAAATTCATCCACGGAGTATCCTTCTTCTCCAGGACATTTCAAATCACACTGGCAGATTCTTGCCCAAATTAAGGCTTTTGGTATACAAAAATAAGTCTAAGTGGTTTTTCGTTAGTATTTTTGCAAGCTCATGTGAACACATAAGCCCTAGACTATAAAATACATCAAAAATATTCTGAAAATTGTACTAATCAGTATCTTAAATCTACTTAAAGTACTGGATCTAGCTTTTGAAGGGACACAGTTGGAATTTAAATAAAAATGTTCTCATGTTCCATGCTGTTTGAGGATGCAAGCTCTCACTGAACATAAGGGAACAGCATCTTTCACAAATGTTTTTAGGAGGTTTGCTGCACATTCCTGAGTTCTACACCTGCAAATTTTTATGTAACCTTTTCTTACTGAATAATATTTATAAGTACCTCTAAAATGACATGAAGTGTAATGTTAAAAAAAAAAAAAGGAAAAAAAAAAAAGAAAAATCTCATTATTTCTACTTGTACAAAACCATCTTCTGCTTAAGAGTTCCATTTTAGGAGATAAATTCTGCAATGAGACATTCACCATTACATCAGTTCAAGTCTCAAAACCCGGCAGGAGGGCATTACAACATCAGATGGACTGCATGCTAGATCTCCAAAAGGTAAAATCAAATATGATGCAGCAAATGCAAACCAGTTCCATCTGTGTGTGTGGACAGCTGCCCAGAATAATTCACAGAGACACAAATGTACAGTCTCCTCTGGGCTTTAGACAGCACTTTTTCTGTCACTCTCTCTGTCCCTTGCACTTGCTTCAAACTGCACACTCCCGCTCCAAAAGGAAAGCTCCCGTCACGTGAGAAGAAAACAGCATTTCTTAGCCCATTCAGTTCATCTCTTCGCCCCACATTGAATTACTTCAGATGGTACTGAATTTACAGGCAGTTCCACACATTTGCAATGTGCCAGTGCAGACATTCAGGCTGAGGACAGGCTTACACATGTGCAGATGTACATATAAAGATAACCGGATCTGATCTGCACTGTTCATCCAGCTGCTGTTTGGTGTCACACAAATCCCTCCAGGGATACACAAAAATGCCAGGAGAGATCCATGCACCATCTGAACCTCCTCTGTACCCGCCTGTACACTGACAACTTGCACAAAATCCAGCTACACAGAAATAATGTTGTGTGTGTGTCTATCTTTGCAAATTTCATTTTAATAATACAGACAAACACGGGGATTTCAACTTTTTCAAGTCATACTCTTTTCTACTTGTTGTCATGGATACAACATCTTCTCTTTCTCTTTTCTCTCTTCCATCATATTTGACTTTTCTATGTTGGTGTCCATGGTGACACCCTGCTATCAAGTACACAGTGCATGTCCCAACTTCCACATTCTTAAAATGGGCTTTAAGAAGTTTCCCCTATATGACAGATACTATTGTACATTAATCTCTCTCTACTTAAGAAGAAATTTTTTAAAAAATAGTTTTCTGTGTACTTATGAGACATATTCAGTTTTATTCACTTGGATAAACTCATGAGTTGCAACATCTTCTTTTCAGGATGGCCTCTGGGGACAGCTGCCATACATTCAATCCATCACACAGGCAAACGAGGCTGCAGAGCAATCAGGCAAGTGTTTATGCATCAAAATATAATTGGCTGAATTTACAGAGATGCAGAGCTTCAGAAGTAGAGAGCATAAGCAAGCAGGCAGTGCAAGAAATCTCAATCTGAGAACATTTCAAAAATACACTTTTCCTCCCGTAACTCACAGTTGCTCTCAAATGATTTACCAATATACATCTTGAGAGAAAAAAAAAAAATCCCTAAAGCCCCAAAACAAGCACCAAACCCAAAGATCACAAAACTAAAATGATGCACATGATTTCCTTATTTTATTACTTTCCCATTTAATACACTTTGTTTTCAGAGGATCCAGCAAATACAATCATTGGTGGGTCAACCAACCAGTTAGAACTGGCTTGAAGATGTTTTTTTGCACATCCCTCTGTTTGTAAAGGCAAACTTTGTAGTAATGAGTTGTGGTTTTAAACATTCAGGGTCATGCTGGTCTTGTGGCTTACTATAAGGACCAGGCAGGTTTGGCTTATAAGACAGAAAACAAACAAACAAAGAAACACAAGGTCTTCTGATATGATTCTGTAAACTGTGGGCAAATTCCTGGCTCCAGTGAGTCAGTGGCAAAACTTCCCATAGCTTCAATAAGGCTGGGCTCCCAAATGGCACTTTGAATTTTCACAGGCAGTGAAGTGTAACCTGGGCGTGCAAACTTCAGCCCCAGAGAAGCTCTGGAAAACAAAGAAGTGAATCACTGTGTTGGACTTTGCCAGGCAGCAGCTGTCAAACGTTCCCAGGAATATTTGGTGGTAGGAATCCTGGCACACTGCTGCAGTCAACACAAATAAGTAATTCTGATCTGTCTTGGTGTGATAAAATTACCCCTCCCCCCCAAAAATATGCTTACAGCTGCATGAAATCATACTTGTCAGGGCACAAGTGCAGGAATTTTTAAGTTTATGGCATTCACAATAAGTATTCCCTAGTGCCATAAATTGTAGAAGTTCCGCCATGGACACTCTAAATCAGATTTGCTAGTTTTGCCCTGAGATGCAATCCAGAAACTATTCCTCTGATTTCCTTCACTTGTTTTCCCCTCTTCCCAGGAGAGAGCTACTGTAACTTGCTTGCTCAGTAAACTGAGATCTGAAAACTGGCTGCTAATTACCCTGTGTTTCAATTCTCAACTGGTGATCTGGGAAATCAAGTCCTGGTCTCCAATGTACAGTAAGATCAATAAGCTACCACCTAGAGTGCTGAGACATGATGTCAGTATTGGCTGTTCTATAGTGCATCCCCCCTCTGGTTTGCCTCTAAATTGTAATGATTATGTGCTCTTAAATTATTCAGACTCTTCAAATTTACCCTATTCTGAAAAAAAAAAGTAAAAAGGAATGTGAACCTGGTAGCTATAGATAACTGATCCCTGTAGAGTTTCCAGATATATAAAAGGGCAGAGTTATTTCAATGTATGTTTTACAGGTGATGTGTTTTCAGCTTTTAGAAAGACAACAAGCATGAATGATGGCTATTTCCACGTTTAAAATCAATAGATTTCACCTCTGCAAGAATTAACTATGCAGATAAAAGCAAAAGCATTGAACAGACAATCTATATGGAAAGATTGGGGTTTTTTCTCATATGGCATGGTTGTTACAGGTCTATTGAATGCAATAGAGTTCAGCAAATTCACACCAGTAGCAACTCAGACACTCTTCCATTATGTGTGTCCTCACTCACTGGTGTCTAGCAAATGATGAAGAACTGAGAAGAGAAAAAACTTAATAACTTCTTGTTTGATTTTATATTTCTACAGTTAATGAATAATAAGTCTTTATATGTACTTACAAACCATATAGTTTTGGGAGGGCATTTTTGCAGCCCAGAGAAATAGGTAACCAAAGTGAATTTCCATCTCGAATTACCTGCTGGGTTTTGCAGAAGAAAAGAAAAAGAGAGAGAAAAAACCACTTGCATGACAATACAAAATAGCTCCCAAATGGCTGGATTGGAATTAAAATTGCAACAGACCAGATTTAACCAGGTTAAAAATTAAATAGTGTTACTGGCAAGCAAAATTTGCAAAGGATTGTAAACTCATGGACCAAAAAGGCAGGTTAATCCGTTTTCAGTTTCATAGTTTGCGATATTGTCTTGATTTTTAAGGCATTTTCTGACATTGCTCAATTCCATTATGATGCTTCATAGCTATAATCCTTTATTTGTGGTCTCTGTATCTACTCTAATGCTAAAACCTTAAGCCTCTCTAACACTAAGGTCATTATCTGATCTTTCCTGTTTATCCTCTCTGAAACATTAACCTTACCCAGGGATCTCTTAAAGGGCCTCACATATGTTTAGGGCCATGATAACCCTGAGTGGAAACCAATTCAGCCCTTTGCTGATGGTCTTCTTGTAGTGGCAAAGTCATTGCATGCTGTGGTAATGCTGTTATGTACTTGAGTCTCTGTTAATTTAAATTTTGGGCATAAACATACCACCCAAAAACCTAGAACAGCAAGTTGATTTCATCAGCTAAATAAAACTTCCCGCAGACTACAAAATGCTTGATTTCTGTAGTTTTCTGTGTGTGATCCTGCAGCTGGGGAGGAGCAACCCCAGGCACCAGCACAGCCTGGGGGCTGACCTTGTGGGGAGCAGCTCGGCAGAAAATGTCCCGGGGGTGCTGGTGGACAACAAGCTGTCCATGAGCCAGCAGAGTGCCCCTGGGGCAAAGAAGGCCAATGGTGTCCCGGGGTGCATTAGGAAGAGCATTGCCAGCAGGTCAAGGGATGTGATCCTGCCCCTCTGCTCAGCCCTGGTGAGATGCATCTGGAATGCTGTGTCCAGTTCTGGGCTCCTGAGGGCAAGAGAGACTGGAGCTGCTGGAGCAGGTCCAGTGGAGGGCTCTGAAGGTGACCAGGGAACTTGAGCACCTCACTTATGAGAAGAGGCTGGAGGAACTGGGCCTGCTTCTCCTGAAGAGAAGACTGAGAGGAGACCTCATCAATACACACAAGTATTTGAAGGGCAGGTGTCAGGAAGATGGATCCAGGCTCTTCTTGGCGTGCTGAGCAACAAGACAAAAAGGAACGGGGACAAACTGATACACGAGGATGTTCCATCTGAATGATGGTAAGAACTTCAGTACGGTGAGGGTGACTGGGGAGCAGATCGCCCAGAGAAGTTGTGGAATCTCCCTCATTGCAGGTGTTCAAAAGCTGCACGGACACAACCCTGAGTTATATGTTCTGAGTGACACTTGCTGGACCAGATGAGCTCATGGTGCCTTTCAAGCTTACCAATTCTGTGATTCTGTGATCATTGCAGGTGGCCCAAGACCTGCCTGGGGAGGATGTTTTCTTTGCTTCTGGTTATGAGAGCTTGAAGCAACAATCAGCTCTAAGCAACTTACACTCATTAGGACCCCAGAAGGATAAAAAAGAATTTTCCTGTTTACTTCCTTAATATTACAATCCCAGGCAATTCCCTGTGTTGTAAATCAAGTGAGCTGAGCAGATGACCAGCTCGGCTGAACAGGGAAGGAACATCCTGTGATGCTCAAGAGGAAAAAGAAATTGTACAATCTTTGGAAGCAAGGTCGGGATTTGCAGACAGAGCACGGAGCTGCGGTGCGTTTATGCAGGAAGAAGACACAAAAGGCTTAAGCTTAATTAGACTTGAAATTGGCCAGTGATGTTTGAGATAACAATTTTTTTTTTAAGTATGCAGATAGGAAGAGGTCTAAAGACATCATCATATGTTGTATTCTACTTTGTTTTAAATAATTACTGAAAGGGAGATGTACCAGGCTCTAGGTACCCAAATAGACCATAAATATTACAATTAATTCTCAGTAACATTAAAATAATCAATTCAGGCATCTTTCTCCAGCATCCTAGAAGATCCTAGAAGACAAATGATTCTTTAAACAACCCAGTCATGTCAATGATCTATTTTAAGACAGGATAAGTGCTACAGATCACTGCTTCCTGTTGTGGTCTATCCTCAATTGACATATAAGCAGCATATGAGTCTGACAAGTAGGACACAAAAAAAATATTATGGGAATTTGCATGAATGGGAATTTTCCAAGTTTTGGTGATTTTTTACTTCCCATACAAACTATTTTCAGTGACTGAGACCTCAGGAGAAACAGGCATACCTGGGACAAAAGTAAAGGCAAAATAAAGGTAGCTCAACTTAGTGTCATAAGCAGGTCGGTACAAATCTCTTGGCTACTCTTTGTTTCCAATCTAACGTCCTGAAATGCCATCCCCTTCCACTCATACAGACATCCCCCCAAAAATGCTCAGACAGGCCCTATGCAGAAGTGACAAGAAAGATAATTCACGCTCCTCCAGTTCTTCTTCGTGAAGAATTTCACCATCAATGCTCTCTGGTCAGTGGAGAAGGCTCTGTGAAACCACCAGCAGAGAAAAAAGTGCCATAGCTGGGGCTCAGCAACTGGTTATGCTTCCCTGACGGAGTAGACACAGATAATTTCTGGATCACGTCTTGGCACATACATCTTGTAACATCTCCAAGCACAAAATAAATTTTAGGTGAGATATTTCCAATCAGTTTGCTAAACAGCTCTTCAGTAAAAACACCAGGTTCCTACTAAAACCACGTTTTAAACCAGAAACTGCTAACTTTCCATGGATTTATTTTTAATTCATTAGAAGATTTTGCCAACAGAAATTCACAGTTATAATACCTCAGGGAACCTATTTTCCTTCTTCTCAATGTTTTCATTGTCTGCAGTGAGCTTCACTTCCATGCACACGTTCCCCATGATCCACTATAATCCCCAAATCCGTACGAGGACTGACAGATAGGTACCACAGGAGATATAACCCAACTTAAGACCATAATAGACAAGAGAATGGAAACACAACTGCTGAATTATAGTCCCAGAAAGCACCAAGGTAACTTTTCAAAGTGAAATATTTTGGGATTAGGTCTTTCACCGATATATTTCTTGGGGGAAGAATATTTGTAGCAATATTTTTAAGATTTGTAGAGCAAAGAACTGAAGAAATGGCTTTAGCAGAGCTGAGAAAGGGAGATTTTTTTTTTCCTGACACCTTTTTTTGTTTTCAGTTGTACCTTCTGGCTGTATTTTTCCTGTCCATAAGAACAACTTCTGGAGTTTTTTCCTCCTACTTCTTTTTGGAAGACAATTAACCAAATCTAAACTCCCTGTAAGCTCTGGCTAGGTGGTGATTGTTGATATAAACTTACTATGGAACACCTCCAGTTGAGCATTACAATGGCTCTGTTCTGCTTCCCAGGGAGACAGGCAACTGCTCTTTAGCACAAAACTTGATTATTTTAGCTTGCGAGCTTAAATGAAGGAAGTTAGGGCATAAAGGGGATTCAGGAAGATGTGATGGAGCAAAAAGAAAAGAAAGAAAAATCCCAAGCATTAACATGGAATTCTCATCAGCACTCTCAAGGTAAATCTGTGAACTGTAAATTTGTGTACTGGAAGTGCAGATATGGAGATAGTTCAGAGCAGTCTGTCATCATATCATCTAAAGCTTCAAAGCTCTCTTGCTCTGTCTTGTTGAACTCCTGCCCAGTGGAGAAGATACTTATATTCAAGCAGGACAGAAGTTAATTTAAAGATTTGATGTGCAACTGCTTTTAGAAAGTAATAAAATCCTTCTCAAAGCATTAAGTGCGCAACAGAGTTGTAATAAATAAAAGAGCTTTCAGACTCACATCTCCGATTTCCTTGTATTTAAATCCCTATTGATGATGCCATAACTACCTCTATCTACTTAGCTCTTGTTTTGGAGACTGTGTGTACTACTGCCACAGCTCTTAAAACTTCCAGATGAAGCCAGAGGTTACTACAGCACTCAATAATTCAGGGTTTATTCTCCAGTTGTGCTCATGGCCTCAGGAGAATGCAACAGGATGTTAGGCATTGCAGTTTGCAGTCCTTATTTGGGCTAAACCACTCAGATATATCCACTTCCAACAATATTTATGTTGTACTTAAATTGATTATGTATTTTTTTGTATTACTGAAAGGTAAATCTTAGTATTAAAAATTACAAGGAAGAGAAATAAATATTTATAGGAAACTTGAAATGGTGAATCCAAACAACATGTAGCAACAATATAGGACTCTGTACTGGTCAACTTTTGAAGGGAAAAGTTAATATTGGATTGTGACCATGGGAAATGGGAACATTTTTATACTACTTAATAAAGAAAACAGCAATAGTTGCAAATTCACTAGGAACTAAATAGGAAGCAAAACTGGGAATTTTCCCACACTAACATCCAGTCAATTTTTCCCCAACAGTACCCACTTCAGTGGAGATTTTTTCTTACTTAAACTTAAAATTTAGGTCTGAAAGTACATCTTGTGAAAGCCAAAAATCACTATTCTATCATGCATTTTGAGAGTTGACTAAACTTATATTAAACAATTTCTCCTTTCCTGAATGTTATGAAACAATTGCTCTGAATTCATTAAGTTCTTGGGCTCAACCAAAAGTATGTGTGATTTAGACCATCCCCTTTCTCTGTTATTAAAGCAATTCAAGTACTCGTATTTCCAGATTTCAGTGACAAAAAGTTATTTGGTTCACAAATTTGTTCACTTTAATTGCTGGTCCTTGAGTTTTCCTGGTAAAAGTTTGCTCAGTGGCTGAGAAAGAAAGGCATTCATTCACATTTCTGTTTAGAAAAGGACTTTCTTAGGGAAAGGAAAGTCAATATTCAGACTGGAAAACTCATCAGCAAAAAAACTCCAAAGTTAGTATTTAATTATAGATTCCCTTGTAAAATACGGTGTTCAGAAACTGATGGTTTTTATGTGGCCCTAATTAGTTGAAGTCTTGTAAATAAAAGGTGCATATAGTGATTGTGTCTCCACACAGATTACTTGATTTTGTCAGCTGCTGTTAGTCTGCTGGGCTGAAATAAGCTATAAAATAGAGCTCCTCCCAGTTACCTACTCCCTCAACAGAAAAAGACCTGTTTTTCCATTTAAAAGAAGGCTTATTTTTCTGAAGTTTTATTTATGGGCTGGGGACAGCAATTTTGCTGCTGTGTGTGTGTCCTTTTTCTAAGCCTACGTGTCTTAAATCACCTGAAGCCTGACAAATACATCCTTCCTGGGACACCATGAATTAGAACAATTCAGCTAAAATCCCACAATCCTTCTCATTAACGAGGGACATCTCCCCCTTTCTTCATACCTAGTTCTCTGTCCCGTGCTCTTAGCACCTCTCAATTCCATCGATCTGCCATGGACAGACACCTGAGTTGATACCAAGCTGAAGGTTATTTTACTGCATTCATCTCTTGGGAATTGGTATGATTCTTAAGTATAATAAAAATGACAATTGAAACATAAAATCTCACTGAAAATCACAAGTGATTGGTGGGGTTTGGGAGACTTATTGGTAACCTCGGTTCAAGCGTAAATATTCATACCTGTCACACTGCTTATCCAAATGCCAAATATCTGCAAGAATTCTAGACAGTGTATATTGCACCATAGTTTCTAAAAACATTGGAGGTTTTTTGGCTTTCCCATGGAAAAAAAAACCAGTGCTGCATTTCCTATTTTCCTGTTCTAAACTGTTTTGTTTCCTCCCCTCCCCTCTGCTTAGCCCTGATGCCCTGTCCTATCAAGGGCTTCTTCCAGCTATATACCAGCACAGACCATCTGTCTAATTATGATTTTATACATGGATTACTTCCAGCACAGGATTGCTGCCCACGACAGTCCCTCCCAGAACTCTCTTCTCCCTTTAATGCCTCTATACTTCATGTTTGTTTACATTGACCTCACCCATGCTATTGGTGGCCACAGAGCAATAAAAATGTTCCACCAGCATTTATTAATCCATTGATAAATTATGTGAAGTCACTCTGCAAAACCCACATACTTTTCAAGCTCAGCTATTATGCTAATACATTACTGGTGCTTACTTGTGTTTCTATTCTCCTTCTTCCCCATGGGCAACTGAGCCACTCAAGGAAATACACTGCAATGCAAAACGAAAACACAAGAAATCTACCTACTAGAAATGCTTCATTAGTATTTATTCATTGATTTCCTTTGCTTGAGAGAGCAGTGAACTAGAAATAGAATCGAGCTTTTTAAAAAAAGTTTAAATTCCACTTTACCTAAAGTATTGCTTACTGTGTTCCATCACCAATCTCTGCTCCTGTTTGCCAGCAAAACAACTGCTCACTTTAAGGGACCTGTTCCAACTGGGATCTTGGATATATAAACCAAATATGAGAAATTATGTCATGAAGAACTTTGCTGTCAAAACAGATGGTGAAAGCAAAATGGATCTGAGAGAGCCTGAACGTAAAGTACAAAGTGACACTCAAATACTGGAAGAGCCTTGCAGCAAATTTGAGAATAAAACTAATTTTAACAATTTTGAACTAAATGAAAATAGTTTTTGCAAAGCATTAACCTAAAAAGAATCTTTAATTTGTTGATTCATTACATGGCTACTTACTAGGTAGTAGGTGCCAACCACAGGAAAATAAGTATTTCAAAGCATAGTAAAGGTTTAAAGTGTTCAAATAAATGACCAGTGTGCATATATATTCAGTCTAATTGTTAAGTGCAAAAAGTTCAAAAATGCTTGAGTGATTTCTTAACTTGAAGCAATAAAACATGCCTGGGACTTAGATGTTAGTATACTGAATAACTTTAAATTTCTGACTGAAGGGATATTTGAAGAAATTTAGTTTTAATTGACCTTAGTTTAACTTTTCAATGTATTTCTTGCCAAAAAAGCCAGAACAGAGTTCTATTGAAAAAGAAACTTATTTCTGTATTACAGTTTAACTATTTTAATCTTTATACAGTTTCTATTATTTTCTGTGTTAAAATAATTCCTTTCAAATGTTATATTGAATTTCAAGGGTTTTAATACTGAATATTTTGTTTATTCCACATTTTCTTTTCCCCAGATAGGATTATTTGTTTTGAATTTGACTTGAATCTTGTGAATTATTTAGCCATGGATCCTGAATTGTTCAGCAAACAATAATAAAACCAACCAAACCTAAATCATTTTACATTAACCATTCTCATCAGACACGAAAAATTAACTACAAACAGCTCATCTCAAGAAACTGGTGACTTGCAGCAGAAGAAATACATTTATTAACGAGGACTAGATTAGCTAACCTGTCTCCTGGTACACATTTCACATCTACTCTCATTCAAAAATGTTGTTATTGTTTGTCCTAAATGATACACATTTCCCAAATTCTCAACTTTATAAATTACACTTAGCCCCTTTTAATAAAATTGAATACATTCTCTATATCTACCCCTTCAGATCCACTGCAATGAGAAGTTTTGTCCATAGAAGGAAAAAAAACCAACATGAAAAATTTGTAGCAGCTACAAAACTGACTCTGACTTCTTATGTTTTTTCACTGATTCTCTGGGTTTTCTGTGGGCTTCTTTTTTTTTCAATTTGTAGTAGATAAAGACCATTTAAAAGATATAGTTTTCACTTTTGTCAATTCCACCCCCTGGGTACTTGCAGAGTCATCTACTCTAACCAGGTTTTTCTTTTTTTTAGAATTTGTTAATTATGCAGGTGCACAAGTTCACATGAATTATCTTCTGGGGTTTTTTTTTGGTTTGTTTTTTTTTTTTTTTTTCTCCTGAATAATAAGAGGTTCTGGCTGCATTAATTGCCCTACACAGAAAAGAGCCCTACTGTTCCCTACCAAAAGGAAGTGCACTGTGAATAAGCTCAGAAGCCTCTTACACTGCCAGTGGAGAAAGTAACACAAAATGCAGCCTCATTGCTTTGTAGAGCCTGGCTAAGTTTTCTCGTGAATTCCTCTGCCAGAAGACGAAGCCAAGCTTGCACTTTTGTGTCATTTAGCTTATATGTAAAAAGGGTCTGGGAGCCCTTCAGCTGAAACTGTCTCCAAACCAGCAGATTACCATTCTTTTCAGTTTAGCTTAAATCAATTAATAATCATTGCTCCCCCCCACCTTCTGTATATAATTTCATTTTAATGTTGCTTGTTCTGACAGTTTTCTACCAGTTACTTTCTGGACAATATAAGTAAATTCTGGGTTTTCCCGAGTGCAAAAATATATTCGCAATATAGATGTGCAAGTGCGTATCTACATATTCACATACAAAATTTGAGATAAGAAATGGATTGGTTTCAAACAGTCTCTACACCATAACAATCCTACCACAACGCCTGCAATTAGGAAGTCTGAGGTTGCAGCAATTTCAAGACAATAGTGCTGTTTTTCACTTGTACTTGTCAGATTTGCAAGCACTTTACAGTCGTGCAGGGTTTATAAGCCCAGCTCTCAGTGCCTTCTTTGCATCTGGAAATTTAATTGCCACAACTTTAAAAATTTCTTTTATACTATGTAGTCACAACTATTTCTCAAGACTGTTTGCTGTTTAATTTCACAGAAATATATTGCACTGTGTTTTCCTCTGAAATGTGCAATGGGTAAAATGTCAGTATACCAATAAACAATCTGGAAAGGAGTAACAAAAAATGTCAAACTCCCATTAGAAGTCTTAGAATTGCACAACACACGAGTAGGTGCAGGCTGCTATTAAAACTCAAACAATTATATTGAAGCTCAGCAGTCTGTGATCATAATAAAATCTTCTGATTTTTAATTCATTAGTAGAAAAAGTCTGGGTATTACTAAAAATAAATCACATTCTACCTTCTTTATGATTATATATTTCTATTATTTATTATCTTTATAGAATTTTCTCCTTTTTTAAGGTGCAGCAAAATATTATTACTCATACCCTACCGAAGTTTGAACTCTGAATGTGATTCTCAAACAGACTTTTATCTATATCAAAAAGGAAAAAAAAAATTGTTTTCAGTGAAATCAGCCCTTTTACTCATGAAACATTGCAACTGTAATTGCAATTTTGTTCCCCACAATTACTGTAAAAAAAGATTATTTAGTGTTGGTCCTTGCCTCAAGCATCTGATCAGAATTAATTTTTTCCTTATCAGGTTCTCCAGACAACAAACTTTTTTCTGAGGAAATATCATTCCTTTAAATTAAAGCTTATAGTCTTATACATAATAAATACTTTCCTGATTGTTCTTACAGGGCACAGATTTTGTTGGCTGCATTCATAGAATTGAAATACATCTGCAATAGGTGCTTAAGCGAAGCTAAGACATATCCTGAAAGGTTTTGTCTGTGTTTACTTTATATAAATTTATTTCCTCTAGAAAATAACCTGTTCATACCACAGCAAATTATTACAGGTGGTGATTTAATGGAAGTTGCGTAATGAAAAAGGAAATATTCCTAGTTTATACAGGAAAAAATGGAAATTGCTAGATAAGTATTTGTTTCTCCATCTATTAATAGTATATATTTGTTAGTAATTCATATAGGAATGTATCTAGGCACTTTGCATGCAAAACTATGAAGAAATATGTTGTAATTTTAGATGTCATGCTGCTAGGCTGAAAGGAGGAAAAATGAACTTTTTTGGAATATAAAGCTGGGTAGGGGGAGAAAAATCTAAAAGGTGGATATTCATGCTGCTGTTTATCAGCACTTCTCTCACCCATTGTACTCTGCCATTTGCACAGTTCTGACCAATATTTTCTAAAAAACATTTTTCAAATAGTTGAATAGACAGTTTCTTAACAAGTTCAGTACAAAATACTTTCTTGAAATATTAGAAATAATATTTTCAATTAATAGGAATTTCTGATTCCAGTAGAAGTTAATGAACAAAAATTACAAAAACTGAGGAAAAAACACAATTTTTTTAGGAAGGGGGGCATTTAGCACATGCAGTACTTTCTAAATGAAAAATACAGAGAAGATTAAGGCATTTTAAGATGTATGTCTTGCAACACTCCATTCCACCACACCCCAAAAATGCCTTTTATATTCTACATATAAATAGGCATAAAAATCTTGTGTAGCAGGCTGGTACAATGGTTTCATTTTAAAGCATCTGGATTATGACTTTTATGACTTAAAAACCAGATTGCAAAAGCAGGTAAAATTATTAAAATGTGAAAGAGCTCCGACAAGGTGTTTCTTTAAGCACCATGATAGGAGTCACATGCCAATAGAGGTGACTAAGTCTGACATGAGGCATCACAATTCTTTGCTATGACTCAGTAAAGTGACTTAATGACTTTCAGAATTAGACCTGCTTGTTTGCTACTCTAAATCGCTTTGAAAATATCTAGGATTTCTGGCCAAAAATGCCTGTTGCAAAGCAAGTCTGCTGTACGTGGGGAAAAAAGTCCCAACATATTGTGCCAACCATAACAGATTTCCTTTTGTGAAGGCATCCACTGCTTTTCTCAAAATCAGTCTCCTGTCTCTCAGTTTTCATTTGCAGATTGGGAGCAAAAAGTCAAGCACAGACTGATAAATAGGTCTGTTTCCACAAACACTGAAGTGAACGCTAAATTGGTCTTATTTCCCCTTTTCATTCAAGAGAAAGGGCTTGTCTTAGTGAAACCTGGTAGTTATAGAAAGGACAAGTCAATGTAGTATAGCTATGAATCCATGGAGATGTAACATTTCTCTGAGTATGAGAGACTTCTTTTGTTTGAAAGCTTGCTTAAATACAGCAAGAGAGTCCAATTAAATTTGGTACCTTTGGGACTGGAAAAGGATCAGAAATCCCGGTAAAGTTTAGCAGAGTTGAAACGAGGACATGCAGTCAGGTATGGGCTATATGGGTTTGTAGTACTTTTAGCTAAGCCTGAAAGATTGAGCGCACATGAAAACCCGGAGAACAGAAAAAAAGGAGATGTCCCAACTGTGTGATCTTACAGTGCCTAGGTGGCATAAAGTGCCAGTAATATGGAAAATAGGAGCCATGCAGAGAAAACAGGAGGAAGGCACTATGGTGACGACCACAGTGCCAAGTTTTATTCCACATTTATACACCAAATTAGCGCTGCAGGCTCTCCCTGTTCACTAAGGGCCACACCTACACAGTTCATTGTACAAACTTAAGCAAATGCAAGTCCCTTTTGTTCATTATAGAGTGAATTTGAGTAATGACCAAATTCAAAACTTGATAAAGAATTATAGTAATTTAAAAGGTTCTCAACATACAGCTGCTCAGTTTCCACAGATATACCATCTATTGCACAAGCAGCAGCATTCTCAAAAGAATTAATAATTTTTGCCATGTGAAAAATGGAAATAGTAAAGACCATCATTATGCTGCAGAATGACACACAAAAGAGATCAATTCCCGCTTTGAAAAAACCCACTGCTGAACTATTAGTTATATCAATTGTCATTTCCACCCTTCCTGGAATAAATAGAGAAAAAAATATCAAGGTGTGTTTCTCTCTAACATATTCACATACATGTGAAGTGAAGGAAAAAAAAGGCTCGAGATCCCTTGTTCCAAAGACAAGTTATCATTGGCTGTTCACTGAGGTAATGTTGCACAAGAAATAACAGCTGTGCATCCATGTTTAATTTATTAAAAATCTAATTCATAGTGTGTAAACCAAACAAAGATAGGAACCCATGAAATCGGTCTACTGCATTTGCAGCTCATATTTCCCTTTCAGGTCTCAAATATGAAACATTTGTCAGTTGAGTTTCCAGCTGGGCCCATTTCACAGATGAAGTGTAGCAAGAGATACAAAAGCTATTATATTCTAGAAATTCTGTATTTCTGGTTTCCAGCTCTAATTTGAGGGCCATCTTTGAATTAAATGCACATGTATAAATCTGATCTCTTATTAGAGTAGTCCTGTACTTTGGGTGGGCAAGAGTCACATAAAGAATGTCAGCACCCTTCAATGCAGAAGAGCCAAATGACTGGATTCAAAATTTTCTGAGAATACAAATTCAAGACCTTGAGCTGACTTTCCCAGAGACTGTCCTTCCATTAAGAAGCTGAACAGGAATCTCAGTTTTGATTCGACCTTTTTTTCAGATATATTTTTCCCAGTCTGTATTTTTTAAAACAGAGATTTTCATGGTATTCACCCTACCATTGTTTTCCTGAAGTTACTTAATATGGAAATCAGTGTGTAACAAATTAACTTTCCTCAGTGTGCACTACTTTATATTTTTAAAACAGAAGCTACCAGTCATGAGAATTCCCCCTATGCTTGGCTTATATTTGAGATTCTCTCCTAAATCTTCCTTGAGGACATTTGTATTCTGATTATTCTGAATAATTCTGCAACTCTAACCGTTCCCATCCATTCCCTCAGGACACTAAGGATCTAGCTATACCTACGCATTGCACTCATTCCCCAAAAAGTTCTTTAAATAGCCAGGCATGGAAGCCTCAAACCCTAATTTAGCTCTTCCTTCCAGGGGCAGTGGGCCAGTGCTGGGGAGTAGTGACCCAGCTCCACACAGAGACAAGTGAGTGAGCAAAATCGCCAAGATACATGTTCAGAGTCATTAATAACAGGAAAACTACACCAAAAATTGCTGCCGCTCCACCCCACCGTCAAGGTAATGGGCTTTGAAATGACACATTTCTCCTACTCCATATGGAGAAACATCCAACTCCAGGACAAGCACAGCCCTCGAGTGAACTTGCATGTAAATAGTAGGGTTTTACACTGAAATGAAGAGACATTCTGCAATAAAAAGAAGACAAAAGAGGGAAGAGGAGCGGATTGTTAACACTTCAATTGTCATTTGCCATCTGGCTGAGTCTAACAAAGAAAGTTTTAACACAAATCCAAATATCTAAATTTAGTCACTAAAAGACAAAACTGAAGACCTCTTCAGCCCTGCAACCAACCTCTCACAGTTGCTCATGACAGAAGAGACAAACTTCCATTTTTTTTGTGCCAGAGAAGGCAGTAAAAAATTGATCATTCCAAAAGTTTGGTAATAGACTGCATACAAATGTTTCCTTTATTTGAAACCAAAAAATGTAAAATGGTTTAATAAAAATGAAAGGGATGTAAGAGGAAAATTTAGAAGTGTCCTTTTTAAACATTTTTTTTCTGTTTAAACTTGTGGGTGTATTTTCCATGTTCAGACACTTTATGCTGGCAAAAACGTACCAAAAGGAAAGCAGCACAGGAAAAACAATCAGATTTTTTTTCTCCAACATTTTACTGCAATAGCCTTAGGAAACAGCAAATAAAAACTCCTAGAAAGAAATAAACTCTCTGAATCGTATGTGTCTGTCCTGTTGCAAGAAACCATGTCACATATTATTCATGAACTTGAAAAGATCCATCTTCAGCTATTTTGAGTGTTTTGCTGTCTCTGTTTCTCTTTTCAACACTTAACAGCTTCGCTCTGGAAGTAACACTTTCACTTTTAAATTTTAACACCTTACAATGTAGTTTTTTAAATGTGAAAAGTACAGTTTATCTAAATTTCCTTGTCACTTTAAGCAGAAAGATACCGAGAATTAATCTAAAGGTGTTGGAAGCTGGGGGCTGGAGGCAGCATTTCTTCGAAGTTTGGGATTTTGTCATGAGAAAAAATAGAATTTTTTCAGCATCCATATTCTAAAGGGAGATTTTTTTTTCCTCCCATTAAAAAAGAAAAAAAAGAACACTTGTATTTAGGACTGTCCTAGTAATGAATTATTCTCTCTAATCTGCAGAAATACAGACAGCTTGCCAGAAGTGGGATGTCAGGAATTGTATTTCTAATACATTGGAGCAAGATAACCTACTACACAAAACAACACTGCTGTTGAAGTAGCACTGCTAGAGATAGGAAATAGGTATTTCCCATTATTAAAAAAAAAAAGAAAGAGGAAATGTTATGCCTGCCAACAGAGGCATCAGCAATGATTTCAGTATACTGGGGCATGCTCTGGGAGTTAAAATTTAAAAAATACATCCTTGGAGTCAAACTTTACCACTCTTTAACCAAGATGGGAAAAGGCCCATTTTAAATTGATCTTTGTGCCAAGCAAGCCTGTAAATACATACTTGAAAGGAGATGTCCTTCATAGAGAAAAACACATTGAAGTGCACTATGCGCAAATAATTAACAGGTAATTGTAAACTCCTATTACCACCCACAACAAATTATACCATAACTTAAGTCTATACTTCAACAAAATTTGTGATTAGATCGTGTGAAAAGGTAAGAGAGGTCCATGAACTGTCCTGCTGTCAATATGTCCTATAACCAACAGTGTTTTCCTGCATAAAAATACAAGAGAGGTCTTAAAGAAAAGGACAGGATTGTTCCAAAGAGCAAACTACAAATGCATAATCAACTGCTCATTGACTTCAGTAGTGTGTGGAATGAGGTATTAAGAGGAAAATTAGAGAGAGACATCATAAAGGGACAAAAGTGTTCCTTCCTTTTTCACAAGACTCTCACAGACTGAGGAAAAACTGAGTCAGTAATGGGTTTGAAACAAACCTGTCTAGAGTTTTGAGAGAGCTTCCCCAAAAAAAGCCTTTGGCTTAAGATCACAAACCACATGCACTAACTGAATAATCATTAAAAAACTGGTTTTTCACTCTAAAAGGAGGCAAGGTATTGCAAAACTGCTCAGGACATAGCTGAATCCTTCCAGCCTCAAATAACAACAATAAGCACAGCAAAGCCGTATCAACCGATCTTTGTGACAGCAGAAAGAATTAAGTACAAACAAAGATTGTGTTAAGGACAGAAAGCCCAGCTTCAGAAGCACCTTGAGAGTGAAGGCAGACTGTGTGCATGAACTCCTGACAAAGTACAAAAGAAAGTCTTGATTTGAACCAGCCTGCATCTAGAAACAACTGGGTGCATGCATGAAAAACAGAAATTTTTAGCTCATACTTTCTTTTCTTTGTAGTTGAGCACAAAACCTCAGAAGAAGGGACTCTGATTTAGGCATTTTCAAACAGGAATTAGAGTAAAAATGGTGGTACAAAGAAAGGTTATGTGTCTTACATACAGCTGTTTAAAGAAAGAATCAAACAGAAAATGTTGCTGAAATTCAGCCTTTCATTTTCTTCTGGGAGCAGATCACTGAAGAGAGAAAAGCTGCAGAATGTTTTATGTCTGCTTCAGCAAAAAGAAAAAGGAACAACTAGCCACAGCCTACTGAACACAGTACCAGAAGAGTGTTTGAAATCATGCAAGATCCTTTGACACTCTTTTGATTCCCTCATCTTATGGAACATTTGTTATTCATGCAATTATTTCTGACAATCACCAGAAGTTTAAATACTAATAATTTTGCATTAATGAATTACCACTAGGGGTGATTTGAACATGTCATAAGACTGTCTTCTAGAATATATTTGAATTTTAGAAGTGGCACCATAATCAATATTTTATTGCTCTTTTTTGCTTAGCACTAGATGAAGAAACAAAAAGAAACCTGACTGTAGCTGAAAAAGTTTTCAAACGTATTCTGCTTCATATTTTTATTTTTATTTTTGATCAACTATACTATTAATACATTTTACCTGGGATTAACTTCATCTGCACAAACATTTGACCCGTAATTCTTATTTATCAGAATGAAGATTCCATAAATCTGTTTTAACAAAAACAATACTTAGAACAAACATGTTTGGTCTACATAAATGGACGTGTCTCAAAAATATACATTTCATATCTGATCATTGCATTTTTTGGGAAGTCTGAGTGCCTGAAAAGCTGGAAGTTTCCTTGCGTTATGTAGAAAAACCTCTGAGAATGTCAACAGTTTTCTTGGCAACTAAAAATTTTATCCAAAAATTGAATCAAAATTGCTATTTTTTTTATTCAAGTGATAAAAAGTCAAAACATGGTAGACTCTAGAGAGCAGTCAGATATCCCAAAGTCTATACTCAACACCATTGATGGTGAGCTCCATCTAGACACCCTCCTAAGAGCAACAGTGAGCTGATTGAACACCACATCCACTCAGATCTGCAGAGCAGTTCAAAGACAGAAAATCTGAGAGACATCAGTCCTGAAGCCCTGAAAAATCAGTACAAAATTAACAGCCTGGTACTGGCAGCAACATCACTGTATTGCTGGGTTAACATCAACATTTTGTCAGATCAAAGTGTTTTGTGGATATATTTTTTCACCACCAAGTCATAATCTTTCCTCTGATACTCAAGGTTTAAAAAATCCTCTTTCTAATTACTACAAATATATGCCGCAGTATATTTTTAAAGTAGCCAGATCCCAGTTCACATTGATATTACAAAAATATGCTTCCTCTGCTGAATTCTGTTGTTTGACCTCATTCCTGGAAAAGTGTGCTAATAACATTTTCACTGTAAACAGACACCAGCAACTGCCAGGGAATTTAACAAACAATAAATGAGGCCGAATGTCCTATGTTATTTTAGGTTTGTCGGGGGTCATAGAGGTCATTGTACCTGCACTTCCATAACACAGCAAATATTTTGTGTTCCATTAAGGGATGAGTCAGGGTTTTAATTCTTACCCTTCCAAAACCTGTATTTTGAAGCAATTAGCACCACAAAGCAGGTAATGAAGTCTACAGTCTAGATATCAGTAACGGTGTCTGCCTAGAAGTGAGAGGAGACACTTTTTAGGAGCTCCCCAATGACAGCGCTACTCTGCATAATTCCAGCAGAAAACTGTGCCTTCAAGGCACTAATGATCCTGTCAGTAAGACAGGAAAAAAATTTAAACTGCTATAGCTAGAGGATGTAAAAGAGGACGGTAGAGAAAAACAAAACAAAACAAAACAAACCCTTAAAACTTAAGGGTTTTGGTCCTTACTTGAGGATGAAAATATGAAAGTTTTATGCAAAGTATATTTATATAAAGGGTGATATTGCTAGTCTATAGTAGTAAGCAATAGCTGATGTTTCTTCAAGAGATTTAGGACTAAAAAAGCCTGAAGCAACATTAAAGCTAATGCTGTTTAAGAGTAGTGTGCTTAAGAAGAAATACATGAAGGTTTCGTTTTTACTGAACTTTAATAAAAGTGAACACCTTAAATGACTGCTAGGTGCAATCTGCTGATCCAGAACCAGATGCAGAGTGCATTGGAGTTTCCTGTCAAGTTAATGGGCTGCAGATAAGACCCACGGGAGGTATGGCCTGCAATGTTGATATTTTTTGTCCACTGAATTCCACAAGTATCTATTGTATTTTTTGTTCTTTGAACCAATTTTCCATACTTAGTTTCCTCTTTGCCTCTATAATAAAATACATTTGGGACACCTTCATAATAAGACTCATACTGAGAACCAAGCACCTTCCCCATATCCTGCCTAAACATCAGATTTACAGTGACAACAGAGTCGCTTCTCACCCACAGTCACACATCCCATGAGAAACTCCAGAGCTTTACTGAAATTCTGTAGAGACCACTGGGCTTGTGCTTCATGACTTAAAATACAGTTTCAAGAGAAAAAAATGTTTGCTTGCAGCAAAGTAGACATCTTCCAAAAGATTAAACTGTGTCTATTCAAGTGCCTTCAGGGACTTTGCAAATAACTGACTGGCCTTTCAGTTTGTCAGCAAAGCTGAAATATTGGATCCACCCAGACATTGGACAGTGGAGTCTATCTAGCCTTCAGCTCACAGGCTCCACCATAAAAGGTGTGTTAAAGGAAATTCTTTTCAGATGGATAGTCAAAATTTCTGAGGATTCCTGCATTTTAGATTGAAGAAGGAAAAGGAAATGTCAGTTTGTGGAATACCTTTTAACAGGGGTCCCATATTTTTCTGCATGAACACCTTACCCGACCTGCCTTTCCTGGGAATTGTAAAATAATTTCCCCTGCTTATCAACAGCATCCTGGAGAATTTTTGTAGTGCCTTCCAAGCTTTATTTCTGTGGAGTAGATCCCTTCTAAACACACAAGATACCTCAAGGGTCACTAATCCAAACCAGACTGTGGTTGTCTTTATCATTCACAGAGTGGGAGCAGTGGGCAGAGATATTTCATCATATGGATGCTGATGATTGGCTGACATTTGGGAAGTGCCTGTGGGTAGGAGAAGTTTAGTATTAAACATCCATGGCACGGCTTAAGAGAGGTTTATACGAGTCAGTACACTTTGATCTGTAAAAATCTGGACCTTTGTCTTCAGGACAATCCTTTCTGAATGAATAAGTTGCCAACATTTTGATCTAAGAATTGTTTAAATTGTCTTGTGTAGTCACACAAATGAAGAAACGTTTGCGTAGTGATAACATGGAAACGTGCCATTTTGCTATAGAAAGCTATAGTTATATTTGCTAGACTAGCAGGTAGTAGGGCACAGCAAAACTCCAAGCATGTTCCTCATCCTTGCAATCTGGCTGTGGCTTTTGGGGTGAGGGTTTGGTTTTGGGGGGTTGTCTTGAGGGCTGTGTTTGGCTTCTCTGTTTTTTATTTCTGCAAATGTTGAGGTCACTCTAACAAAAAATCAAGGCAGAAATGCAAAACAAACAAATAATACCTTCCACCAATAACTTGAGAAAGGCAATGCAGCTCCAGAAGCTGTACAAGACGACACCTGCACGACCAGTGAATGAATTTTTGTGGTACATCCTCTGCCAACATGTCATTTTTTCATTATAATGACCACTTCCTTCAAAACCTTTCCTGCTGTATCATTCTGCTTTCATTCACTCTGTGTGCTCGCACACTACCAAAACGCTGACTAACAAAGTTGACTCCTGTTATAAATCACTGCAACCTAAGGTATTATTTCTATAAATGTAGGTAAGACCTAATTTGTTAAAAAACTTGAATTTCCACAAGCATATGTCAGTTTTGACAAAGATTTCAACAAAAGTTAGAATTTCTGGTGAAAATCAAGGTGTAAAATTACTGTTTCCATGTCATCTGTGGGAGTTCATGCATAGCTAGTTATCTTGCAGGATCTGCTGCTGTTTTTTTCACATTTTTAAAATTTCTGTCTTGATGTAGAATAGGAAAAAAGTTACTAAGGCTTCATATCATTGGTGTCAACTACAGAGAATGGAGAACACTCCCTGCCTTAACTTAGCATGTTTACAGAAACCCAAAGTTTTGCAAATTTAAATACCAGTATGTGAATTTATGCTCATGTTGCTTTACTCCTTAGTAATACAGGCAGAATTTTACTAAGTAGCATTGGAAAGATGTAAAGCATTCATGTATAATTTATTCAACTGTTTATGAGGAAAGCCTGATGGTAGAATAATTTTGAATAAATATTTTACTCATTGATTCAGCTAATTTATAAATAACAAACTTGACTTGTTAATATTTTATTCAATTCAAAATGCCAAAATTCACTGGGTACAATTTATGCAATGCAATTCATATATATGTAATTGCATATCACTACTCGGGAATTCAAAAGAATATTTTTCTCTGCTGATATTGAATTAGTAATGAATTAATGTATCTTAGTTTTCTTTGTTTTATTTTTAACCTAATCGTCTGTGTTGGATAGGGGCTTCCAACTTTGTAGTGACTTCTTACAAAGAAGCTTCTTGTGTAACTATAAAGTCGTGATTCCATAGCCAAAATAATAGCAACTTTGTCCAGACTTTATCCCTAACTCAGAGAACAGCAACTGGAAATTAAAAATTAGCAAACTCTTAGCGAATGGTAAAAATGTACTCAATTGTATAAACTATGAGCAATGAAATGTACGAATTAATTAAAAATTAAAAATATGGAGGAAAAAGGTCTGTTACTTGGTGTTGGGCCAATCAGGGATTTAAGTATAGCAAAAACATGGCAAATATGCAAACTTCCACCAAAATGAGAATAGTAAAACTGCCAAAAATAACACAGGAGAAACAAGTGCTAAGCAAACACTTTCTGTATTTGGATGTCTGATATACCCTCATTTCACAAGCTCAGAAAATATTTTCAATTGAAGATAGCTATAAAGATTATGATATGGATAAACATTAACAAACCAAATGGAGAATAACTCCAACAGCTGAGGATATCCGATGTTATGAAGATTGTAAAATAAATGTTGAGAAACTGTTGAAACCTACACCACTTAATGAGTGTTAATATTATGCCAACTTTCACAACAAAGAAATAAGATGATGCAATTAATCAGTAGAGACTGTGACATTTTAAAAAAAATACTTTCAGCAAAGTAATTCACCCTTCTGTGTTTGGGGAGTTATTTTTTTAAAGCCTATATATTTTTTTTTATATATAAAAATATATACATATGTGAACTTCTACATTTGATGTAGTAATATCCAGTATTTATCCATGTAAAAATACAGAAAGATGCAACATCAATAGAAGACACAAACTATAAACCACCAAATAACTGACTAATCTTCCAGTGTGGTTGAGTGGAGTGACAGGACAGCTTCCACACAGATTTCAAAGGGACCGACACAAGCTTTGTCACTATTTAACATTTTCATGGATGTCCTGGGCATGCAAACACTGTCTATACCAAAGATAAATGTCATTCACTTCACTTGGTATATAACTTTTTTTGAGATCTTGAATGTGTTCATTTATCAAAAGAGCCAAATATTATAAGGAGCTTTTCAATATTATGGGAGCTTTTTAAAACAAGTAAAGATTTTAAAAAGTGATTTTTATGTTTATTTTGACAAGGTGCCTCGTCAAGAAGGTATCATGGCCATTGGCAACATATTATTGAAACTTGTCCACCAATTGTCTTTTGAAATCAGATTTTACCAAACACTACTCTTCATCTTTTATTTTGAAAAAAACAGATTTTAACAGTTGCAGATATATCTTGCCTTAAAAGATACCCTTGACCCTATATAGCCAATCTATAGCCATAATATTGGATTCAAGCTTAAAATAGGAATTAAAAAAAAAAAAAAAAACCTCAAATTCCCCTGTTCTGGGGAATTCAAATCTAGTTTAAATCAGACATAGAGGAAAATGAACCTGGGCTTTACTGGTCTCCTAGCAGTATCCTCTCCTTTTCTGAAGCAGTTCTGCAGAAATTTTCACTTAAATGTTGGCACAGAAAAAAAAAAAAGTCCTAAAATACTGCAAGCTATTTGAAAATTAAATTTTCCTTCTACATTTATGCATATCTTAATAACATAATTCATTTCGTATTCACATTTGACTTCATCCTAATGCATGAGCATTAAAGCCTGAGCTGCAGTTCCAGTTCTGCTGTACACAGCTGGGTGCTGGATATAGCTCATAAAGAAGGGTTCCTGCCTCAAGGGATGGAGGGGTCAAGACCTTTACCCTGCAAAGGCTCATTCAGAAGATCAGTTTCATTAGCTGTGAGAAGAGTGACAACAACAGACAAGCCTGCCTAACTCATCCATCCCAAATTTTAGGAAAGGAAGTGGTCCCAATGATCTCAGTGGAGCTGCTCATGGAATATTATAAATTTAAATGCCAGCATATGTATTTGAAAGATCAAGGTCATACACATTTTGTTTCTTCCCTTTTCCACTGCATGTGATTTATGCTTTTTCTAATGGTGCGTTGTCAGACAAGAACTGCTGCAAGATGAATTATTGTCCAAAGTGTTCGTCTGGTCCCCCAGGTGCGTGGTGTTCTGTGAAATGTTGGCTTGGGATAATTCAACAGTCCATCTCTTACGGGCTTGTTTCTAGCCTGAAAAATGATTTTGCATTGCTGTACTTGGATATTGCTGCTATCCTTCCTCTGCCTGAACCTCTGACACATTCTTGTTCTTCTATACATCAATGACCCACATGGAAGGCAGGACACACGCAAGGAAACTCACTTCTCTTCAGATGACAGTTTTCGAATTTTAGTGTCATTTATGGCATGACACCATTTTGAATAACGTTTCTTTGTGTCCTAAGCCAAGGTCTGAGGGTTTTGCATAAAATCTAGTATTCCTAGATTTATTTCCCATCATATTTGCCAAATATGATATTATTGTGCTTCAACTTTCTTTCTATTGTAATACTTTGCAAGCAAATGTTTGGGGAATAAAATATCTTTAGATTACAAAAGTTTTTAAAAGTTTTATAAAAGCATCTATTTATTAGCCTCATTAAAGGTAAGCCCTAGAAATTAATGTCTGACTTTTACCTTAACCTCAAATTATCATCAATTTTTCACATAAAGAGATTGCCAAGCTTTTTTTTTTTACCTAATTGGTAATATTTACCTTCACTATAGAATTCTAAAAAGAAAGAAGTGCATGGGAAAAGTGTAAAAAAGGCCAAGATGAAACACAAAATATTTTGTGTTGTGACTGAGGCTTCTGCTTGTGCAGTGCTACTTCACACCTGAATTTTTCATCTGCATTCAAAAGAGAGCATTTCTTCTAGTGAATACAATTTGTGATTGTACCAAATAATTGCATGTGAAGTGAGTAACATCCATTTAGGGTTGCAGATGTAAATAGTAAACTGGAGTTTGGGAATTTCTGAGCAAAAAAGATTTCAGCTTGATGTTCCACTTCTGGGATTATGACAGTGAAATCCCAAACCATATGTTCATATTATGCTGTTCTAATACAAGTTTCTGAATTGACTTCTACTACACTACTTGTGTCTCATAAGAGATTCAAAAGAATTTATCACTAAGCTGAAGTCTAAGAACCAGTGAGTAAATATCTGCCAATATATATGCATGAATCTTTGAAATAATTATTAGAACTTATTTGATATCAGTGAATTGAAACATCTGTCAGTATCTGCTGTTTTTTGGAGGTAAGAAAAAGCACAAAGAAAAATAATCCAAACTTTTTCATCAGCCTCTGAAACCTGTGAAAATCTTGATTAGCAATTATTCACAGAAGTAAATTACTCAAGTGCTCCTTAAAATAAGCTGTCAACAGGAAAGGGATAGATATACTTGGCAGACTCATGAAATAGGGTTAAGACTTTAAATTAGGAGTGCAATTTGTCATTCAGATTACTAAGGACAAAACAGTGCAAACAAAATCTCACAAAATTTGGCAGGGAAAGGAAAGGAACAATATAACTGTAGAAAAAAAAAATCCCATGAGATGTTCTATCTTATTTGGTGATGGTAATTATAAAAGAGAAAAATGCAGTCTTCTGTGTTCTTAAGTAAACACAAGAAAGAAAAAAATCAGATGATCTACATTACTGGTATAAATACACTACAGTACTACAGTGATATGATTAAAATCACACATTCTTACATATCCATAGTCTTCATAGACTGATACAGAGCTAGGTGCATTGCAGATATATTACCTGGACAATTCTTCAGCACACGTAAGAAAAATTACCTTCATTACAGGACTTGGGTTCATTTATAAGGCTCTTAATTAGAGTGAAATCACCAAACCATCCCTCTGAAAAATGAAGCAGTTCCTTCATTTGCAAAAAGATTTTTCTCTCATCAGCTTTCTCATGGCAAATAAGACCATGGGATGCCACACCTTCGTTCTACAGAACCATTTTAGTGCAATCGTTGTGTTTTAATAAAAGCATGTTCTTCTGTCTGCTGCACAGACTTTGTTTTTCTTATCACTGTTGCCATCCCTATCTCTTTGCCATTATTCTGAAGGGATACCAGCGTGGGGAAACCACACCATATCCACCTGTAAGCAGCACAGGCCCCTTCTACAGCCTCCAGCTTATCCTTAACTCAGGCAGCTCATCAAGGCAAACATATCAAGTCCACAGTCTTTGTACTGCTTTCCACAGCCTATTGCACTCACGGGATAACAGCAGGTGGTTTTCAGCAGGAGATTCAATACAGCAGAGACAGAAAGTGCTAGGGCCCGCCTATTCCACATCTTGTTTAGATTTTAAACAAAAAGAGATTATTTCTTCATTTAATTTTGAAATTTTATTAATTCTCTACTAAGAAGCTCAAACTTTTAATTAAAACCAAAATCATATATCAGCACAGTCATTTTTCATAGTAACTTCAGAGTCAACCTTTTCTATAACACAGAAAGCATTCACATATAAACAGACCATGTTGTTTAACCCTATTTCTAAAGATAGAATGGGAAATTAAAAAAAAAAAAAATTCAAAACAAAAATAAACCTCTCACTTCCAATATCAGCAGCAATGTTTAAATTCATTGATGACATTGCACAGGATGCACAGGCCAAAAAACAGTACCCTCAAGGAAATAAAACTAAAGATAATTAAAACTTTACTGAAAACCCTTACCTCCAGCAAACCAACAAAATAATACACCTAAAATTATCTCTTGATCACTGTGCTCTGCAAAGAAGACAGAATTATGAAGAACAAAGCAGAAACATTCCTGCTGGTAATAAACTATTACCATCTTGTCTTGATACATAGGTTCACTTCTGTCTGCTATGTCACTATATCCGAAGTCTGGACAAGAAAGACACAAACCACCAGAGAGCATTCATTGCAGCTGAAGATATTTTACCTTGCTTTGCATAAGGGGTGTTTATTAATATTGATATCTGCAGACAACAACGAATTATTTTTTAATTAATCTTATAATCAGAGTGCTTTGGATTGGAAGGGACCTTAAAGATCATGTCATTCCAACTTCCCTGACATGGGCAGGAACACCTTTTACTAGACCAGGTTGTTCAGAGCCCCATCCAACCCAGCCTTGAGCATTTCCAGGGATGGGGCATCCACAGCTTCTCTGGGCAACCTGTCCCATGATAGCAACATTAAGTGTTTTATGAGGCCTTCCAAAGTCAGAATAACATCTGATTTTATTGGACATTTTCTTTCTGTGTTCAAGAGCTTGTAATTGGATCTCAGGCTCCTCAATTAATGCAGAGACACACTGCGGATTCTAGTCTGACACTTAATGATATGTTTTCCCATGCAACATTTATTAACTTTCTATTTAATAGTTTATAACTGGAAGCATCACTGATGAATACTCTAAGTATGTTGCTATGTTTGTTGACAAGCACAGGAATTTTTAACACTCAGTCGCTGCAGTTAAAACACCCTACGTACATATTTCCAAGACTGGTGTGAATGTATGTACAAACACACGTATGTATGAGTCAATGAAACATTTCTGCAAGAAAATGTGCTATAATTTTCTGATAAAAGGGCAAGCATAACTCTACCTAGTTTTTAACTGGAAAAGTACATACATTGCTGAATTCATTGTAGACAGAACAAATGAAATGGCTAATATTAGGAGTTTTTTAACACTGTCTATCAATGTAAATTATTCATATTAGTTGAGATTTTGGCAAGCTTTTATGACTCAGGATAAAATTTTGCTAAGGCAGCTAGTCAATGTGTCATAAAGAAATGTGTGATCTTTCACCAAGCTAAAGAATCATGAAAATCAAGCACTCTGACTTGAAACTTCAGGTGAGCTTCATGTCACTGGTACCAGTTATTACCAAAGAAGAGTTACACTGCAAGAAGGACCCACACTGACCAAACTTTATAGCCCCTGACAATTTTGGCTCTTTAGTCTTAACAGACACAAACATCTTCATAAGCTTCTGGAATAATAATAATAATAAAAAAAAAACAATTAATGATTGAAAATCCCTCAAAGTTTTACTGACAATAAAAATAGACCCATGAAAACGATCTGATCAATATTTGGACTTAGATGCAATAATGAATGCATTAAATCACAGGAATACTGAATAAACATACCATGCCACACATCTCCCCCTTGTGGAAGGAATCCCAGCTATTATTAGCTTAGATGAATCACTAGGGCAACAGCTCTTGCAAAAAATACCTTTCCAGAACTGGCCTGCAAATTTTTCTTCTCTTCTTTAAAGGCCTCTATTTCTGGATGATTCCACATACTTGGATATTTGCTTTTGCTGGGATAAGCTACTTGCTCAAAACACTGAGTACTGAAACAAACACCATATGCTTCTTCTCGGCTCCAATCCTCTAGTGATCTTTCTGTAAAAGAGAGGGTCTTCCTATGCATTTAAAATAATTCCTCATCTGCCTCACACTGGGAAAACATTTCTTATTTCATTAGGCATAGATACTCAAAGGGAAAAACATGAATAACAATACAGAGAACGTTGACTTTGGAGAAATTCCTTTCAGCAAGGAGCTGGAGGACTCAGTTTCATGCACATGACAGTCTAGTCCAGTTACTGAAATCAGTGGACACATTTCAGTAGCAAAATCCCTGGGTCAAATAATCAAATAGAAAGATGTTCCAGCACTGAGCACACTTAAAGTGGTGTTTCTAAAGAATGCTATATAAGAAAAACAATTTACACCAGAAGTTCAACGACTTACAGAAGCTTAGACACAGAAGCTTTAAGCTTCTGTGCCTAATACCCACGAGATAAACTATAACTCCATTCCACTTTAGAAGCTCCCAAGCTGAGACTTAACATCCTGAATGACAACTAAAACAACTTGTTTTGGTCAGCCAACTCTTACTGTAGATGGTCCAGCAATAAAAACCACTCAAAACTGTTCCTGTTTTGACAAAAAATTTCCCAGAATTTTTTGGATTCAAAACAGTGGTGTAGAGGCTAACATCCTTATTTACTCTTCTAAATATAAAATAGAAATTAAGGAGATTTGGACTAAGTCATATCAGAACAAAAACAAAAATAGGAACCACATTTCCTGTGCCTGAGCCCATTAAATTGTACTACATGGCAAAAAACATGTACTACAAGTTTTATTCTATAATTTTTATCCACATAGGTAAAGGCCATAGGAAGAGAATCCTTTCCTGGAGACAATGTATGTGAATGGATGGAAATCCATTTTAGCCACCAAAAATTTTCAACTTACAGACAAATCCAGAGGAGTGATAGTTTCACAAAGTATTTTTGTAAAGTAGTATCCTGAAAAGAGACAATACTGTGACAACCAGAAACAAAATTAATTTCCTTCTCAATGGCCCAGGATTTATATAAGGAGAATGAGGTAGGTCCAAAATGTCTGATAAACCCGACATTTTGACTTCAAGATGTTCAGAATACCAAGAAAAAGAATGAGATGTTGAGCAATTTCTCATTAATAATTTAAACACCACTTTTGTTATTTCAGACTAGCCAGCTGTACAGAGAACCTGCTAGCTGGAACCTCTGGGAACAAAAATTTCCTGTACCATTTCTTCTGATTACCCTCAGAAAAAAATCTACAATTTTAAAAACAAGCTTTAGTACTTCTGGCTCCCTTTTACATGGGAGGTTTTACAGCCTTCCCAACGACTTTAAAAGCTCTTGATTTATGTGGAAGAGTAATTTGATAGATACTAATTTTAAACATTATTCAAAAATTGTAGAACATGTCTACAAGCTGACATAGGTGGTCATAAACCAATGCGCTGTCAAGCCTGCTTAGAAAACAAACGTTAAAGACTACCCAGTAATGTTTTGCTGCCTCCAAATTCTGTGCACAGATAACAGTAAACATCCAAATAGATTTATTTATTAGCAGCTTTAATTCTTTCCTCCCATATGTTGTTTCCTTCATAACTAATTGTTTAAGAATATCAGAGTAAATCACAAAAGGTCAAAAGCCCTTTTGTAATCTTATTTTATCATATGCCGTGATTACATTACAACAGAGCAGAGAAGGGGTTTCTTATTACTTAATATTCAAGATGTTTTATCTCTTGCTGACAGATTGAAATATTTTTTATCCTCTTCAGGAAGACTTTTATTTATTAAAAAAAACACCTCTTGAAAAATTACTATCTGGTGTTTACCTGGATTGCCTGTTTCAAACTTTTAGAGGAAAATACTTAAAAGTCAGAAGTTTCTTCTCTATTACTTTTTCGAGGAAAATACATTTACTAGCAGTAGTCAGCATTTCTTTCATCAGTGTGGAATTATACAGCAGCTGACCGACAGTTATGCCACAGATCACCATTTCAGCACGGAATTCTTACTCTGCTTCTGCAAAATGCACACTCCGACAAGCACTACACCAACAGTTGATAGGCTCTTGATTTAAACTTCCTTCCAGAGGCGCAGTGAGAAATCTTAGTGAACATTGACTTTTTTGGGAATGAAATATGACAGCAAACAGCAGCCCAAAAAAGCTATCACTAAAACAAATGTTTTTAAGATATAAAACTGGTTTTATGACTCTTCTATGTTTTCCTTCCCAGACCACTGCTATGCAAGCAATCCAGGAGCTGATGGAGAACAGCCCTGCCAGGCAAGCCTGGCAACACACTCATCTCCCTCCATCCCTCTGGACTCTTGTAACAAACCTAGCTTTGGTAGCAAGAGGTAACTTCCTAAGATGGTTAGAGTAATGCTGTGAGGAAAAATTAGGCATGTGCCCTAAACATTTTTCTTGAAAAAGTATTGCAGTGGAAATAAATTATTTCCATGTCCTGGTTGTTGTGGAGCAATAAGTCAGGGTGCTCCAGAAGGAGGAATACGTGCCATTGAAATATGTGACCCCTCTACCACCTCCTCTGCAGACCTAGGGTACCTGAGCAAGGTTGGTGAGATCAACGGGTCCAAACATCCAGGGATCAGAAAGCAAGGTGAGATATAAAGTCAGCTCCAGGAAAATTGCAGGATCTCAGGCTGAGCAGGGAACAGTTACTGCAGCACCACCCAAAGAAGGAAGCAACAGCCCAGGCAGAGCCTAAATAGAGCCCCTGGGAACATGGGTGGGGGGAGTTAGGGGAGTCCCAGGTGAGGCTGGTCAGGGCCAGTAAACCCTAATAATGCCCTGAGGGCCCTGACATTGAGCAAGCTCTTGTCAAGTAAATGTTACCTCAGAGGAAGCAAAAAAAGGGTTAAGGGAGGAAAGCTTAGGGAGGAAATTGCTTGAAGTTCATGTAACCTGGACTTCAGCTGATCTGAAATAAGTTCTAATAAAACTAAGAATCTGGATGTAGAAGATGCCACTTCTGCAATTCCACCTTCTAGAGGTAATCCTCCTGTTCTGCAGCCAGACAGTGATTCACTTTCACAAACACACAGGAAACACAATACAGTTTCTCTACAGAGCGCTGACTATTCTTCCCAGATCTCAACGTTGACAACGAATTATTAATACAAGTGTATCTTATTTCAAGTACAAATGCTACAGCCAAAATCCTGAAAGCTGCATGTGAGATGCAAGGACAGCTATTTCATTGTGCAGGCTACGTGACGTTAATATGCATCTCCTGAGCATGCCAGAAGTGAGAGAAATGGCTTGACTGCAGGCCCTATGGGAGATCCTGGGCAGTTTTGAACTCCTAGAAGGGCACTGCAAATTGAAAGTCCCCTTGGATTTCTCTGATTTACAACTCAGGCAAGTGTCACTGCCTTGAAGCCCTAAAAAAAAAAAGTACACAAAGCTGCTCTGGCCTCTCTCTCCTACGAGGCAAAGTCCCATTGCCCAAGAAAAACACATAGAGGAGCTAGACTGTAGAAGGTTGAGTTTGTTTCAAAAGAATTAGTGGTAATAGAAATGAAAAATACATTTAAAAGTCTCTCAGCTAACTATCACTCAAAGCTACAGGTTTCCTGAGCTAAGTTTTTGGTTTTAATGTAATTCCTTACCCCTTCCTCTGGTGACATCAGAGGAATGAAAATATTTATTTTTCTTATTCAAATAGAAGCTTGCAGAGAAGATTCGTGTAAGTCATATCTTTTTCTCCATTTTATCCTGTCAATTCTGCCTACAGAAAAAAACTCTCTAAACTGTGATCCTGTTCAGCTGGTATTGGAAATCTTTGACGGAAATCAGCAGTGCTGCAAGTATCTCTGTAGTGAAGTATTAGAAAATCGACCGCAGGCAGAGACAACACTGCTGCTCTAATTCACAATATTTGAAGACCCTGCAGGATCCATCCTGCGGGTCAGGTCACCAATAGCCATCAACAGGGCAGCACTAGGGATTTCAGGTGCTCTTCCCACTTGGGAAAGGTTTGCTTCTGGGATGCCAGCCTCCCCCTCACTTCCCAAGATCAACATTCATTTCCCAGGTTGTCTGTCAAAGTGTCAGCATTTCGGCTGCCTGAGGCTGTGAGCTGCTGCACACAGTGTGACACTGGGCCAGCAGTTGCCTCTATTTAAAAAAAAAAAAAAAAACAAAACAAACCCAGACATCCCTAATGCAATGAAATTGAGCTGTTTGGATTCAGTGCTGAGTTTCTGGAGTTTATGCTTGCAGGATGGCATCCAGAGCCTGGGAATTCCAGGGGTGGAAGGGCAAGGTCTGGCAGCCAGGGCAGAACAGGACAGCAGGGCAGCTCCTGAGCCCCTCTCTGGGGAGGGCATGTCCCTGAAGGAGAAAGAAAATTCGTGGTTTGGAGGAGGCAGAGTTACCACAGTTACCCACACCTGTACAAGTAACACTGTTAAGCTAACAGAATAACATCACATGTGTTTGACAAGTGAACACCTCTCTTGTTTTCCTTCTTTCAGCAATTTGTGCAACAGCAGAGACATCCACCCATAGACATCTCTCCTGGCATCACTTGTTAAGTAAGATTTTTCTGGAAAACTGAGAAGTTTGAAGAAGCAAGTCCAGGCTAGGATAAACCAGTGATGATGAAATTTTGCTGTAAGCCATTGTATCATTTATTTTAAAAAATCCAGATAAGTCTGTGTTTTAGTAACTAAAATATTTTATGTGACATAAAGTCTGTTAAACAAATTCCCTGCTACATCTTAGCTGCTTCAGTTCACAACTTCAAATAAATTGGAGACAAACTGCATCCAGCTGATTTCTGACCTATTCCCCAGTAACATATCTTACCAGGCCTCAAAGAAACTGTCAAAATATGCTAAAGGGAACAGTAGAATACCTAAGTTCTACCAAACTCATAATATTTTGCTGAATGAACCAAGTATGACCCATAAGAGTTTACTATGAGAAAGAGTGTGAGGAACTTCAGGGCGGCCTGAAAATAAAATTTAATGCCACTTGGCATGCACTATTGATAAACTGAAAGTACTTCACACTCAAGGAAAAGTATGAACATGCAAAAATTTCCGGGCTCCAAATGATGGTATTTTTTCAAGCTGTAGTATGTAAATGAAAACCTCTGCTTTAGTAAAATATTTTGGAAAAGTGAACGCACCAGAAATATCTATAGTTGTCCACAGAAAACATGCTTTATAAATTTGTTTTTAGCTAAGATATCATAGAGTATCCTTCATTCTATCTAAAAAAAAAAACAAAACAAAACAAAACAGTGAAAAAACATCAGTCACTGGCAATTACTATAATTACCAGCCTTGGAAAGTTCCTTTTTGAAAGGCTGACTTAATGGATTTGGATTACTTGCCTCGGAAAGGTAAGGAGTAAGAAGGTTCATGACAAAAGCATATAAAACGATAATTGGTGAAGAGATGATAAGAAAGAACTCCAGTTCTCTTTTCAACAAAGGAACAAGGAATCACTTAGTGAGACTGAAAAATGGGAAGTCAGGATGAAAAGAAAGACTTTTTACAGAGTGCGATTTCAGGCTTTGGAATTTACTGCCACAGCATGCCTTAGAGGCCAAGAGTTCAGCAAAATGCCATAAAAACTTTCCTATTTAATTGGTAAGAGTGTATAGATTTCAATAATGAAAGATAATATAGTTTCGGAAAATTTAAATATATTCTCTAGGGAGAGCACTAAACAGGGGTATGTCCGATCCCATAGTCTTATATTTCTACAACAGATTTTGGTTAGTATTTTGCAAGAACTCCTTAATAAGTTTAAAAGTTATTGAAGTATTGTATTTTTCCCTATTTGCATGAAGATATGATTTTTTGAGGAGAAAATAGGTATAAAGACACAGTAGAAATGGAAAAGTACTGACTAAACAGCAGTTCCATGACAATTTCAAGAAGCCTAAAAAGATACTTTTGCAAATGATCAAAAGGTTTTTTGTGAATAGGGAAAATTTTAGGAGTTGTTCAGGTGCAGCATGCTCGTGGAGCTCTATAGGTTCTCTTATATTGCAATTTTGATGATGTCATGGTTTAGCATAGCTTGGTTTTAGTTAAGGAGAAAATTACATTTTCTTTATTTCAACAAAGTCATGGGCTTCACCACTTGTAGTCATTAACTTTATATATCAACACAACTTGTATGACATTGTTTCTGTATTTCTCTAACACTGAAGTATGCAGAAGTCAGTCTGAAGAGTACTTTCTGAAATTCTTATAAGTTTTGTGAATTTTCAGAGTGATTGGTTTGAAATTCAAAAGCTTTCTTTGCTGAGTATTATTGAACATTTTTGCAAGAAAAGATTTCATACATGTTTTCCAAAATGCTCCTGAATTCCAACACTGATTTTTGATAAACTATATTCATATGTAGAAACACTGTTCTATGTTCTAGCATATCCACAAAACTGGAATTATTCTTTTTTCTTATATTTATTAATTAATTTATGAGAGCTTTTGGCTCTCACCAAAGCTCACAGATGCTTTGAATTCTCAACATGGTTGAAAATCCTCAGGTAACATTATGAAGAATCAGGATGTGAATGAGAAATATTTAAGAACTGCAGGTGACCTGCTTTTCTTGACAACTAACCAAGTAAAATGCCTGTAAGAAGAATACGGTCAAAACAATGCAATCATATATTTTTAAACAAAATAAAATAGTCCAGTGTGACTTCTAAAGTGATTGATGTTTTCATGCTTGATTTATATGGTTGTAAGGCTTATTAATCATTAAATTCTACCTCGACATGGATGCATAACATATGATTTGATGGAAAAATAAAATCTGATCAAATACCAAAATGAATTTAAATCCCTCCCAAAACGATGCTGAATTAGTTTTAGATTTAATCTATGCATTCAGTAAATTGATTGAAACTTAAAATTTGTTTGAATGTTGATTCATCTGATTAAGATACTGAAACAATTTAACCCAAACTAATTGACAGTTATATAGAGATTAGAGGGATTGATCAAAATATTGTTGTAGTGTTTCCAGTGTATTGTGTACTTAATTGTTTTTCTTGAAAGAGCAAGAATCATAAGCAAAATGAGAATAGAGACATAGGTGGAATATTTATTACGCTTAAACATTTTTCCTGACATACATGTATCAGTATCACTCAGTGACAGTATATTTGGAACACCTTTACTGTGGAATTGCTCACTGGAATTTTCCAGTGCTATTAAATTTTTTGACAGAAAGGCTGCATCATGTACAGGGGTGTGTTGTGACAGGTGGGGTACTGACACTTTGGAAATGCACCTGTAGGAACTTAATGGTTTAATGAAGAAGCAACCATTTGTTCTCGAAATCCAACAAGCAAATGGTCCCTAAATCACTGATGATGTGCCTTGGGACATGGTTTTGATGGCAATTTTATACAATATTTGCCCTGGGTTCCATATCTCAGTCATTGTTTTATGGTTGGTGGATTACCACTTAAGCAGAGTGCAAGGACAGAAGAAAAATGAAGCCAACCCTGAGCAATGAAAGATAAGGTTTAATGGCCAAAATGAGTATGAACATCAGAAACAAATGGGTTGAAGTTTATGGTACTATCATTTTGATATGAAGACAAACTGTTTTCCGTGGATCTTTCCCCACTTACAGTCTACAAGCAATATTGAAACAACATGCACACAAAGTCTATATGAAGTTAAACAATGAGCTGCTATCCTTAGAAGTGTGTGTCTGTGGTTCTGGATTTGATTCAAAACAAATTTTCTCTGATGGAACTATACAACTGATTTTGGAAAAGGATGACTTAATAATGTAAGCTAGGAAAAACGACTTTAAACATTTAGTTTTAAATTTTAAGGATTTTTCCATTCACAGTGCCAATTTTTTGACCGATTTTGAACTCAGCATAAAGATTTTCCTTTGCAACTGAAACTAGTATTTTGATCAGAGCTGCACTCAAACTTGACATACAGCTTTATTAATTGCAATATTAATATTTTATGGGTTTTTTTTCACCAAGCAGCAGTGTCCATGCTGAGTCTCAAAAAAAAAAAAAAATAAAGATTCTAATTGAGCTAGGTAAGGAAAGCATGGGGAAATCACTAGATTTCAGGAACAAAACAGCTAAATTTACTGAGTCTTTAAGTCTTGAAGAGCTGTCTGAGAGATACACCATGGAAGCAAGCTGATGTAGAGGGGGATTTAGTCCACTTGAGATAGATGGAGTTGTTCTCTGTGAAATTAGAATTCTAGTGCAAGCGACTAATGATTAACCAACTGATGAGAAATTTGAAGGAGAAGGACTCTCTCTTTAGAATTAAGCTGGAAAATATTAGTTAGCCAGGTGCATCATGAAGAGTTATAATCTACTGGTAATGAGGGGGTATTCAGTGTGGAGGGGGTGTTAACACAGTGGGATTTCTGATCCTGTGGGAAAGTCCATTAACTCATCCTCATAATTCATCTCCCATTAAGCTTTATTCATAATACCATAAATTATATGTAAGTATATCCCACTAACAGCATAAAAACTATATCAAAACTGTAATTTTATGAGAGCTCTTAAACATTTGAATAATCTTACTGAACTTCCTGAATTTATGAGTATTCTCAAATTTAGCATATGGGCAAAAATGTACAAATCTCTCCCCACATAAACACTTTCATTCGCCTTTGTGTTTCCAGTTATTAACATTATATTTTTTTATTTTTATTTTGGTCCTCTCCCCTCAGACAGTTTGTGTTCCTTAAAAAATTTTCTGATGCCTTCTTCATTTTATTCTTTGTCACAGACAAAGGAAGAAGCTGACTTTTCCTCTTTCTTTCCAGAAGTCTTTTCCAGCTCTTAGAACAGCTGAAAAGAAGCAGGAATACCGCATTACCACCATGCACTCCCCAGACAACCAGAAACTGCCCTGTAAGCCTTTACAGAACACCAAAAATAGCAAAGAACTATGAAAATTATGTTAAATATTTTTGAGTAATCTAGAAGATATGCATCTATTTCAAATGGCAAGCGCTACAATGCTGCATGAAAACCAAACCAACCAACAAACCAAAAAAACCAAACCAACAACGCAACCAAAGTTGTATCTCTTTAGTCAGTAAGCCCTCAGTGTTGAAAATTTTTTTCCAGTTGGATTTGAAAACCTAAAGTGCTCAAAAGCCCATGGCTATTGGCTCTTAAAGTGTAAAAGAAAACAAACCTACTGTCTTCAATCAAATTACTTATCCACTAAAATCAGAATTAAAGTCATATGGTTGTACTGTTTTTCTCTATGTAAGAAAAAACAAAGAAATTATTTACATATAACTTGGTATAAAATATTAAGTATTAGAATAAAAATAATGAAAAAAAGAAGTACTTGAAAACCAGAGTTTATAATAAAAATATTTACTCTTCCTTAGCATTAGTTTTGTTAAGCAGAGAAATGGTCCCTTTGAAACTATTCTTTGGCCTCTCTAATTAATTTTGCTAATCCCTTTGTTTAGAAGGAATAAGTTAACTACTGTTCAGTAACCAAATTTAGCTTGTCAGATGCTTTTAATTTGCTTTATATACAGAAGAAATACATGCACCGGATTTACAGACAAATGAGGGGACTAAATGAAATCTTGTTTAACAGGACTACATATCAGAAATCTAGAGTGAATCTAGAGTGGAAGAGGAAGGGTTAGGATCCCTGTTCATAGGAAGCAGAAAGTTTTTACTGCTTTGAACCAGGAAATTATTCTGCTTCTGCAGGGTTTCCCAACAGGACACAGAGCTACAGGAATGAGTCAGGGAAAGGAGGCACAGGGTGTGATTTAGCAAGTGTGAATGAGCGACGGACCCTGCTGGGAAATGTAACTACATCTTCAGACGTGTTGTTTTTCCTCCTTGTCTTTTTTATTCATCTGACAGACATGCCTGAGCCAAATAGTTCTGTCATTGTGAAAAGGAGCTCCTTGTGCAGTTCCTTGTGTTGACAGTGTTGCCTTGAGCTTAAAATGCTTGTGAAACTCCAGTTTTAGATGAATGTCGCTTATCTCTGTGATCTATGAATATTCGATAAGACTGATTTTTACAGGTTTTTTCTGACCTCTCTTCTAAATAACTGCAGAGAGAGAGAAGTCAGTGATTCATACAGCTCTATGTGATTGTTGTAGATATCAGCTTCCTAGATCATGGATTTAATGTACAGTCTGTAGGAAGAGGCAACATGCTCCAAGGGAGGTGATCAAGAGGCTGGGTGAGTTCTGGAGAACACAACATATAAGAACCTTTAATGCTGGTCTCTTTTACGCGATGTCTTTTCTGACCTGTCCTGACAGCTCTGGATTCCATGGGACAGTCTCACGCAATTCCCACAGTCTAATAGCTGGGTATGAAACAGACAATTTTATTAACTGATAATGTTATCAAATCATGATGCAGTCTATTACCTGGGATACCTGGGGTAATACCTGGGTCTCCTTGTGGCATTTAGGCACTGTATTTTGCTGCTATATTCCCATGCAACAAAATTTCTCCTGTAGAATAGTCAGCAAATCAAATGCAGTTTATCCAGCTGACCCAGCTTCTTCCATGTGGAAATATGAGAAGGAGTTGATTTATATGTTTGTTATTCTGATCTTGTATCGAGGTATTTCCCACACATATTCTTTATTTTTCTGAAAAATTATTCTTGTTCTTAAACTTGCAAACCATTTCAGTGCTCTTAGTGATAGCAGCAATGATATCTCTAGAAGAAAAATGTTAAAGCTCTACAGCTGCTTTGCCACTCAGGCAAAAAAAAAAGGTGAGGTCACTGAAATAGGACTCGAGGCATTTCTTCCCCTTGTCTGAGCAAACACCTGCATGGCACCTTACTTCCCACAATTTTTAACTATGAAGCTGTCAGGCAAGAATTTTTCTTATATAGTTAATGACTTTGTAATACTTATGCCTTTTAATTTTTCCTTGCACAAGTCAACACCTTCCTTGATTTTCTTTTTTTTTTTTTTTCCCCCCAGATATCTTCATTAGAACTGGAGATAGGTGGACTAGTCTACAGTGGAAGAACAGACAGAAGGTTTTCCTGCAAAAGTTCTGTCCCAGCACTCTGCCAGAGTCCATACAGAGCTGGCTAGGGACAGATGGTGGAGGAGTGCCATGTAAATGCACCCCAGTCTGTACATGGTTGCAGTCTAGGAACGAGGCAAAAATATGTGATACCTTTTCCCCAGGCTCTAGCAGCCTCTTCGATTTAAGATTCTCTCTCATCAAGGGGTTACAGAATTCTCTAAAGATTTCTCGTCCATGAGCTCACTCACTCTTTACTGAAACCTGTACAAATACGTGACTCAAAGTGTGGCATGGTCACACAAGTACATCAATTGCTGCGCCTCTCCACTGATGTTTTCACCACCAGGTCAAACTTATATTTGCTATCACTCATGTGGGCTGAGCAACTGTTTAAAGCACATGCTGGTATTCAAGACTGAGTAACCAAGCAGGTGCCAGAGAGCATTTCCCAGAAACAGGTAATAGCTTAGGCCATGCTGCCCACCTCAGAAGAACCTCCAATTCAAATCTCTTATTTGCATTTGACAGATTAAGGGCATTTTCCTGAAGCACCATGGTGGGTGTGTTGGCTATTCTATACAAAGGTACAGAAATCACATTTCTTTTTACTTTGAAGTGATTTACTTCAGAACTTCTAAAGTTATTTGCTTTAAGATTTCAAAATCTTGTTCACCATCTTTTTAGTTGGTCAAAAATTGGATAGGAATATGAACACAACCTGTGTATCCTGAAATACTTCACCAAAAACCCTGCCCAAATATATTATGCCTTACTCTTTATCATAGCATTGGACTGCGGATAGCCATCCCTGTTTAATGACTTATTTGTCCCTTTCTTCTCCCATTTGTTAGCCTGTCCTTGTTTTATCAGTTCTTGCCCACAATTTTCTGTCTGTTAAAGAGCTGGGTCTTCCATTTTGATAAATCTTTGCTACTTGTTTAACTTGTGTGCATTACTCTTTCAGGTAGTATTTCTCTACATTATATTATCAATCACCAGGAACTGATTTTTTTCAAGACTCCATTACTTTTACCTAATAAAAACTGAAATAATTTTTTAAAAGGCAGATTTTTATTAAATCCTCCACTTTTTTAAATCCCAGTGCAGTCAGCAGGGGCAATCTGCAACAACATCTGCTGCAGAAAGGGCAAACTGCTCTGTCTAGTACAGGGCAAAATGGCCTTTGTAATGCATTTTAGCAAAGTCTTTACTACTAATGCACCAGTTTACTGAGGCATGCAAAAGTCATTTCCACATTAATCTACGCCCGAAAAGGCTTCTCTGATAAGGTTTGGCCTCAGTCAGTAAATCCTTCGCAGCTCATCTTAGTACTACTGCAAGGCTAATTGCACAAGCAACAATCACATATCTAACCAGGGGATTGACTTAATTTTAAGCTCTTGTTGGAGCTATGCCCTTGCACAATTCAGTGCTGATTTTCTGTGTCTAGAGCATTACATATAAACTCCTGTGCTCAGTGTTTGCTGACTATATTTCTAATAAAAATGAAGCATTTTTCCTCCTTCCACATCCATATGCGTGCACTTCCAGTAATTAATGTTAAACCCTTGTCCTTCTGTCTATGCCAGCAAACTTAAATTCTTTCTAGCAATTCTCTTCTAAATCATTTCACCACATTCACTCTGTGCATGAGAAGAGCAGCAGATTGACTTCTCAAACTGGTGCTAGACACAAATGAGAAAGGTTTGACTAAAGTCAATCCACGTTTTTAGCTACAGTTCACTGAAATGAGGCTTTGCAATGTTTCTGTGGATGACTTTTATTTCTGACACTGAGTGCTCCAAGTTACAAGAAGAGACTCAAAATGAGATGTGTTTTATTCTGAAACAAGAACTTAGTAGGAAGAAAAGTAATTTTGTGTAATAAAGAGAGTACTGGGTTAAAACCCACAATAATCAAAACATTGAGACCACTGGATCCAGGACAATGCACCTTTTCCTCTTCATGGAGCATTGCAGTCTTCTAATATCAGACAATACAACCATTTAACATGATAGCTCTCCCAAAATATTGTGATCAATAAACACAAAACATTTTTTCTCTTTTTTTTTTTTTTTTTAATCTCTAGGTCATACCTTTAATCTTTCCTCCTCAAGCAAGAAGACTTTTTTATTTTTCTAGAAACAGTGGAAATTTACTGATAATCATTCAACTCTGTGTAGGGGATTAAGGAAAAACACCAAATATATCAAGATCAAGATAAAATTGCAGAGGCTGGCAACAATGAATCCTCTCCAGCTTGCCAACTCTGCCAGTTGGTGTGTGGGTGGGATCCAGAGACCCCCACCTTCCTGTTCTAGAGGATGTGCCTGCAGGGACTACCACCACAACCATGACAGAACACAACTCTTGCATTCCTTGAGTCCATGTGCAAATAGAAAGCTGTCATTATGTCCCCAGAGCCTTTTCTAACAAAGGAATAAAAAAAATACAGTTTGTGCCTGCTATGCATTCAGATGACAACCCGCTTGATCTGTGCCATCACAAAATTTTCCATCAGTCTGAAGGCCTGTCTGATTTTCTTATTGGACGTGAGCTCTCATTTTAAAGCTTGCCTGAGAAGAATGATAGCAAGCCAACATTTTATTACTCCTCTGTACTTTCACAGCACCTGACGCAAAAGATTTAGACAAGAATACCATAATAGAGAGGGTAGTTTGGCATATCCTGACAGGCTGTTCAAAAATTGGGTGGAATGTCCACTCCTTGAGCACTGGAAGAGTCTCAAATGGTAATGTGGATGCGCAAGAGACTTGCCAAACTAAGCTGGTTCTGGATAACAGAGCTATTGGTTTGTAGAAGAGAAGATATTCCTCACCACTACAATTTTCTGCTTAATGTGGTTACCAAATGGTTGCTGCTTGTGAAATACTACCCATTTAAATGGGACTTATATCTAGCACTGTCCTACTGTCTAATGAATAATATGGGAGCAGGAAGGAAAGAACACACAAAGTAAGCAACTGTTGCCTACTGCTGTCATTTCAGAGCAAAAATTGTTAGTCTGCCTTTTTCTTGCAGTTCTACAGTGGACCCACAGCTATAACTGAAATGTAGCTTAGAAATAAACAGGTGTACTGAAATCAGAACTCATAGTGAATTAATGTGATTAACATAAACTGAGAAGAAATACTAATAGAAAAAAATATCAGGGCATAAGATTTCCTGTTATGGCCTCGGGACATGAAATTTTTAACAGGTTTATTTTCTTCACCCTAACTAATATTTTCTCATCCACTGCTCAAAGGAGTGCTGAAAATTAATTAATGTCTGCTTTGACCTATAGATTGTTTTCAAATGCCAAGTTTTATGAATAGTTCTGGATTATGGATTTTTCATAGGGTTGTGACTTTGTTGTTTTTCTTTCCCGCGTGAAAAGTGCACGTTTTTGCAGGTTTAGCTTTACTGTTTAAAAGTGTGTTTCACAGGCTGCATCGACTACAACTACTACAGCATTTTTAGGTACATGAGGCTCACTGAACACATCATGGAGAAACTACCTGCATGCCTGGATCTCATATCTGGTTGACCCTGCCTCCACCATTTGCAACTGGTTTTGCTTTGCTATGGGATGCAGAATTTCACAGAATGACAGGATGGTTAAGATTGAAAGGAAATCCAAGGTCATCTTGTCCAAGCCCTCAGCTCAAGCAGTGCCATCTAAAACAGGCTGCCCTGGATCATGTTCAGATGGCTTTTGAATATCTCCAGTACTGGAAACTCCACAATCCTTCTGGAAAAACTGTGCCAGTGCTTGGTCACTCTCACAGTAAGAGAGTGTTTCCTTATGTTCACATGGAACCGCCTGTGTTTCAGTTTGTGTTTGTTGCCCTTGGTTCTGTCTCTGGAGACCACTGAAAAGAGCCTGTCTCTGTCCTCTCTACCTTTCCATCAAGTATTTTTATACATTAATAAAAACATCCCTGAGTCTTCTCTAGGATAAGCAGTCCCAGCTCTCTCAGTCTTTCGTCAGGGGAGAGGTGACTTAGTCCCTTCATCAACTTTATGACCCTTGATTGGGCTCTTTTCATTATGTCCATGTCTCTCCTGTACTGATGAATTCAGAATTGGATGCAGAATTCCAGGTGTGACCTTACCGGTGCTAAGTAGAGGGGAAGGATCACCTCCCTCATATCTCATATTTTTCTGGGGAAGATTTCTTAAAATAGAACAAGAAGTAGGAATAATAGTAAAGGTGCAAAAGAGCACTTCAAATGTGCAGTTGTAAATGCAAAGACTTGAGCTGTTTCCTTCTCTTTTGACTGTAGCTGATAAGCTGTGAAAAGCAGCTTCCGAGCTAAAATAAGGCTCGATAGAGCACTTGTAAAAGAAAACAGAATTTTAAGGCAAAATAAGAGGAAAGTGGCAAGCTCCAAGTAAATATGAGCTGAGATAAAATTTTGGTTGCTAACTGCACCTTGCAAATAGAACTGAGTATTAGTTCAGATGAAGTATCCTCTAAGAGGAGAAGAAAGATTTGGCACACAGCACACACTGTTCCAATCCATAAAAAAAGCCAGGAGTCTCACTAAAACAAGAAAAGTTTCATATCAAGCAACAGACTGGATAAACAAACATTGTAGGCTGCTGCATAACTGTGTAAGCATATTAAAATATAGATATACTCCATAAAAATTGTATGATGGAACTCCATTTCCATCTCCACGGCTCTGTGCACAAAGTGTCCCCTTAGAGAGCACAGCCAGTGGCAACTCAGGGAGACCTGACCCTTTCAAATGGCACTCCTTCCAGGACAGAAGGAATTTTTTTGGGTCTCTAAAACCAGTAGTACAAATATTGTCACCTACTACCCTTTTCCCCACAGCCTCCCTTTTTTTTCCCCAGACTCTTGTCTCTTTGTTGTTATCTGTTCTCCTGATCTTGATGCTCAGCAATGAGACCATAAACAGATACTGGAAACAGTGGAAATCGTGGAAGCTGGAAGGAGAGGGAGGCACATGAACTGGTGGCAATATAGACTGGGGGACCTGGGATGGGTATGAGATCTTAAGTTCACACAGCCTCTTAATACTTTATAAGTATTTATGTATCTTAATAATTTCTACAGTGCATAACATAATTGCCTGGTTTTGATGCCACACCATACATATCAGTGATTTTAACTTTGCACTTCAAAGCAGCTGTATTTTACAAGGTTTTTCTTCGTTTTTAAAGTGGAGCATGTCTTCAGACGAGCAAGCATCCACATGGAAACCCAAAACATTTTCAGAAGGTCTGAAAAGCCTTATGAAGAAAAAATTGCTCTGATTTTGACATTTTTCTTTGTGTTCAATTGTATTCCATTCTTAGGGGTTATATAAAAAAACTTTCTCCTTTGCCATGTTTATCCCCTGGACAAACAGCATCTGATTGTGATGTTTCATGTGTTCTCCTTTCTAGTTACAATAACTCTGTACTCCTGTGATGATTAATCCCCTGGAGTCTTCTCACTGACCTCAGCAATGCTGGCATTACTTAGCATTGTCTTGCCAATCAAAGTAATTCCGTTTAGTAACCTCAATATAGTTTTAAGACCTTGGCTTCAGACACTAAGTCTTGAGATTTATTAAAATGCAAACTGAAAAATAAAGTTTTGCTCCTATTTCATTGATGCCTGGCAAGTCTCTTCTATTAACCAATGGCTGGATGGTGTTTATTTAGAACATGTTTTGTTAACAGAATAGAGAAAAAACCACTTATCTTTGACAAATGTGCATAAGCACAAGAGTTTTGTTTTATTAGTCTCACATTTTAAAAATTAACAATCAAAACACCCTGGAAAAAACAACTTTACACTGATTCCCTCTTATTTCAATATAGCTGGCTACACGTTCACAAACAGGCTGAAGAGGAATCCCAGCTGAAATTAGAAGTATAAAAAGCAATGGGGCTTGCACCTACTTAAAGTATCTCTACTCAGAACTCCAAAAGTATGTCAGAACCTGCTCTGAATTATCTGTGCCTAGTAAAGTATATGAACTGTCTAATGATGTCTTTCTGTCAGCTAATTCCAGAACCTAAGCCCCAAGATGCCATCACTGATGGCATAAAGGCTTTCAGTCCATAGAATTGTTAAATGAAACACATCAGCTTCAAGTGACTACAGTGGATTATGAGCCTTCACACTGTTATCAAATCTTAGCATAAGAAAACTCAGAAACATTTCAAATCATGCCTTATACCACTCACCTGGATTTGCAAGACCCTGTCTGTCAAAATGCTGAGTTTCTTTATATGCAGAAGTGGTGAACAGGGCTTTGGGGGGATGATCACAACTAAACCCTGTTTTAGGAAAAACTGCCTCTAGAGAATAGGGTTTGTCTGGCATAGGTAACCGTGTAGTTGTCATACTCGGTATAAACACTGTGAAAACAGCCCAGGCATTTTGAAATTGTATTTGAAATCATCTAGAGAGCAGAAGTACTCTGCTTGTTCATGTTGGGTGATCTCCTACCACTGTTATAAATCATCATTTGGTTAAAGTTTCTCATTAGAAAAAGCAGGCAAAGTATAGATTTCTAATCCTTACCTCCTGAATGTATTAATGGACATGCACATATTTCTAAATGTGCCAGCTCTACAGACAAAAACTCCTAGAACCAGAAAGAAACCTTGACTGATTCTGATCGACCCCAGTGGAACTATTTGAAAGAAACTTTCTACCAAGATCTACAGTCTTATCAGCTGGAAGGGTTTTCCATCATGTTAATAAAGACTCAAAGGGAGATATGTAGAGATGGCTCTTCTGTGATTACGCTGCTGTTGGCACTACAAAGGAAAGTACTGCTTGACAGATTAAATATATAGGCTGCCTCCAACAGCTAATAAAAGGTATATTATTTAATATTTCTCTTCAGTATTGTTTTGAGACTCTGACCAGGATTGCCTTAAAAATTACTTTTTTCAAAAGTGCGTGTACACCTGAAGGGAATATATCTGTGTGTTAAGACTACAATCAAAATACATAGAATATGCAAAAAGAACCTGGAGGCAGAAAGAGTTGTGCACCATCACACAGAAGATCAGTTTTAAATTTTCAAAACACCATGAAAATATTCAGAGTATTTGCAGAGTTCCAGTTCAGGAGTGAACTTTCTGAAGTTTGAAACATCCATTTAGCATTGCTTTAACATCAAACATATTTGATTGGCCCAGAGATATAGATATATGAGTTCTGTACCAGCTATTTATTTTTCTGGAGATGTTTACAGTATGTACAGAATGTGCTATATGAGACATCTCGCGCAGAAGACAATATAGGAATAGGAAAAAATATATTGATGCCGCCCCAGAACCACACATTAGTTATAGCACGTCCCCAGATTCATGATTTGGGTTTGGTTTGGCCTTTTTTTTTTTTTTTTTGGTAACAAAGCTAGTTAGAACAGATGCACTCCTTCTGCTCAGATATGACAATGCAGAGTAAAAGTTTGAGGAGTTTGATTGCTTTTTATGTACAGTACATACAGATTAGTACTTTTCTTTTTCTTTCCTGCCTTTTCCCAGCTAAAGGAGAATGTATGTAGCCAGCAAGCATATTTTTGCTTACCTGGCACTGAGGATTAGAATCTTTTAGGATGTGAAGTTATGTCCAGGCCATTATTGAATAACAAAGTTATACCTGTGTTACATCTGAGAAGGTTCTGTCCTAAATCTGTGAATGGACATAATAATTGTGAAATAATGTGGCCAATATCACCAGTTAACACTCCTGTCCCAAACACTGATTAGTCCTCCTGAAAGGCCTCAGATACTTCACCCTGCCAAACATTCTTCACAGTCTAAACCAGAGCACAAATATGCACGTCAGAGAGGAGGAAATGGGCAATTAATTTCTTTTCCTCTTGCTTGCGCACTTTGCATTAACCCAGTCCTTTTTCAAACTAGATCAGAAGGATATAAAAACCCCCTGTTTTATCAGACTGAAGAGTCAATAACAGTCTTTTCTTTTTCCTTATATATTATTTTTATTTTAGCTGGGTCACACGCCTAATTAGCAATGATTTCATTATGTGTCTTAATCATTACTATAACAGAAAAACGAGGCCAAAACCAGAGGATCAATTTTTATGACTAAGTTAAAGGAAATTTTATTAAGTTGTGTGCTTTCACTGAATCACACAATACTCTGAGATGGAAGGGACCCACAAGGATCATCAAGTCCAACTCTTAAGTGAATGGCCTACATAGGGATTGAACTCACAGTCTTAGTGTTTTTAAGAACACGCTCTGACCAACTGAACTAATTTTGTTTTAATTTTTGTAACACAAGAAAAAAATCTATGGGTGTTAACGAAGAATACCAGAGCTACACTACAAAAATAAAAATAAAATTACTGTGTGAATCATCACCAAATTAATGGCACATTAAAAATAAGTTCATAGCTCTGAAGAAAGCAAACTTTACTTACACTGATCCAAATACACAGAGATACATTTGTTGAACGTGCTTATTTCTTGAAATATCTGATAGTTATTGCACCATTTTTGTGATTTTAAGCCCAGCTGGAAATTAAGCACCACCCAGCTTCTTGCTCAACCCCTGCCTCTCTCCCCTCTCATCTTGGTGGAATGGGGAGGAGAATCAAAGTAAAACTTGTAAGATTAATAATTTAAAATACAGTAAAATACACTGATAATAGTAAATGATAACAATAATGAAAATAAAAAGATAAAAAAACATGATGCACAATTCAGCTGCTCACCACACACATATCAGTGCCAGACCCACCTTCCTGAACTCAAATTATCTCCTCTCATGGGTAACTCCCCGCAGTTTATATACTGGGCATGATATTCCATGGTGTGGAATACCCCTTTGGTCACTTGTCCCAGATATGCTCCCTCACAGGTTTTCTGGGGTACCATCCTCACTGGCAGAATGTGAGACAAGAAAAAAGTCCTTGCCTTGGGACAAACACAACTTAGCAAAACCCAAAACATCAGTGCACTATCAACACCATTCTCATTCTGAATCCAAACCACAGCACTGTAACAGCTGCTGAGAAGTTAACTCTGCCCTAGCTGAAACCAGGACAACTATCAGTGTATTTTTTATGTTATTCTGCATCACTGCCTTCTTCATCTCTGATTATAGAAGGTTGAGAGGGCTGCTCATGACTGAGCACAGAATAACATTTAATCTGTTTATTCCAAATTTGCTATTTGGTTTTCAAATATGGGAGCCATTCTCCCCACCAGGCTCTGTAAAGTGAACAAACCCTGTGTGTACAACAAGAACACCCGGCCTTCTGAATCTAGGCCGCATCTAGTCAGTCATCCTCTCAGCAATATACCAACAATGAACCAGCATCCTCCCAACTCAGTATCCACATTTCCAGAAGTGTTTTAGGTGTCCCAGAGTGCTGAGTTAGAGCCACAGAGAGTGAAGGTAGGACTCCAATGGTCAGCTGCGATCCTGCATACTTAAGGGATAACAGCGGTACAGGTAGATCTTAGCATTTATCTGCCTCAATAACATGAAGAAATATTGTCACTGAACAGCTTCCTAGCTCATGTGAAAAGAGCAGCATTGATGAACTGAATAAATGGAATTACAGAAGTGCAAAAAGAACGCAAAAGGGTAAGTGCAGAATCCCAATAACGTTTTCTTTTTTTATATAAAGATCCACTTGAGGCCATTGAGATAATTTCAAAGTACAATATTAAGAATCTCTTAATCTATCCTGAAGTTCTTTATAGTGGAAAAGAAAAGGTTGGTTCAATAATCAAATCCCAAGTCAGCTGCTGTGATTACTGTGATTCCTTTTCTGGTTTTGATAAAATAGACCATTTTCCCTTGGGGGTTGTACAAGCCCAAATCAATGAGCCAAAATTGGTTCCAACACACAATTTTGGTTCATTGATTTTGAGGCCAACATTCTTTTTATTTACTAGACAAAATCTCAGCAATTTGTCAGTAATATTTGTTGGCCTTTTTGTTTGAACTTATTTCAAATGCTTGTCTTCTTTCCATTGTTCTCCTATCATCAGCAAGTGTTTCAGGGTACTTTAATATTTTCTAGAAGCCACTTCTCACAGCTGAACACCCACATAAAATGTATTTTGGGGTACACTTGCTGAAAATCATACACTATATTGAACCTGAAATTGCGTTAGAAGCAAGAGCTTCTACTGCCTAGGCAAACATATAAAAAATATTCTAAATAGGTCATCATGGCAGGTTTTTGTCTTTTATGAACAAAATGGAACAGTTCTACGCTCAACCAAGAGAGATAAAAATTACTATTCCAATGCTACCTTTGGAAAGGTGCGTTTGCAACTTTGGCGTGTTCCAGATTTGCAGCGCCATACTTAAGTCAGTACTGCTTTAACCGAAAGGCTTAATTGGTGCTAAGTCATACAGTTCACTGGGTATTTTGCAGAGATTATTCCTTATTAATGTCATGACAAGGTAAGTGAAAAATTACACTTTTCTCAGGCAACAAATGGATTATTTGTTTCCCATTACAATGGCACGTAGGAAATTTTCACAGTGGTAAAGATGAACACTTGCAATTACTTCACCTATTTGAATTTTAGTATGATTTTACTCTTTCATCTTTAAAAAAACCCTAATGTTCCCTTGCACTACCATGGAAAATGCAATATTTATTTGAAAAAGGTTTTGTAGCTTGCATTCCAAATAGGTGATTGATATCAGAAATGCCATTCATTTTTTGGCCTGAATGTTCATTTCTAAAAACTGAAAGACAGACAAGAAATCTAAGAAACCAGAAATTATCTCAAATTCCATATTAAATCACCACATGTAGCTGACTTGAGTTCCTAAATGTTATTTGGTTTGAAATGTCTTTGTTTTTTGTTGTTTCAAAAGAATTTCAGAAGAAATTCCTATTTTGGTTTAGATATTGTTTTGGGGAATATGGAATTAACAAAAGGAAACTGATCATACACTGATGAACTTAAAAATAAATATTTCAAACCATAACAGAAAGCTACAAGCATTTGATATTTTCAATGTGTTGTTCTTTCAAAAAGAAATAAAAGCCTCAATTCATTTTATGTTACTTTGACTGGCAAGCCAGGAATGCTACACAAAATGGAAGAATGCCTTTTCTGGTTATTATTCCCCTGTGTTCAATGAATGTTATTTCACATCCCGGCTTTAGTCCTGATCAGTTCTATTGCATATGTACTTTGCATTTTGAAAAACTTTGGTTTTGGGGCTTTTGTGCACACTTATTAAAAGGGATGTTTTAACAGAGACGCTTCATGTGAATCTCCAATATATTCTCTTGGACATATTTTATTTTATTTTATTTCCATTCCATTCCATTCCATTCCATTCCATTCCATTCCATTCCATTCCATTCCATTCCATTCCTCCTTCTACATTGCCTTTTCATTTTCCCATCCTGGCCTTATCCAAAACTAGCAGCAGCCCACTGAGTGACCTCAACGGTTTCAGTGAACTTCAGGATCGGACCCTTAATTAAGTGTTAATGAAGAACCAAATCTCTGCTTTTACTTCCTGTACATTGCAGACATGATTTCACTTCAGTGATTCTGAATGTGGATTTTGCTAAGCACCCCTGGCTAAGGCACTCTAAACTTTTAAATAGTCCCAAAAAAAAAATTATGGAAATAAGCACAATGAAAGAAGTTACAAAGAAAAGGGAATACAAATAAGGCTTATGAAAGGCCAGGTGAAATAGAAATAATAATAGAGAAGAGACAACCGTTTGGTTAATGAGATGCTGAGAATAAATGAGCTTTTGGAACAGATTTGAAAGAGCACAGTGATGTAAGAGAATGAATTGAAAACAGGAGCTCATTCCACAACAGACAGGCAAGAAGGGAGAGTGTTTGAAATCAGTAAGGATGAGAGAATTATAATTGCCTTTATGTTCTTGCTTTTTGCATCTCAACAAACAACATTCAGCAATCAAAGGTTAATAGCAAACAACTTGTCATAATTGGATAGCTCTCCTCCCAAAATGGCACAGCAGCAGCAAGGCGAAACATTCACACTTGCCAGCCATGACATGCCTTGATAATTCCAAAGCAGTGCTGAGAAACTTGGAAATATGAGAATATTAATAGAGAGCAGAGAATATGGAAGGCATGATAAACAAGCAGACCACAGACTAACCAAAACTCATCCAGGAAGAGTGACAAGAAAGGAAAGGTTCACTGCTGTTACATGATCTCTGACAGCATATTTAAAGGTTTTTAATATGTGTGAGACAGCGGCTATAAACACTGAAATTCTTTAGAGAATTTGTTTAGTTACTGCAAAAACTACAGCAGCCTGGTTTCTTGACAACAGCACACTTGCCATTGTGGTCACTGTGGCAGGGCAAGGATGAGGGCATTTCCAGTGTCTCATGCAGCATCAACAGAATTGTCCCTGCCCCCACTAGCTGATTACAAAATACTTATTAATGCCAGTGATTTCTGAAACAGAAATAACACTGTGATGTTTCTGACATGGACCGGGCCTTGCTATGAATAGTATAACAAATACTACGTGCATCTTTTATGAAAGCTTCATGCATCTTGTATGAAAATCAATAACGAAGCATAAATGTTATCAGGATGATTTTGGCTTCCACGTTGCTTTTCTTTTTGTTTTGAGTGTTGATCTTCTCAACCTGCTTGAAATCTGAGGTGAAAAAAATCAAGTAAACATGGTAAGCAAAGACAGATGAACTGATGAAGACCCAGTTTGCAACATCCTGCACCAAACACAAGAGGTATAAGATGCAGATCATACGATTTCTGCAGAGGGAGAAAAATAACCTAAGCTTCCCTGTGCTTACACTTGGAGTTTTTTCAAGATAAATGTAGCCCAAAGATCTCTGGGTAAATGTTGAAGTGTTTAAGGGCAAATGGCAAAGTGTTTAGGGCAAGATAGAATCTATATTGTATTCATAAATTGTGCAAAACTGTAATAAAGTCCTTATTTTAACACTAGATCTTGTTAGAAAGATGGACTTCTTCTAAAAGTTGTTAAATACATGAATTTTTGTAAGTCACTTCTTTTAATATTGCAAATGAGTTTCCAAATAGCTGTGTGTAGTATTTCAGTTTCCCCTGGCAAGAGCATTTTTATTTTCTTGATGCAGTGATGAATTATCTGGATTGTTGCCTTGCAAATATTAAAAAGAGAACAGAAGAGAGTAAGCATGTCTTTATAGTAGAATTATTATTTTCTAGGCCAAAAGTATTATTTCTTAGGCCCCATTAAGACATCAATAGGGGCACAGTAGCTCAAGAATCAAATCCTGACAGTGCAATAAAGCAAACTGATGTGGTTTTTTTTCCTTCTCTCTTCTTAAAGCAAGAACGCTATAAGATATCAAATATTGCAGAAATTCCCTAGATCAGTCCTGCCTGGAGAAAGGAGAGAAGCTGTGCAGCATGAGTCATTCTTAGCCAATCCCTCTTCATAACATCTTCTCCCCTTTGTGCCCACCAGAATATGTCTATTATTTCAGATCTGTTCTCTCAGACACAACAGCATCAAGAGTTCCTTGCCTGTGAAGCTGGAGGATGAGCATTAAGAATCCTCCCATAGGAAACTGCTCATATATTTCCAGAAGACTTCATATTCTGCACACTGATAAGGCCAAGAGTTGGAATTTTCCAAGCAGAAGAAAGAATTTTCTAACCAAAAATCACACAACACAGTCCTTGCTCCGCTGGTGTCATGGGTAAAAATCCCATTGGCTCAAACAGAGACAATTCCAATCCTTGTCCCACTGTCACAGAAAATCCAGAAAGGACACACTATCAACCACTGTCAGCTCTTGTCCACCCATAGCAAAGGTGATTTTCATGTGACCAGCATAGCCAAGCAGGTAAAAAGGCACATTGATCCTGCAGAGTTTCAATTTTAATGCAGAGTTTCATCCAGAGCAAAGAAAACTCAGGCTGCATATGCTTATATATTTTTCATAAGGACCATATTTCATCATGAAATTTTCCTCTAAAATGTAAGAGACCACACTAATTCACTCAAGAGAATGATGAATGCCTTTTTTTTTGGGGGGGGGGGAGGGGGGGGATTCTGTGCACCAATGTCACAATATCAGCATGGGAATAGAAAAACACAGCAGCATCCTGCAGACTCATTTCAAAATTGTCTAGGAAGCCTCCCTGCTTTTCCTCTTATTTATTGATAAAGAAATACAATTAATCATAATGTTCTACTGATTTAATTGCTGTTCTTTTACTTAGTTTCTATAGAGATGTTTTTACTCTACATATGGCTTGCATGACTTTTCATGAAACAAGGATGGGAAAATGGTGACTTTCAGAGCTATGCTTGTCCAAATTGCTGCTTCTTTGCTCAAATAAAACATATATAGAATACAGAGTGTACAATTAGGTGCCTGAACAAGAGTATCTGGTTTGGTGATTAGTTTTCTGGGGTTTGGTGCATTATTTTTCCTTTCCCCATAGTTTGTTTGTTTTCTCCTAAATATATAGAAAAAGGACTTGAAGCTGTTAATGACAGAACTCAGCATTGTGTGTCACAGTTAGGAAAGAGTGTTCTGATCCACTGTCATTTCCAGATGGAAAGGAAGAGCTATCAGATCAATAGATGTAGGGCTATACAATGTTATTCCACATCATGTTGGTGTGTTTTGTCCATAAAATGTGCTGAAATCAGATTTCAGCTCAAAAGAAAATCCAAAGATCATTTGAAACCACCATGGTATGTGAACAAACTATCATTCAAAGATCAAAATGTATTTCTCCCCAGTTAGTTCACCCTAACGCTTAAGAGAGAGCCCTTGTGCTGCTCAGCTCACATTTTGTAAAACACGCTTTTAGGAGTTATGTCAGACTCCATGTCATGCCATTATGTCACTGATTTGAAAAGGTGTCCTCTTCTGTCTGTGATGTAATACCAGGAAATAAAGCACAGATGTGTAAGTGCAGCACTGGACTTGCAGCCAATGTAAGTACAAGCAACGAGACAGTAAAATGAGGTCATGAAATGTAGAACATCCTCTGTGTGGTTCCTGGCTAAAAGCACTGGGTTTTAGCAAAATTTAGGGCTCAGTAACACAAGGGAAAGCCCTTCAGAGGTTCTGCCGGCATTCCTTGCGCCAGGGGATGTGGTGGGGGATGAATGGAGCCTGATCCAGGAAAGGATAAGTGGTGCTCAGACACACAGGACCTCTCTGCATGAAGAAAGCTTCACTGTTTAAGTGAACTGGATTTAAGAGCACTTTATTTTGCAGAGGCAGCTGTAACTGGCCTTGGGCTTTGTTCCAAAATATCCATTTTGTATCAAATACATAGTGAATGAGCAGTGTTTTAAGGAGTTTGTAGTCCCTTAAGGCAATGTTTTGCCAAGAAGAAATGGAATAAACAGGTTTTCCAGTCCAATTAGTGAGGGCACCTTAGTAATCCCCTTTCCCAGTTTTCATATATATCAATATATATAAAAATGAAGGACTGAGGGTGACTTGCAGGAAAGTGGTTCAGACCAAGGAATGGGTCAGGAACAGTTTAGCTGGGGGGCAGGGGATGAAAGTGTAGCATGGAGGAGGGGGGGAAGAGGGCATTTTACCTGTAATTGGTTATGATTGATTATACCTCAATTAATGAAAGGAAACTGTAGACAGATTATTAAATATGCAGACAATATGCCCAGACCTGGTTAGGGACAATAAGCTTCTCACAAACAATATTGAATAAAAATAATTATTTCTTGACATTTTCTCCCCTTCTTCAAATGTCAACTTAATTTTTTCCAGACTTTTACTTATTAACGTTGCAGATCCTATCCATCATGTCATGCTTATTCTTATTTTGTCAGCAATTCAAGCCAGAGATATAACTCAAAGTAATCACATTAAATGGTCAAAGCAAGGTAGATTCTATAATATCTTTGCTCAAAGGTTTTTTCTTAAAAAAAAACATTTTATTTTATTTTGTTTTATTGCAGTGTTTTTTGAGGGACACAACTATGTACCTGATGATCTTGATATTTATTATCATAATCATTTCAAGAGTGATTTTCGTATCCGGCATTAAACACACAACTCGTCCATGAAAAGTAAATTTCAGTAAGACATTGTCTACTTATTGTTCGTGTGGATCTCAATTATTTATGATATTTTTTCATATAATATTGATGTGTGTTAATCACAATTAATCATAAGGTTTTACTCCTGACTACAGCTAATGCTTTTGCATGCCTCGTTCTTATACAGACTGTGCACTCTTCTCATGAGACTGCTGTATGATGTGACTTCAAGTCACACTACATGTCCTCTACCAAATATTCACTTGTTTGCTTTGTTGGATTAAATAGATTAAACAGGAAAGTCAGTAACTAGATTTCCTAATGCTGACTTTCTCACTTGGATGCATTGGGAGCCATGGGAAAGCCATTACAGCTCTAGTTATCCTGCTCCTTCTATTTCCAAACCAGGTCTGTGCAGAAGATGACTGAGCACTGCAATCCCATATTAATGCGGTAAGTAAAATGTGTGGAGCACTGCATTTTCTTGAAATACTGGCAAAATTAAAGTGAAAAGTGTTGTGGAGCTGTTTACTCACCTCTGACACTCCACCTTAGAGGTACTTTTCTTGTTTCATAGCAGCCTAAGGGAGGTGCTTAAACCTGTGTACGGAGAAATAGAAAAACACGGTTAGCATTTAGAAGTTGGAGAAAGTCCAAGGGATGTCTGAGAGTCTGTTAGACCACTTATTTGACATATGCACTCAAAAAGAATCCTTGACTAACAAAAAAACCCAAAATCATATCTCTCTCCCGACAGAAACTGAAGTAGAATAAAAGAAAAATTACCCTCACGTTAAACCAATGAAATGCCACATCTTTAATCATGGGCTACTAACATGCCATCCTATGTAAATTATATATAGGACAATGAATGTGCAAGAGATATATAGGGACTAAAAATAGTACTCAGACACCCTAGATTTGCCTGTGTAAAATCCAGCACTTTGCAATATAAAATTAAATGTGAGAATAAATAGTTCAGACACATAAATCAAAATCTCAACAGAACAGCCAATTCTTATTCAGTCCAGCTTGCTACAGCAATTTCTTTATCCCCAGCAAGACAATGTCTTGTAAACCACAGTTATCTCAGTCCTCAGCCATCTCTTCTATGGGATGGGAAAAATGCTGGGAAAAGAGAGCAGGCGCTGTCAGCAGAAATGCAGGAACATTGATCTAAGTAGGTAGTATCAGAGAGGTCAGGGATGCCACTTTTGGAATCTGGAAAATAGGGTATTTATAAAAAAAAAAAAGGTTCCTTGTCTATTCCTTGTCTGTTTTCTGTTCATGTGTAGCTACATTTGGGTTCCCTTGCAATGATATTTACGTCTGGGTAAGGGCGTTAATCGCAGACATCTACAGGATGCAGTGCTCTTATCTCTACCATGATGTTCAGAGTCTTTGGAAGAAAACTGTGAATGGAGTGTGTAACTGTGAGATGTTTGTATATTTTGGAATATAAAGCGTACTGAGAGAAGTGTTCTCAAAATGCGTATGGATTTCTCTGTGCAGCTGTTTCTGACCGCTAACTGATGAACTTTTAGAATTCCAGAACCTTTTAAATGCATTTGTTGTTCAGAGTTCTTTTTTAATTTCTTCAGTGAATGATTCTTAGTTATCAATAAGTTCATTATCATATTGTGATCTGTGAATAAAAGTAGTTTCTAGTTTGTTTCTTGCTAGGCAATTAAAGAGCTAACATGCAACTATGCAAAGGAAATTAATACTTGCATCCTGGCTGGATACTCAATAACTAAGATTATGTATATAGTGATTTTATTTTTCTTCTGGTGGTTGATAGAATTCAAACTTTCATGCTGAAAGCTCGCCTCTAACAAGTCTCCATGTGAAGATTGCTCAAAGTTTTGAATGTTCATAGCAAGAAAGTGTTAATGCATAACAAGCATAAGAACTTGTGATGCCAAGTGGACATCTATTCCCTCTTCTGTATTGCCCAGCATCATTAATTGTTACCTGCTATTAAATGCATGCTTAGAAAACAGTAAATTTTACCTTAAATGCATTTGTGCCACTAAAGCTGGAACCAAGCATGCTCAGATTTACAATATCACAGACTTGGTTTATTCTGTGCTTTTGCAATTTATCTGGTTTGTGGAATAGCTCTTCCTCTGAGTTGATGAAAGCCTAGGGCAGCCCATTTCCCTTCCTTTTGCTGCTATGAGGGCACTTTTGTACCAAGAAGCCTTCTTCCCAAGATGTCATAATTGCTGCAACCAGTTTCTTTTTATGGTGCGGCATTTCCCCTCCGCGAATGTATCGCTTCAATGAATTCACAGACCAGCTCTGTCTGGTTCAAATCCACAAACCTACACTTACGATAAGATAATGAATGCACACTCATCAAGCAGAACCACACTGGAAGTGCTGTGGGCAAGTGTACAGCACAATAAATTTTGTTAAACGAGGACGATGCATTTTTAGAGGCATATCACTTCTCAGAGGTGTTTGTTCACTCATCTGGCCCCACTACTCACCACAGAAGGAGGCTTTTGGTCACTGCGTGTCCAGGGAGATAAAGTAAATAAGGAAGTAAATAAGGAAGTAAATGAGGAAGCATTAATGAATATATATAGATATATTGGCATAGTATTTAATTACTTGCTGTTGGGAAAGGGCATAGCAACATACAAAACTGATTCGAGCTGCTTCATATGTTATCATAAAAATTTAATCAGTTAGCCATATAATGCCAGGCTAAAATACAGATGGTTAAAACAACAGCACAAAACACTAGTTTTATACCCGCAATAAAGAAACATATCTTCAAGTTTTAATGTCTTAATCCACATAAGTCAGAAGGATTTATTTCCCTGTTAATACAAAATAGGAGAAAAATAGAACTCCCTCCTTAGACCAGTGGATAAAAAGTGCTTTATGAACAAAAGCTTTCATATCATTATCACTAATACTGAATGGCAGTGAGATCTCCAAGCAGTTTTATTAAATATCCAGTGCTTCATGTGTAGGGTAGATTGAGATTGATTTTAAGGAAAGAAATTTTTTATGATGAGGATGGTGAGGCACTTGTACAGGCTGCCCAGAGAACTGGGGAATTCCCCACCATTGGAAATGTCCAAGTCAGGTTGGATGGGGCTTTGAGCAACCTGGTCTAGGGAAAGGTGTCCCAGCCCACATCTGAGAAGCTGAGTCAGATCATCTTTAACAATCCTTTCAGACCAAACTATTTGATGATTCTATGTGATTATTACCTTAAACAAACATCAAGGTTTTGCAAGGATTAGGTTGGGGGAAGGAATTGTCTCATACAGGCTTTTCAGAATCATCTTGGGGTCTAGTTTGATCACTCACTCTACTGTCAGATATGCAGACTCAGGATCTGGGCAGAACAACTTTCAAAGGGGATGTTGAGATCAAAAAAGACTGAATGTCCACCATTTATCTTTCTGAGAACATAAAGACAGCTCCAAAAATTTGTCTTCCTCAGTATATGTGCAAGATACTTAGCATTTCTAGGATCCGGTGAAAAACAAATCCCTTGACATTTTTCAACCTCTTGGCGTAGCTTTTATCCATGGGTTCTGTTTCAAAACGCGATTAAGGCTTCCATAACACATGAGTTTTACAATCCAAGTTGAATGATGGATGTTTGCCACGCAATTTATAAAGCATATGATCTGCTCTGTGATCTACCAAGCCTGGAGAAGATTGTAGCCAAGGTCACCAGATCTCTCAGGAAGACAGTGCTCTGCTTTTGCTCTCACTGAAGATTTGTCCTGAGCAGGAGTGTCAGCAAATTGCAGGCACTGTGGTATGTTGTCTAACAGAGGAGGATTCATTTGGGAGCAAACAATAAACTGAGTTCAAAACTTCACTGTGCTGCACAAATCAGATCTGTTATGTAAGGCTATCTCTCTCAACAGGAACAAGCCTGAACCAGCTGCTAAACTGATTAGTTTAGACATCCAGAAAATCTACTTGTTTTTTTTAATCTTATGGTTGCTAATGAAGGAGCAAGAACACTTTTTCATATTTATAACGTAGAGAGAATGTAAAATCTACAAATTGAGACAGTATAGAGCAATTCTCAGTGTAATTTTAAATTTTATTTCATAGACCTGATCTGCTGTTATTTTCATATTTTTTTAAGTGTTTTTCCTGCTGTGTCAATCTACATTTTTTTCTTCCAGGTTTCTCCTAGCATTTCCTGCCATACAGCTCTCTGACTCACTTAACACTCTAGAGAAATATGAAAGGCTCCTTCAGGCAGCTTGGGCAAATTAATGATCTTCTTCAAGGGTCACAGGGTCATCTAATGCCAGAGTCACAAGTGCCTGTACATACATAAAATACAGAATACTGAAAGTATTAAAAAAATGCTCCAGTAATATCAAGAGCATATTTTAATTGTTCACTTCAGTAAACTTCCCATAGCTCCACCATACCCAAGAGGTTTTTGATGAATATAGATCTCAATATATTAAATGATTAATTTGTTCTATAAGATTAAAACAGTAGCCTCTTACAAAAGAGGCTCAAAGGGCAAAGCAGCCTTGCATTTTCCTTCCCTAAAAATCCAAAGATGTCTCCAAGCCAACCTGTTTATCTCAGCTTATGGTTGAAAACCATATTCTACAAAGTTTGCAAAAGCCAACACGTTCCCACCCGAATTCCAAAAAGTGTCTTATCAGCCATTCATGCTTTTAGTCAGTCACCCTACTCCACTTATGAATACAACACCCTTTATTCTCTTATAATCGGATCCTAACCATCCTTCAGAGTGGGAATGACACCTGTAACTATAGGGATGGGAGTTATGAATCTTACTTTATTCTGTTCAGTGTTCCTGAAACTAAGCAGCTGAGCAGTCAGAGCCTTGACCTGAAAAAACTGTGATTACAAGTATGCTAAGTGTATATTGAACACAGATATTATAAATGTGAGCACACGGGAGAAGATATTACAGATGAATTTAAAAGCCTCCATGACTGATAACAGCGCATGGCATTAATAACACAGTGCCATTCTTTCCATACCATTTTCTTCCACTCTTATGAATAATCGGAGCCCGTTTACATATAGAGAGTGTAAATAACAGGCACTTTCATCATGAAGACCCTCAAACTCTATATTTTCTACTGCTCTCTAATATCAGGAAAAAGTGCTACATAACTTTAGGTCAAAATGATGAACATCATTTCCAAAGGGGAAAAGCTCTGGATAGTTGTTTCTATTTTGAAGCAAAACCAGCATAAATTCATATTTTATATCACAAAATTGTAAGTAATCTTGAATTTCCAGACTAGTGACCTTGAGTGCTTAAAATTATTACTCATGTTGGATCAAATAACAGCCATTGTTATTGCAACAAAGAACATAGAAGAGACAACATGCACCTTTTTAGATCAGCAAATCATTTCCACACCACTGTGTAAAAAGCTTTCTCTGTTTACTTGATGCATATTGAGTCAGTTGTCAGGTCAGTTGTTCTTAACTTGCATTAATCAAAAGAAGAGAATGTCATGAGCTACCAAGAACATATTTAGGAATTTAGCTAACAGTCAAGGTATAATGATTCTGGATTTGGGGGATGATTTCTCCATTTCAAATATAAAAAAAATAAAACAAGAAAACTATGAAGTAACAAAAGCTGGGCTAGAAGATCAGGGGGAAAGGAGGTTTTGGTTTTAAAATCAACTGTGCTCTGTACCAAGTGTTTCTGGAACTGTGGAGGACAGCAGAATTAATATCTAATCACTTACCTGGTCATTCTGCAATTGCTTGTGACCCTTTGCTGTAATATCCAACACAGCTTTTAGGAACGCTTTTTTTGGCAAGGCAGTTTATGACATTAACAGCAAGGAAAGAAAACACCAACAGTTACAGCTCTTGCTATGTTCTGCACGTGTCATTCCTTGGGAGGACATTTAAAGATCAGCAAACATGAAGTGCCTGTGAAAACTGTAATTCCTCATTCTTTCAAATATTGACTGAGTTAACCTCAGTTCAGCCTCAGCAGAGAAAATTCCAACTTTCTTATGGCCCACTGCTACTTTCATCACATGCTGCCTTTGATTTTGATAAAAACAAAACTGAGTCCAGAAATTTACAATCTTTCATTACTGAAATTTGCAGTCTTGACTCTATATTTATTCCTCTTCATAACATGAATCACTTACTTTTCCTTCTTTTCTTGAAGAACGAGCTAATTAATTGATTAATGAAACTTGTGCTCCAGTTACTCCATTTGTGCTCCACTTTCTCGAGGCATAAGTTTACACACCTGTTGCTAATTACAGTGTGATTAATTAACTCAGAAACTTGATCAAACTCCTCAAAGAAGAAAGGTTATGAAAGGCCAGTTATTCATGGTCTTCCAAAAGGAAATCTCACCTGCTACCCTTGCTCTAGCCAGCCCTAACACAAGCAGTCAAGCAAAACATGTTGCATCTTCATGTTATCTTGTGATCTAGGTGTAAGGTGTTTCATGAGATTTTTAGGTCTTGTTTAATTCCATTTTATCCCTGGTAATTTGCATATCCAGCATATTGGAGTGGGGAAAGCAATGTTCTTGAGCTATTCTCATGCTTTTATAAAGTCAAAAATAAACTCAGTTTGTTCACAGTGATCATGCTCAGCTGTTTCTTATTTTAACTTTCCTGCCATGAATTTTCATAACATAGGAACTGCAGGAAGTTCCTACCAGCATTGGATATGTTTGTCTGGGAACAACATAGAGGATACCACCTGCTGTAATCAGTGCTTCAGTATTGATTTCAGCCAGATACTATTTGATTAAAGTTATTTATACTTAAATGATTTGCCTTCAAAATTGTGCTGAAGAAAAAAGCTTTGTGTATGCATTTTAGATGGCAAAACAGACAAAATAACGCTACTGCACTAATGCAATGTTTAAAAATATATTCACTTAAATCATTACCAGTAGGAGAAAGCAATTATGAGTGACACAAAAGCCTAGAAATAATAACTTTTGTAATACCAAACATGTCTTATTATATTAACAGTAATAATAAAATTAGACTTCTAATCAATGTTTCTGAAGAAGCCTTTGTCAAAAAAACCCCTATATAATATACATAAAATGCTGTATGTGCATGTCAGTGCCCTCTGCTGGATAGAGAAAGATCCACACAGGTGTTTGTGATCGGGTCTTCAACCAACAGCTGTTTGTAAGAAGTTATAAACTGCTGTTATTCAGTACAAACGGTGAAGGAAATCATACTTGCATGGCACATGATGGAAAAAAATTGTTTGGGATCTAATATTCTTAGATTTTGACCCTAAGGTCCATTGAAAGTGGTTGAGATAAGCAGCTTTGATCTTTCTATCTTTCATTATCTGCAATTCTTAATTCATCTCTTTCTCTGTCCATGAGCAAGTTTGACCACTATCCAAAAGGTTTCATTGTGCCTGGAATTTTATCTTCCTTTTTTCCTCAGCTACAGCCTTCTGTTTTAACGCTATATATTACAGGAGACCCCCAAGTGGCCTTCAGGAATGTTTATTAGCTGTTGAACAGAACATGCTTTACTGCTGCTGAATTAATTTTTACAGAAATGACATAAACGCTGTCCCTACTTCACCTGCTCTAGGACAAACAGCATTCTCTATTTTCAGGGCTCTTCATCTAACCAGTTCTAAATTCATTAAAAACTACAGCCCAGTCTCCACTTCATTCCAAATGAGCTGCTGTCTTCAGGGTTATTCATAGAGGCCACCTGTGAAAAAGGTTTCACTATCCTATTCCCAAAATGTTGGACTGGGGAAACCAAATGGATTATCAAGGAAGAAAGTCATTAAGTAACCACATGCTCGAGGTAAGAGGTTGATTTGGTGTTGCTACAAATCTTCTTTTCCTTCTGAATACTAAGTTATTCTTTTTTATTCTTAAAAGAAATGCTCTTCATTGTGGGTGCCCTGTCCACTCTCACAGTAGTACTCAGTTGTTCTATTTTGCATGGATACAAATAACCATTTATCAGCTGCTTATCAGTAACCAGCCACAGCACAAGGCAGCATCTTCCTCAGAGCTCAAAAATTAATCAAAACCTGGCAACTGCAGCGTTGTCAGAATTTTGCTGCATCCACGGGGGCAGCAGTTCACAGTTTCAAAGGCATCCTGTGCTCCACTCAGCATTGCTCCATTTCACTCAGTGGAGCATGATTATGGTCAAAAAAGGGCTAGAAAAAAAGCATTTCACATCAGGAGCAGGAGGATCATGCCAACAGGTAGAGGTGTATTGTGCCGATGGTTTCTTGTTGTTTCGTTGGGTTTTTTTAATATTTATTATTCTCATCTTCTTTTTAGCCATAGTAATTAGAAACATTATAGTTAATTTTGTGGGATAGCAACATGCAACTCAGCTGTCAAAAAAAAAAAAAATCAATAAAACATCTGCCTTTTTGTGTGGACAAAATTGCATTTTTGTTTCTGTTGAAGGTCACCTGGGATAAGCAAATCTTGTCACTCTGGAAATGTTTGTCAGCTAGACATGCCTCAACTAGTGATGATCAGCCATGAAAGTATTTGCAATTGAGCCTAATTAGTCTTTGAAGTTTAATCTTATTAAGCATCAGATTTTGCCAATCTGCAACCAAGCCTCCCACTGAAATCAGCAGGAAAATTAAAACAGAAAATATTTTGGGGTTGGACCCAAAGAGGACTTTGGAATGTTTGTAGTTTTCTCACAGAATCAAAACCACGCCACTGCAGCAGCTCAGCATCACGATTTTGCGTAGCACAGTGACACACATGCTATAAATGACCACACAGAGCTTTCTGTCTATTAACAGCTGTTCAAAAATAAAAGGGATTGGAAGTGACAGCAAATGATCAGAAATCAATGAGAAATTGGTGGTGGTCTTTCCCTGATTTCCAGCATGTCAAAAGTAGGGACGTCTTGGGTCTAAAACAAAATTTTGGGAGATAGTCTGGGAGTAAGCATGTGTGGGTACTGGGCTGAAATTATGGCAAATGTAGCCAATTTCCTTTCTATAGCACTATATTTCCAGACTGGTCATTACTTCAGAATTAATATTTAAATATTCAGTAGAGTAATAATCTGAAAACAGCTCGAGTACAAATATAACAACAAAATGAAGCTCCTATAATCTATATGCAGGACACGGTGAACAGTGAGCAATCACCTCTAAAGTAAATATCTGTTGATAATATAAAAAAAAAAATTGCAGTTTCTCATGAAATTACAACCTATTTTCTACATCTTATGAAAAGTTAATGAAAATTAAAGGTTTAAGCTTATTTATAAATAATCCATAAGCATTGCATTTATTGACCAGCATGTTAATAAAATCTGATTTATTAAATATTTGAAATATGAAACACATCAACAACTTGATTTCAATTAATTCATTAATGCAAAAGCTATTAGAAATATAGTGTTATTACAAGCTTAACAAACTATTTTCTGTGACTTTACCACATTAAAAGCAATGTCGCAGTTTATTTCTTTCAATGTCATATACATACCAATAAAAAGCATCCAAAAGAAGCCATAGGAGATACACACACTCTGGAAATGAACAGAGTAATCTCCTTCTTTAGTACTGTGAGCATATTATTTTTATTAGTTAGCTATTACATGCAAATGCAGAGTTTTCATGAATATGCAGAAGAAACATAATATCCATGAGTAGGCCTCAAACAGTAGTTTCAACGTTGGGGTTGAGAGTTTTAGTCCTAAATTAGCTGTAAACATTTTGGAAATTTCTAGTTTATCAATAAATACCTTTTTAAGCGTCAGACCTTTCACAAACTTGAGCCCTACAGGGTTATTCCTTTTTATACCTGCATGACATACAGGTACAAAATTTCTTAAATAACCAACTCAGTCCAGCACAAGTTTTTTTGTACCTGGTATTTGAGCTTTTCACAGAAAAAATAGAAGCTGAACGCCAGCATGAACTGTCTTCCTGATGTGATTAGGCTCAGAAATGAACTGAATCAGAAATGAACAATTCATGAACACAACTCAGTTCGACATTTGTTCCCAGTGAAAATCATCTCTGAGCAAATGGCCCAAATAAAGCCCATGGATCTCCTGAGTCCCCCCCAAATCCCCAGCACTGGTGCTGTAATGATTACAGAGCACGTGTGGGGTCAGCAGACTGCATTTCTGAGTCCAGCTCCTCTATCTTGTCCATTGGACTGTTGCTTGTCCTCTCAATTTCAAGGGCACATCAGCTTTTTCAGGTGAGATCTTCGACAACAGTGACAAAATGCAGTGAGAACCTGAGAGGTGATCAGCAGATCTCATGATGTCGTTGTCACCTCATCCCACCATGCTCACAACTGTCCCTGTCACACAGGGGCACTGGCCCTGGCTCTGACCTGATGAGAGAGCCCAATGAAATCCTGGTGAGCCCAATGACATCCTGATGATCCCTGCAAAAGCCACAGCCCACGGCTCCTCTTTTCAGAGCTTCTGGAGCTTCCTGCCTGATACACTCCACAAGCACTACACTGATTTAAAAGTAATTTAAAAAAAAAAAGAAACCCACATTAATTTTGTTCATGCAACAGTATTACTATAATTTTCTATAGCCATAAATAAAACATTTTAATTATATAATTTTATACACCATGACTACAGAAATAACTGGAAGTCAAGGAATACACTTTATATCATCTGAAAGTGAATTTATTAGTATCAACTATATGCTAGATAAAATTTAAAGTGGGTGGAATATGCACCTGCTATACAAAAGTCTGCATTGTATTAATGAGTCAACACGCATACATTATATATTAATGGTCTATTTCTTAACCACAAGAGATGTATTTGTAGCATATGTTTTTAGGAAAACTTCCTAGACATTTTGCAGAGGAAGAATATTAGTGATACACTGCAATTGTATCTAAAAGTATCACTCAGAATTGAAGGCTGATATTGCTAGGCATTGTATAATCATGCAAGACAGCCAAACCTATGAATTAATGGCATTTGGTCCAGTGTGACTGTGTGAACAGGTCCAAGCTGGAAAAAGAGATCATTGTTATATTCTTAAACATGTTTTTTTTCAGGAAGAAAAATATTTCTTTTCCTTTTTTTAAAGACAAATTACATATATGGAACAATATCTCAGTGAGGTCCTTCAGATTAAGGAAATGCTGCATGGCACATACGCTACAGACCCATTAACAGGCAGTGAAGTGGCAGCTTCCAAAGGGAGATGATCTCATGCTAATGCTGTGTGGCAGAGATGATGCAGGCAAAACTGCAGCAACTGCTCATGCTCATCCATCAGGATCATCCTCACAGCTGGAAAGATTTCTACTCTACAGCCCACTTAAAGGAAGGGTGAGTGAGGGAACGTGAAACAAGGGCTGCCACTCTTTGCAGTAACCAAACATACCCCTGCCAGGAAGTCATTCCATGGAAACCATTTCAGTATGATAATTCCTAGAGCACTGCTGTCACAAGGGTTTCTCTTTCTGGTAAACTATACTCAGCAGTAAAGGCTAGGGGAAGACTTGCAAGCAAAAACTGGGGTCTGCTATGCACATATACAAAATGTTTATGTACACGATAGTCATACAAAGTGTATGGAAAAGTGGTGTCTTTTGTCTCTTTTTCAGATGACTGAAGATGAGAGTCTTTTAATTGTTACTGTTAGATCTTTAAAATGTTTCAGCATTCAGCTGAACCCAACGTTGAGATTATACTGGTATTTTATACATTTGACTCTCACATTCTGGAGGCAACGTCAAAGAGCCCATTCTTTTTCCTATCACAGGTCTGAAGCTTTACAGCTGCTTTCTCTACTATACTCTTTATTTGTTGTACACACTTCAATTTGACAAAATAACTGCAAAGCAAATCATAAACAAATATATAAAACTGGCAAAATTTGTCAATAAGTGTAAGCATTTGTTTTGGAGCAAAAATAGATCTATTTTTTTTTAATATGTATTCAGCAAACTGTAGTGATCTTAAAAGTCATGAACATTGGCAAAAATTAAGAAAGGCTGTCAGGCATACAGACTTCAGTCTTGACATTTTATCAGGATCCAGACTTGCAGTCCAAATACAAACATAAGGAGTCTTTCAAGAGTACAAAATCTAGCAGTTCTTTATATTAGTGAGGATTTTTTACTATAGGATTAGATGTTCCTCCTTTTTATTATAGAGTTTACAACACAAGCAAAACAAGTCACCTAATATATTATTGAAAAACATAGGGGCAAAAACCATTATATTTTCAAAATGCTGACAATTCTGGATTTATTTTATTTACAACGAATTCCTGAGTCTTGTTCAAGGTGCTCATCCTGACTTATTTCCCCTTACCAATACAGACAGACAGACACCTGCTGAAGGATTGTTTCATCACATTATTTTTACTAAAGGTGAGATGAATACCACCCTTTGCTTTCACAGTCCTTTTCCAATTACACTTATAGAATCTTTTTTTCCCTTGGTTGATCTCCTTATTTCTGTGAAAAGAAATACTCTTGTTTTGCAACATTTTCCCCAAGTTGCCACAAGAGGTGGTTTGACACAGGCTTTGATTGACCTCCATGTTTAATTTAACAAAGGAAAATAATGAAGTTATGCCACTCTAGATTGACAGATCTTTTGGTCTTCTAAGAGGAACATTTGCAAAGGGTAATAACACTAAATCAGACCTCATCAAGACTTCCTCTGACTACATAGAAATTCTACATCTAGATATGTGAGTAACTCCAGTAAGGATAACTATGATGTCCTGATCTACTCAGACTTTGTTCTTGTAGCAGACAATAAGATTATAAACAATTTACAGCCAGCCACCCTCAGCTTTGCTGGCACTGACTTGCCTAGGAGCACTCTACAAGCAGAGCTTTCTACCACCTTTAGCTGGCTGAGAGTCTTTTCTGATAGCTGAGCCCCAATTTAGACGAGAGCCAAATTTGTCTTGTCATCAAGGGAACTCACAGAAAACATGTTGGTCTCCATCAGTTTTAGTACATAAAAACTCTCTCCCAACTCAGAATGAGCTGGTGGCTTCCCACAAAACAATGAAATAAAATCCACACTGCAGTATTTCCACTGGCTGTCCTTACGGTTTCCTGAAGCCCTGTGGTTCTGGAGTGGATGGTGATGCTGCTGCAGTGCCACATGGTGTGCCTGCCATGGGGATAGAGGTCATTTGTCCAGGAAACTGAACTTTCTCAGGTTCACAGCGCTGTGGTGCTGCTAGCGCAGCTAGGAAGAAATACAGTTGATCCAGGCAGATTGTTACTAAACTACTTGGAAGCACTTGCCATGACTGATAAGTATGTACATTTTCCTTGCAGTTTTTAAGTAGAAATTTATGATTAATGTAAAACTGCCTGGTGTTCAGCTTTTGCTGCAGTATGTGCAATGCTCAGCTTGCTAAAATGAATGAACCCATGAAAAACCTTAGCATTTGGCAATTTTGGGGATGTAATGAAGCATAATTAAAATGATTAAGAAATAAATTGAAAGAAAATAGTTAAATGGTCTAAATAGTTAAATAGTTAAATGGAGTGAACTCCAGCAGTGCCACAGGAAGCCTGCACAAGGTCTCAGTTATCATGTTATTCCAGCCATTTCTGCAGCTCCCCAAAACTGGGGAATAGAAACACGTAAGAACGCATCTGGCAGGAACGAATGAAGCAAAGATTTAAACTCAACAACATACATCATTAGTGATGAAAGGATCTATAAGGTGTGTATGGATCTATTTGGTTCAGAAAGGCTCAGATAAGAGTGCAACTATTTTATATCTCACCAAAACACAGAAGCAATACTAAAAATCCCTACTCACAAGTTGTCAAGTCATTCCCTACATTTAAAATTGTTCCAGGTAAACCCTGTAATGACTCTCTAAATAATGTTGGGTGAAGCAAAATATTGTCATTCAAGCAGAACTATAGACATCTGTGCTCATTTATAATAAACTACGTTCATTTAATTTTATTTATATCTGTATTAGGAAAATTCCATGTAGCTGGAAAATGTAGAGGAATAATAGCCTGACACCAGAGTCAAACCTTTCTGCAGTATCATCAGTTGAGAATGCAAAGGTCATTCTCTTCTGGTATTGAGGCAGGTTCCTTATTGATTGTCTCTTTGCCAGGAAAAAAAAAAAATCAGATTAAAATAAAAGGAGTTTCTTAGTCCCAAGCAGAAATGAGAAATAGCTCTTGGGGGGAACAAAAGAAAGGCAATCAAAATTACTGTATTGTGCCAAATGCAGGCAGTTTCAGCTTGTTTTGAAAGATCCATTCACATGATCATAAAAGAAGACTTTACAGGAGAGGTACTATAATAATCAGTGTTTTGTCTAAAAATAGGTCATTAATGTGAGTATTACATGAGATTAACTTTGCCACATAATTGTTTCATTCTGCTTTAGATTATTCTGTGCAAATGTATGTTAAAGAAAAAAAAATCAAACAACAAAAAGCTATTCTGAATGCACAGAAAATCATCAGAAGGAAGCCAGAACTCCCTCTCCCTGTATTTAGATAACATATGGTCTGTGTACCTGGAGTGCTCCTCTGCTTGTTAATTGATAAAGTGCATTGAAAAGGAATCTCTATCTACAACAAGGGCATAATAATTTTCAGGATATCAATACTCCTGGTAAAAAAACATCTTTCAAGAGTACTATTGCAGTAATGACTCATGGGCAAGGACCTCGCTTATCAGGTGGAAGAATGCAAAGCCGTTTATTGCGCAGTCAGAATTCCCTAAATACCAGCACCCAACAGGCTATAACATCATATAAACAGGAAAGATGTTCACCACAGTGTCCCCCAATCACCTGGGGTATTACACAGATTTTACCTAGTATGGTAATAGGCAAACAATGCCCTATAAGGCCACAAACTACAATTAACACTTCTCATAGGCCCAGTCTGTCCATAAACACACAATCCTCTCTCAGTCCATCTCCGGTGACCTGGATGCACTCCCAGGGTCACCTCTGTGCCCAGGACAGAGGCCCTCTCTCTGATCCTCAGGGCCTATCTCTCTTCTAGCACATAGCACACCCCAGCATATTATTCGTCTGGAAATAGGGATACTGCAGCACTACAAACTGTAGTGAGGTCCTTCGGACTGGTTTTTCCCTAACCACAGTGCCCATTTTCAGCCAAATGGTGTGAAAAGAGCCTTTCTCTGTCCTTAACAGTCATAGGATGTAACCTCTACGCACACCTGTGCTTAAGGCCTAAAGCATAAAATTATCTTTTATTTGGCAATGCTTGAAATGCCCTGCTTCTGTCAGCTGAGATAAGCTGTACCCTGGTTTAGACACATTTTCAAAGCAAACATGACTGTGATAATTAGTGCCACTTCCAGTACAGGAGAATTTTACCTAAGTCCCACTTCACAGCGAACAAGGGATACCCAGTGTGTGAGAGTTCACCCCTATTCAGAGGACATCCACAAAGCCTGCAAAGTGCTACCTATAATTCTGAAAACAGGGTATAAGTGAAAATTAAGTGCTGCACTGGTTTAGGGCTGTCTGTCTGCCCAGAGATAAATAACAAACACACTTGCACTGAAATTTATATTTTCAGGCATGTACCAAAATCCACCTCAGAACAGATACAGCAATATTTCCTCTTTATTTGTTTGGGCTGTAATGAGTAGATTTACACACCCAAGCTGTGTGTAAAATGTTGTTAATTTAAGTTCACTTAAATCCTTTTTTTGTCTCAGGCTAAGATTTTTCAGGTATAATTAGACCATGAAAATTACTTCATTAACAACACCACATCCTGAGAATTCCAAATAATAACTACAATGGATGTCCTGAATTTTAAATTGTCTGAAATTGCAAATTGGCAGCTAGTGAGTTTTTCAAAGTCTTAATTACCTCACCTCGCTCTATATGAATTATGTAGCCAGGGCTTTTCAGTGTCACTCATTTTTTAGTGTCACAGGTTAAATTTCTGTATATTTACTCAGTCAAAATTTTTCCTTTTTTCCCCCGAAAGTCTACACAAAGGTCTTTCTTGCACAAGTTTACATTAATTTCATCATTTAAAAATTTAATATACATAAGTAAGTCACTGCCTAGCATTCATACATTGCCGAAGAATACTTAATTGGAAAAACTGTCTGCTTCTTCACTCCCCCAGATCTCCTAAATATATACATTTTTCAATATTTTAATTGCATGCACACACATTTTATGTGCACACCCATGTTTTGTCGTCTGGGTTCTAGTAAAATGACAGCATATCAAAAGAAAAATTGAACTGTACTACTCATTCCCAGACTCTAAATTCTTGGTTTTGTTTTGGTATTTTTAAATTTTTTTACAGATATCATTTAATTAGTTGAAAACAGTTAATAAGTTGGTGGTAATCAAGGATACTCGTGACTATGTCTCCAGTGAATTTCAAAAGAATTACACCTATTTATTGATAAGTTGAAGTGCGGCCTTGCAGGCTGTCTTTTATTGACTTGTTAACCATGGGTTACTCATGCTGCCCAACCAGCTGCCATGGTTTCTTGTGTTCACAGTGAGGTAACACAAAAACTGCTTTGTAATCAAAGTATTAATGCTGCAGCACTTGCATGTTAACTGCAAAGCCCCTTCCTGCTAGGCGATGGCAGGAGGGAGATTGCAATCTCTTCCACCAAGATTTGCAACCAAAACTTATCACTGGGAACTTGGGAGGGGGGGATAAAAATAAGATGGAAGGGGCACTGTTCCTGAACAGCCAAAGTTAATGCTTATAAATGTTCTCCTTCTAACCTGTTTACAAACTACAAGTGTATTCAAGTCTTAGAAGAGGAGGGACTGAGGAACTGGCTTACCTGTATTTATAAAGCACACATCTATTCTCTTTGACAAAATCATTCAGCAGCTCTTTTGAAGGGTTCTGTCAATGTGTAGCTCAGTGTAAAAATGGAAGGGAGGCTTCTACCGTGCCATATCTCCACAACAAAGTCACTGCTCAAATAGCCCTGTTCCTTATCTTTAAATAATTATATAATAATCAATAATATCCAATTAAATGCAATAATATATTGAGCTTCATGAAGCACCTGGAAATTTCAGAGCTTTGTTTACTTACAGTTGGATTTTACTCTGAATTCTCTGAAACAAAAGGGCTATGGGCTTCCAAACTCTTGGCTTCTTTATTTTGAAGAAATTGCCAAGATACAGCAGAGCAGAAACCACACAGGTCCCACCAGTCTTGCACAGGTCCCATCATAAACTGGCCATTATCCAACCACCAGAATGAAACCTGCTGCTTGCCTATGAAAAATAATTTTTTTCTGACTGTGTTTTACAATATTACACACATAATTTTAGAGGGCTGAGTTGTTGATTATTGTACTTCAGCCTGATGTTTGTTGGTATTATAAACACCTGATAAACCATCGTCTGTGATACTTGTGGACATCACTACTGTAATTAAGCACTTATATCTGCCAAAGCTGGGTAACAAGCTGGAACGGTAGCTGAACAAATTAGTGTTCCAGTGTGTTTATCCTCCTGCATTCAAATGACTGCAGGTTTTTATCCCTGACAGCACCAGCTGGGTTGGGAATCATAACAATTGTTTATATTGCAACTTAGCATTTCTAAGCTTCAATGTGCCTGACAAAATGATCACTCTTTTGGGAGGAGCAGAGAGGCTGCCTTCCCTCAGTGAGCTGACACAAACTCCTGTGCTATTGTAGGCTGTTGCTTTTGTATTTTTTTTGTATGGAAATATATGGGATTAAAGATGTTAAGATAAGCACAGCCAACATGGAGTCAGGAGAAATTGTATCTTCCTCTTTATGGGTTGTTCTTACCTTATTAATCAAGGTGTTAAAATGCAATGGATCTTTTCTGGTGAGCTGTCTGGACATCTAACACTATCAGGCTTGCTCTCCCCCATATATATTGTTATTACACCTGGGAAAAACTGTGAAAAGCTGACATTCCTTGTTCAATTACCTCTGACTCTGCGTGGTTTTATTCACCATAGAGAACTCAATGAAAAATGAGCCTCTTTTCTACGGAAATGTCAGCTACCACTATGTACCACATATTCTCTACAAGACAATCTACGTAGTCCTTTGAAGATGTTAGTTTGTTTGTTTGTTTTCAAAAAGAGTGTAATTCTAAGGGAAAAAATAAAAGTCTCTGTTGTGAGCACACTGCTGCTAAGAAAGGCTGGCTGTGAAGTTGGCATCTGCTTCAGAACAAGGAGCAACAAAATGAAGGCTTGTATTTTTCATGCTCCAAGATTAAAGGACAGCAACTAGAGCCTTTTATACCATCAGAAGCAAAGCCTGGCCAGGGAGCAGAGGAAGTTGTTGTTATAGGGGCTTTGTTTTTTATCAGACGAGAAACACCCCAGAAGATGTACTGAAGCTGCTCTCTGTCTCACCAAACCCCAAAGTTTTTCTTGTGTGCCGTCCATCTTCCCCTTGGCATAGTAACTGAGGAGCCATAACAGCAATAAACCCAGATGGCTGGCTTCATCAAGAGGAGGTACCCACACTCGATTAGATATGGCTAGAAAACTGCATTCTGAAGCCCAGGTAAATCTACTGAACTTAATAAGGTCATGAAAAAATAATAACAACAATATAACTTCAGAGTTAAGCTTTGAACCCAGACTAAGATATTAAATTTGAATATTTCCAAATAACTTCTTAGACAGACTCCTTTAGCACTCTATAGTATCTTTTTTTGCAAACAAAAACTATTTATCAGTCCAGCTTTATAAATTAGGTGTGGAAATTATAATATGTTTCTTTATGGAAATAATCCCTTTTCTTTCAAATGAACAAATATAAGAACTGTATTTAAAATTTAATATTCATGTGCATTTTGGAGTTGAAATAGGCAAAATTCAAATAAATCAGGGGCACAACAAAATAATTTTCTTGACTGACTAGACATTCAGGCTGCTGAGGCAAGAGACAGTCATTCCCACTATTGCTGTAGCCATCTGTTACCCTGTGTCTCGGAGCAACAATGATTCCTGACTAATGCACTTCGTGCAAAAGCACAGACTTTACAAGAAGTGACCTGTAATTATTTATGAGTAGTCTAATGAAGAAATTAGTCAGTCTACTAATGTGGCAAAAGTATCACTAACAGCACTGCTCAGGCCAAAAGCGAAGGCTGGGTGCACTTTTTTCTAACCCTTAAGACTTAGGTTAGCGTGGAACATCCATGCTCCAGTGAGCTTAACATTGTTTGTACAACAATCTTGGAGGGTACTTTCCAGACCTATGGTCATAGGCAGCGTTACATAAATAATGAACTTTCTTTTTTGTGGACAGCACTGCTTTGAAGCATTTGATTTCCCAGTGCAAACTGATACACAGACCCCTTCAGAGAGACCAGTACCAACGCAGAGAAGAGCAGCAAAAAGCAACCCTTTCCTTCCTGCAGCACAAGCAGCGGTCATTGCCCATATAATCCTGTGTCAGGCATAGCCTTGGAATCATTCCTGTGTGTACTTCTGGTGAAACAGTGTACCAATGGACATATGGAGAAGCAAGGAAAGAGAACAAGATATATCTGTGTTGCTGTGAGGCTTCATCTTTTCAGTTACTGAGTGTTCTTGTGGCAACAAGGATATTCACGGAGATGGACAACAAATGCAGGGTCAGCAACACGGTGGGAGAGGAAAATAGGATAAAATGCAAGGGAATGTGATGCAGTGATCATGCAGTAATTTCAATGGCCTGTAAAAACTTTCTCAGTCAAGCCAATATCTGCAGCTACTGCGATAAACTGTCACAGTATTTGTGGCATTACCCAATTAAATGTTCCCCAGTTATCAATGTAGCTGATCAATGCTGGTGCATTTTGCCTGTTCCTGAGACTGTTCGTGTGTCAGGGTTTCTTACATTAATTCTCTTGCAGTCTACCTGGGCATTCCTAGCCAGGGTAGTCAAGAACCACCCCACCTGTTCAGCAATGATTGTCAGAGTGCAGCAGCAAGAATTATATCTGCACCAATGTGCAGACCAACCTGGAATATTACATAAATGTTTTGAACCTGAAACAGTCATGCATCCTTACTGTTACCAGTTAGATGTCTCCTTAGAGATTCTGTTTGAAGGGAAAAGTCAGGGTTACCCTACAGGAGATGTTGTACTGAGCAGTAGGTGCAAAATGAGCTATCAGACACGCTCTCGTTTCTTGTGGGGTGATAGCAAGTAGGAAAAGAAACACGTGGGAATAAATTGGAAGGATGGGAACTGATTCCTTTCATAGGAGATCTTCAGCATGGTGCAGACAGTCCGAGTTGGTGGTGCTTGCAGAGAGAGCCTGGATCCCAGCTGAAAGCATGGTACTGAAGTTACAAAAGCTAACAGAATAACAGAATTTTTACAATAATCCAAGTATACTCAAGGTAACAAAATAATAATCTCATTTTTTTATCCTTGTTTCCCTATCAGCAATGTATCATTAGGAAACAACGGGGCCTTTTCTAATTGCTGGGTTTAAAGAATAGCTCATTTTCTTCACAACTTTAGCCAGCCTGCCAAAACTTCCAATTAATTCCAAATATAGCCTTCTCTGGTGTCGCATGAAAACTCGATAGAGGTTGGAGTGTATTAAGTTGCTGTACACAAGTCAAAGAGCCCACAGACAGCAATATCCTTCCAACGCAATCAAGCTGGGTGAGAATTGAATTGGCAAACTGGAATCCAGGTGGTCCATATCCTCCCATCTCTGACCCACTGAGCCATCATTTTTCCCTACCAACTGTTCCTGGAAGTCAGGACTTTATCAAAGTTTTGCTGTTGCTGTCTAAAAGTGCTGCAAAGTACTATGGAGCAAAAAAAGCAGCAAAAAGCAGCACAGTCAGTAAGAGTTAAGCAGGACTCTACAGAAATAATACAGGCACACAGAATTGAACCGATGACATTCTCCTGCCTGCTCTCAAAGGATACTCTAGAGGGCAAGACTCTGTTGCATCCATTTGAACATTGGCATAAGATTCTTCACACAAGATGAGCTAAAAAATGCTCATAAATTATTGGCCAGGATGAAAAATTGACCCCCCCAAACACTCCAGACTCTGGGGACAGAACGTCCAGAGAATTTCGACAGGAATCACAAGTAATACATTATCATCCAGACATTCCAAGGCATGTGTTTCTTTATGGCATTTAATGCATCTTTCAGCATTTGTCACAATTTTTTGCAACTATGGCCTTTTTTTTTTACTCCTTCTTTTACAATTCATATGAGTAAATCATTGTTTTATCAGAACATAAAAGTGGCAATGTTGCTTTTACTGTCAGATATAGAAAAAACTATATACAAAATAATACTTTCCCAATTCACTCATATTTTCCCCACTGCATTATCTCAATTCTTCTGCTTTTATGCTTTATGAAAATTGTAAAAAGAAATCAACATATCCTGCCAGCTTGTGTCGTGCTCTCTTGCTTTAGTGAGTTTCAGCAAGCAGACATTAAAGTCTTTCTGTCAAGAGATGGCCCTTATATTTAATTTCAGGTTGATCACAAGGCAGTAGGGTTGCAGAGGTGTTTTAAAACCTTTCCCTGTAAAAACTGGAGAAGAACAGCTCTTCCACAAGTAATGGCCGAGCAGAAATGTTATCCAACAATCATATAAAACTCAGAGGATTAATTTACTTTTAGATGTCATGGGCCCTGAAGGACTCATTTGCTAACTAGCTCATGGAAATAATTAATGCTAGAGGTCATGTGATCTTCACATTAAAATGTCAAGAAAATAATTTCCTGGGAACCTCACTGGCACAAAGCAAAATAGTACACAATGTAAACACCCACATTTTCCAGTCCAGGCTTTCATTATTTTTTCACTTATTTATTCAAATTGGATAGTTTTAGTACATATAAAAATGCAAATTAATATTTAGTTTTACAAGGGATTTTATTACTGTACTTGCAGGCTATTTAATAGAAAAACAAGTAGATAATCCAAATGGCTGCTAATCTGCTAAGTCTTGCTGACCCACTCAAAAGATGGGGAAGAAAACGTGAGAGGTTCCTTGTTATATATAGAACTGTGCCAATTTATTTCAGCCTCACAAGACTTTTGAAACTACTTCCATAGCTCACACACTCCTTTAAGGAGAAGCCATAGGGAGCTGCAACCACGCCAGACATCCAGCTGCTTCACCAGGTGCAGTGCACACTGTCATAAATGGCCACTTTTAGAGCTGTAAAGTCAAGAACTCCAAAGTTATGAAATACAGAGTGAAGTCTGAACTGTCAGTTTTATCTGAACCCTTTGTTTGGGTGTATTGTGAGATACTTTTTAATTACATGAGCACACACTGCTTTTCCAACAGAACGCCTGCCTTAGGGCACAATATGGATGTGGCCCACTTACTGAGCAAGTAGTCAATATTTTGTGCTCGCCTTGTTTGAAGTGCTTTATTTACTACATCAAATCCACCCCTGAAAACTGACATTGCTTTTGCCACAGTTATTTCTGTGGTGCTTTTCAGTATAGCATTTTAGAATCATAAAACTCAGACTCACAGAATATTCTGATTGCTTCATAAATATTAATTATATCATTTTCACAATGTGTCTGAAAAACGAGCGGATAGTATTTACAGACACACATCTGAACTCAGGAGGAGCCTTATAATTTGCAAGTAGCATCATTACAGTTCTGATAAATTAGGGGAAGCAAGACGTGCAGGAAGAAATACTACTGTCCCAGGACCAGACACGTGCCGAATTCCTGTTCCTGCTTGTTCCTCTAGAGTGAACATTATATCTCCTCCTGCCCTGTGTTTTTACCTAGCTGTGTCCAATTTCCTTCCTACTGTCCTAAGTTCCTTTTTCCAGTTTAGCTTTCGTTCTCATCTTTAATTGCTGCTCCTGTCTCTTTCCTCTGTTCATGTATTGCAAAGTCTTGCCCTTGTTCTTCCTCTGTGCTGGACTTTGAACCTTCTTCCCACTTTTGGCTATTTTAGGTGTCCTTTATGTTTAGTTTCTCAACTAATCATTTTTTGGTGAGTGTCATGTCTGCACTCAGCCTCACTAGCAGCTCCACCCCAGCTGCTACACTGCTCCTGTGAGTGCAGCAGTTATGGAAATCAGTTGTTTTCTCACACAGATGCACCTAGTGAAGCGTACAATCAATGTTCATTGCTAAAAAAAAAAAATGTTTAAGAGCTATATCCACTGTGAGACTCAGGGAGAAACGATCAGGATTTGAGACTTCAGTAGTTCAGATACAGGACAGACACAATCTACTAAATAGGCTTTAACTGGGCTGAAATCAAACTGACAAAAGACATCTTCCCCAGGCTAAGGACCACCAGTGTGGTGGAAGTCTCTGTATGGCCCTGACAAAGGATTCTGTACCCTGAGCGAGGGTCTAGGTTCCACCTCAGACAGAAAGGCCACTGAACTCATGGTGTAGCTGTTATCCCTAAAAGACTGAAGTTTTCTGTGACATAGTGAGACAAAGCAAGAGTAAAGCAAATTTGTTCAGGAGGAAAGTAGGCAGTGATTACATTACAAGAAAGATTAAGTGGTTCTGGAAAATATTAAAGAAATGCCAGAACTGACTTCTAAATCCTTTCTCTTCATTACAGCTGAAAAGTAAAACACAGTTATGTTATCTCAATCAGCTTATATTATACAGCTTGAAAATCAAGTTCGTGTCAATTCTGTGCACAGCAGTTTTTAAAGCTGCAGATGATTCATAAATTGTTTCTCTCTTGGAACAATCCTTTCTAAATCTAAAAAAGAAAACCAAAAAATCCAGATCTTCTCGTGGAAATTTCCTTCACACAAAAAACCCTATTAAGCAATGGTGAAAATTTCACATAGTGAAAAACTCACTTGACTGGGCTTTGCCCTGTTGTAGAATCATCCCTTCTTTTCCAACCTACTAAAAACACTGGGGTTTGCATTTCAAAGTAATTTTTTTTTCTCTTTGTGCAGTTTTTTTGTGGCATAGATTTTCCCATGCTTAGGGTATGGATTAATAACTGTAAACTTGAGACTAACTTTTGGCATTACTAGGGCTTCTGATGCTTTCTCAGATTGATAAAAATTAATAAAGACACGAGTGCAAAGTGTATTTCAAAAGTGGTTGATTCCACTGGCTATTTAGAGGCGTGATAACAAAAATTGTTCTCCTTTTGTATTTTTATATACTAGGGTCCTGATGAACGTTATCCCTGTACTGCTGGAACTTTTCATGGTCCTAAATTAGTTGTTAATTGCTGAAGTTAGAAGTGAGAGCCTTCCTTAGGCAGCCTCCAAATTAATAAAGGCACCTTGAACTTAAGAAGCAACTCACAAATTACAGTCACAGTCTCATGGGTGCATAGATGTCATTATCAGTAAACACTCAGAAATTTTGTTTTTTTTAACAAAAATGGCTCCAATAAGTCAAGAATTTGGGGCATATGTCAGTTTACCTCCAGGTGACCACTTTATGAGTACATATTTTTGTTATGATGATGAGCATCTCTCCACCAATACATGGAAGTACATACAAATACCTCACAAATACCTTTATACAGAATTTACTGAGATTCAAGAGGAAAACAGTGGCTTGAGTACAACGCAGAAAAAAAATGCAAGTATTAAGAAAATACTTGCTCGTTGTGAGTTATTGTGCTTGTTTTACGTGGCATAACTCAATAATGAATCACTACAGAGTACTGATCACATCTATTTACCATATTCATATACACTCATCAAATTATATTTCAATTTGATCCAATTAAAATGTTTCACATTAATATGCCTTTTAAAAATGGTGTCAGGATGAAAACTACCAACTATTAATGTCAAATATAGTCTCCAGATCACAGTGCCATTTCCAAATTTTTTTCTGAACCATTTTCTGTGGAGCTTCAGTAATTTTTTTATTTTGATCCCCACAAAAACAATTTTTAAACTGAAATGGGAAATTTGCTGTACTAGCATTTTAAGAGTGTAAGCCCCAGCAGCCTTCAGAGCAGCGCCAGTAATGATAGAAGCATCAAATATTAAATATATGCTAGAGTTATAAAAGGATTGCATGCACAGGGAAATCCACAGTTCCAGGTAATATCAGAAATTAAGGTAAGAAGATGGCAAGCTGCTGGATGACAGTAATGCCCCGGCAACTTTGGAAATTACTGGAGACTTAAAAATATCTTGAGAACATACTACAATGGCAAATCAGAGATCAAAGCTCTGTGGGCTTCTCACCCACAACTTCAGGCATTCCATCCATGTGTTTGAAACAAAACATTCTTGATATGGAAAATATTGTTTCTGCATTCAGTCTTCCTGAAATTGGTCTGTGCTCTGATGGGCTGAGTACAGGCAAAGACTGTGGGTAGTCAGTGTCTTCCCAAAAGACTAAAATGGATTAATGAGTTGCTCTAGTGCATTAATTTTGAAAAACTCACTATATAAGTCGTGTTGTTAAAAAGGAATCCTCTTGCTCCCTTGGGGAAAGCTCATGGTGATCAGCAAGGACAACTTAGTCAAGGAGATTCACAGCAGAAGGAGAAAATGTTAAAACAAGATGGGAAAAGAAGCAATTGTCATAATCATGTCCAGCTGAGGGAAATTTATTGTCAGAGAAATTAAGTGAATCAAAATTTTGTTAGTTTACATATTCTAAAAAGAGGATTATATATGTATTAGAAAACCACATAAAATTTAAACAAGAAACGCAGAATATTTTTTTAATGTTGGAATTAAATGGAATTAAATTTCTACAATGAGGCCACATTCATTTCACTTCACAGTGTCTTTAATTGAAAAAAACCAATAGCTCTCTACAGGCAGTTATCAGTTATAGAGTTGCTGTGAGATGGAAAGGGGATTTTATGGTTACCTACTGAGGTTCATATGAAGGAACAGGGCAAGCAGAATGGCCGTAATAGCTTCTTGCCATCCTTTAAAAAGTGTGATCTGACTGTGAAAAGGTTTGAAAAAACCTTCACTGGGAGCACATCTGAGTGCTGCCAATCTCCAGAAGTAACAGTGACAGATCATTGACCGTAATACATAATAAACTCCTTTCTGTGGCCTTGCAGCCGGGGAAGGAGAAAGTGATATACAGGGACAGCAGCAATGAAAGGGAATTTTATTTTCCAACCATTGTCATTTAAAAAAGATACTTCTGCTTGCAGAACTTTAGCCATCCTCACCCTTCCCGTTGCATTTATCTCCCCAGAAACAGGCTGCAAGGTTGTAAAACAAAATGCGCGATTTCCTTCTAGGAGGGCAGATCTGTCTGCCTTGAAACCAGACCATTGATTTCATAACATGCAGCTTTTAAAGTGTAAAAGCAACTAACAGCTTCGGACAGCACTGTTGTGTGTTCCAGATTGCTCCCTTCCACCGTTGCCTCTCTGCATGTCTGTCCCCACGGAATGCGCGGCCGCAGACACCGCGCGTTCCGTGGCCCTCCTGGAGGCTCTCAGACATAAGCGAGCCTAATCAAGAGAAGTGTGAAATCACAACAAAGCCAGCTCTTCCCGTTTTGCAGATGGTACGCTGCCAGAAGGGATCAGCCCAGACTTTAATTGCAAGGCTGATGAGAGAGGCAGGCAAGATGGGAAGGTACGTGTTGTGGTGTGGGCAGAACATTACATAACAGCGAGGCTGTTGCACACGTGCTGCCGAATGAATCAACACGCGCTAAAAAAATGGCACCATCAATGGTTTTACTCACTTCAGAAACAGAGGGATTAAGCTGCCTGGCTGTTTGCAAACTTCTTTGGGCCTGATCAAGAATCTGGTAAGAGCATTAATATTAAAAACTTAAAAGAATCTTCCTTTTAAAACTTGCCCCAGGAAGGTGCAGAGTTAGCCAGACACACATAGACACATAAATTCATATACATATGTTCACATGTTGTTAATACTCACATGCTAGATGCTCTCAAGTATCCTTACGTAGGAACATAAATTGACTTCTTTTCTTTAGTAATAGGTTGTATCCTCAGGCAGGGAAATGTTCTCTGTTACTCCAAGAAAATTTCAAAGAAGAAATTACAACTTATGGAGCTGTGTACTTCTAATAATTGTCTTACGTTTCTACATGGGCCAATAGCAGCAAAGTCGTGCTCATGCCTCCCCGGAGTGAGGAGACATCCCTGAGCCTCTGTGTTTCTTTAATGATGAAAGAATTACAGAAATGTGATACCAGCTGCCTGTCATTGGCACAGGCAGAAAGGAAGTCAATAAGTACCAAGACAGTTGAGTGAAGTGTAAAATCCATACTTGACTGAAGACATGTCCAAAAATGCCTGAAGCATCATGACCTTGATGTTTGCGTTGTAAAAATCAGCTTCTCAATCTAAGAGCCAGAAAATCAAAGTTTTCATCATCTAATGAAAGGATGCCAACCTGTGAAACAAAACGTGTAAGGAAGAGGTAGCAGGCACCAGGCACTGAGCTGTTTCCATGTGGGTTCTCTTACATGGGCTTTCTATTTCTATAATGCTGAAGGAAGGAACTCATGCACAGCTATTTATAAGTGTCACTAATTTAAGTGATAGTTTTTATATCCTAGCTTCAGAATTAAACACACAAAAAAAGAAAAAGAAATTCATAAAATAAGTAACCTAGATTATGCAAATATTTTGCACTGAAACACATTACTTGAAAAACAGCAGAGGAAGTGAAATATTCAAAATCTGTGCAACATAAAGGAGATTAGTTCCAAATAGAATAAATATCATACATTTCCAAGGAGAATTTTTGTCTTTAAGAGGACAGACTTGAAGCTTATAACAACTGAAAAATTACATATTTATTTAAGGATATTGACCTACCCATGTGAGGTCTGGGAAATATTAACCAATACCACTTTTTAAAAATATTATCTAATTGTTGGCTTTTTCAGTGTATGACAAGAAAAGGATCCTTTTTTCTGGGAAGGACTGCTGAACGAGAATTTAGCAACCTACCCTTAAAAAGTTTAGACATTAATTTTTCTGTAAGTGGTTTACAAGTTCAACGTGAGTCCAAGGTAACAGAATAAACTAAAAAGTAATAGAAATATTGGAATGCATCTTCTTCTTTTATGCTCTTTAGAAACTTGAATATAGGACAGGTCATCATCTCCATGCTTAGACAGGCATCTGAGAGACAAAGCTCCTTTTTTTTTTTTTTTTTTTTTTTTTTTTTTGTCCAGTGTTCATTCTGTGCTTGAGGTAAACCATGAGCTCCCACTGTCATACATTTATCACTGTCATAGACTGCCATATTTTTGAATCTGAAACGTGCCTCAAAGCCTACTTAATACCAGAAAATAATATTCGCTTCTCTGGAACAAAAATACTCCTTTAATATTTCAATAAAAAGAAGAATATTGTCTCTTCTGACAAAGATGTGGAATGCAGTTCAAAATTTGCCTTGTATTAGACAATACTTGTAATTGTAGAGGGTAGTATAGGGCGTTTCATGGTAACTGAAATCTAGAGTCCATTTGGACTGTCCATTTGCAAGTTCTGACCACAATTCTACAACAGAAGAAAAGTAAAACTAGAAAATAGCTATTCATACGTTTTCAATTGTGTGCATTATCCAAAATTAATTTTATTTTTCTCCCGGAATGCACAGATGGACTAAGGGATAATTAGCTGGCCAGATTTCATTAGGAAACACTATATAATTCACTCTGTAAAATTTTTATACCTTAGTTCCTTTTCATGCTGGACAAGGAGGATAAAGGTTTCTGTACAAGTATTTATGTCACCCAGATACATGTTATGGCTGTCTGTTTGATTTGAACTACCAGCAACCACTGATTATTAACAAGGAAAAAAAACCATAGTTTGGCAAATTGTCAACAGAAAAACTCGAAAAAAATATTTTAATTGTTTCAAAACCAAGGCTTCACCTAAAAGTTTTTACTGTATGCAGACACACTGATAAAAGGCAGCTGCTTTTCTTTTTGCAGCTAATGCAGACACAAAATTCACAAGGACAGTGAGCCTCACCGAGTGAGGTGATGCCATACTTTGCACACTGCATGCTAAATCTCGAACAGAACCTGCTCCGCATTAGGGATGCAAACACCAGTTCTCAAGACGTATACATTTGTACAGGATTGCAGACTTAACACACTGAGCTCGGTGGCTGCTGGATAAAACTCTTAGCAAGTAGTCAGGATCTATGGAGAAGAGGTCATGAAATACAGAATGAAGATTTTCCTGCTTCGTTGCTGTTAAGTCCTGGGCAAATGAAGTTGAAGCTATACGAAACAGCAATAGCAACTGGGACATGTTTGTGAGTACAGTTGAAATGCAGGCTGTAAAAGCAGCCACTCAAAGTGATTCAGTCCAGTTTGTCCACAAAATTTCCCCTAAATTTAGGAATAACCCCTTATTAGATGAAGTAGAAAAATAACCACATAATGAGAATGACAGGACTGAAAGAAAAAGCTGTCAGTCAGCAGTCTACATTGGTCAGAAGGACAGCTCAATCAGAGATCTAGCAGATGAGACTATGATTTGTTTTGTCCTCATTTTTTGCCCTCAATTCTTTTCCACAGTGTATCCTTGAAAATAACTATGATTCATAATTAGCTTTTGATTACATTACCAGATAGGATAATTAAAATATCAGGATGCATCCCTCTATAAAGAGTTTTTCAAATCATGCTGTGACATTCTCTGGCTACGCAGAAATTTTTCTTTGCTTTCTCAGTATCAGTCAATGCTTGTTGATTGCCATAATTCTGACCAGGAAGAAATCACCTGCTTTTTGGAAAGAAAGTCAGATTTAACCTAAACTACATACATAAGTTCAAACCTAGGGTGAGTTATTTAGGGTGCATTATTCTCTGAGACACAGGAAATGTTGAGTTACCAAACAATTTACCTGCAAGCAGGTGAGTAACCAGCTATCCCACACCACCTGCACCTGAAAATTACATGTGAATCACCTCTAACCTATTTAGGGGGGTAAAACAGTAACAACACAAATTTTGAGCAAAGCTTGGTATATGTACTGCTAGAGGAAAGCATGCTGGAAAACATTCACTGCCACCCCTAGCTGCCATCTCCTCCCTTCTTTCCCTCTCTTAAATTGATCACAGTTTTGCTCTAAAACCAGAAAGTAAAGGCAGGAGCAATGAAAGGTAATAAAGCAAATGTTCAGACAAGTATTGTTGTGCAAAGATCGTGTTACCTGCAATAGATTTGACTGATAAGATTAAAGAAACTAATAAACAAGAATAATCCACTTGGAGTATCTCACAGTCAAGAAAATCCTCACTGTCCCCTGCACAGCTGCAGAATGCTTGACCTCCCTGAATATCATACTTCAATAGGCAATGCAACAGTTTTAAAGAGATCTGACTGTCTAACTTCCTTTAAATTCCTAAAGACACCACTTAAAAAATAGGAACTCTAGAAAAGTAATAATAAATGTGGTGAGAAGCAGGCTTCTGAAATTCCTATGACCAGCCTGTTTCAGGGACTGAAATGACAACAAATGTGAGTGAAGAAGTGATGAAAACTGCATTTCTTCCTATCTTCATGCAGAGCACTGATAATATTCACATCTGGTTATTGTTCCAGGAATATATCTACAGTATCTATGCCAGTGTACAGGAGCTGGGCTGTAGGGACAAATATCACTGGAAGATTAGGGCATTTAAAAAGGGAAATGGTTCTATTTTAATTTAACATTTTTGTTAAAAGCCCCCATGAAAAACTGCTTTACTGACAAATGAGGACTTCCTTGTCGCTGAGCTATTTATTTTCCAGTTCACAATAAATAAGGCTTAGCTCACACAAGTGTTAGGAGTCATTGCTTGTATAGATCAAGGGGAAACCAGACTTCACAGGACAGATTTACATACTTTATTTAGCATTAGCATACACTAGGACCACTGAGAATGACTATGCATGCAGTGCATACAATGCATTGCATGCAATTAATTAATCTGAGAACAGATGTATCTTTTCACAGAATTTAGGTATCAGCCCAATAAATTACTGACACTGATGTTATGTATGATATTGCAACACTGGTGTTATTGATGTTATATGATGATATTGCATATTTACAACACTATAAAAACGGCCTAAAAACGACAATGGATAAGCATTTTCAATGCTACAAGTGTGACAAATAGCTTTTAAAGGCAAAATAAACGAAATAAAAGGCGTAATTTCTCATTCAGAAAATATTTGATCTGTAAGACTCTTTCATTCAGCAAGTTCCATGGTATTGGAAACTCAGATGAACTCAGGGGAATCCTTGTTTTATATTTTTATATATAAATTTATATAATTTTATAGATATATATGTTTATATTTATTTATGTGTATATATATGCATACTTACATATTATATATGTGTATATATATATATATAAATAATCCATACATCTGTGATTTGGTTAGATGGCTCTTCAGTCCAATTCAGCACAGTCATTCAGATTAATTTGCTCTTTCTTTGAGTATCACCTCCATGTATGACTAAAAGTACCTAGCCTACAGATTAACTTTAAATTAAATATTTATTGTTTATACAAGCTGTTCAGCCATGTCCACCTGACCTCTTACACCACGGATATCAGTGGACCTGTATTTGGAAGGAACTGGGAAGAGAATGAGAGACCAAAAAAGCACTACTGGAAGAATACTTTTTTCCTCATAATAAGACTCCTTTGAGTGCCTATATGATCATTTCACTTCCCTTCACACCCTTAATAATAAATTGTTCACAGCATCACAGAGATGTGTTGGGTAAACACTGCAAATTTACTGCCTCATGAACTCACATCCAAGTAAAGCTGTCATTTGAAAGAACAATTAAGCCATTATTCTGTTCCACGGAGAGTGTAGGATATTCCTGAAACCTGTAAATTCACAGAAAAGGGAAGCTTGGTCATATGTTCAGATCAAATATTAACATTTTATTAATATTGAATTTTCTTGCAAGCTTCACGCCAGCATATATTTTCTTTGTTTACCAGAATTTACAATCTATCCACTACTCCTTACCATGTAAACTGTCAAAAGGAAAAAGAAATACAGGAGTACCCTGTGATGTTTTTGTTTTATTGTCTGGGACTAAAGTACTTTACTTGAGGTCCTGCTAGTGAGATGGTGCTGAAAAGAGAGAAAAGAAGATCAAAAAATAAGACTTTTATCTCTGAGCCATGAAAAAATCTGACATCTGGGGCTACCATAAAAATTGCTAGTGTGGCCTGAAGATTGTCCTGATATAGATAGAGGATGATATTATAAAATGTTTCTGTTGTGTAGCATGTTTTTACTGCTCAGTCATATAAAATCACAATAGGATCTTTAATCTTTAGGGAACCACAAGATAAAACTTCACAAAGTGTCTTCCTGAAACACTAGAATAATTCTCAGATCTCTGTGAATACTGTAGGTGCAAGCAGTAGGTGATTATCACCTCCTGATTGTGTAGTTTCCAAGGAATGAAACATCCCCAGAAGGTATGTATGTGCTGCTTGGTGGCAGCACAAGTGATAACTTCCCTGAGAACCCGAGTCCTATACGACCTTCACATTTGACCACAAGATTCATCCACGTGGATCTCTTGCACACAAAACTAAATGTGCAGTGCAGCTATTTTGCTATACGTTAGGCTAAGCCAATATGTGTGTAAAAGATTAAAGAATGAGGCTGAATTGGGTCATTGAATGGGAAAAAAAAAAGCCTAATTTGTAATTTAAGCAATGCTGGTTCTGTCATTCCAACTTGGAACAAGAACACAAGCCTAAACTCGTTCATTGTCCTCACTGTCACAAAGCTGACCCACATTTCACATTTAATTAGAAGTGAGATAACCAGACTTCCCTGTAAGGACAGCCAGGCTGAAGCTGCAGGAACAGCTCACATCTGAGTGCTCTGCTTTTAAACATAAATTGTTCATAAATTTTTCAACACAAACTGAACTTTTTTGAGTCACTGGGGCCATGAAGTTGGGGTCAAACTCAGGCAGAGCTCCTAAGGTTTGGGTGGATAAAGCCCTCTTTCCCTCTGGTGCCACTGCAGAGATGTGTTGGGGTGATGTGGAGTTCCACGGCGTCTGCAGATTCTGGAATCCAGTCTGCCCAGGATCCAGCTCTGCCAGTCTTGGGAAATGAACCAGAGCGAGAAACACTGGAAAATTTCAGAGAGAAAAAGCTGATGTAGCTCATCCTCTTGAGACCATGATTTCTATCTGAGGAAAAGAATTACAAACCCCAAAACATACATAGCACAAGTGTAAAGCTAATGTGGAAAATTCCTATCTAAAATTCTATGGACAATGCCACAAGATTCATGTTATAACCCAGATAAAAGGGTATGCTGTATGTTTTAAACTCTCATTACTGCCCTGGGACTCATATAAATGTACTAAAAGCCAGAATAAGCCCCTTTAAATTATTAATTGCAGTTCCCTAATAATAACTCGGTGAATAAGAAGAAAAATTGTAAAAATGTACTATTAAAAACATATTAAAACAATAAAACATGTCAAGTGCACTGTACTTCACCAAGCACTTTTCTGTATAATTTAAACCTGTGTACAAGTATCTTTAAGTAAAATTACACTTTTTTGCCCAATTTAGTATTTATGATATTAATTTCCAGAGAGTGTGTATGCTTTGCTGAATGCTCATTTCTGAGCACCACAGTGACTCTCACAGTGGAAGCAAAGAGGTCCCAGATGTTAGATTTACCCATTGTTGACATTTCTGAGTTTTAAGAGCAAAAAAGCTCATAGGTCTGTAAATGAGCTGAGCCACTGGAAACTCTCTTTCCACGGAGACAGGCCATGGCAGCAATGGGACGCTGCAGCTCTTTTGGATCCCAGTGGACACAGAATGTACAACGTGTGTCGATATCTTGACTGACTGTGGGCTAAAAGGTTGTGTGCAACTGTACAGTAATAAATGACTTAACCCGGTCTCAGGGTATGGAGAAAATTCCTAAGAGAAAGACAAGCAAACCCTACTATTTTTTTGTGCATTTGAGAACACATTTTTTTTCAAAGCACCATTATAAGGCCATAACTCACAGGTCTATTATAAATTCGAAGTATTTTAGGGCTTTTTCAGTTCATACTGAAACTTTTCCATGAAACATTGCTATAACTTTCTGCAAACAAAAAAAACAACATGGAGAAAAATAGAGAAAATGGCTTTAAGCATAACCTCTAAAATATGGCACTATAATCCACAGCTGTAAAGATTACTGGTTGGCTGTTAAAATATTTTCTGAGAATTTCACTTCTGTGCAGCTCACTAAATTCCCTCTAATTAACATGCAGTTAAAAAGTGAGCAAATTTTTAATGTTATTACACTCCGGGCTTTGCTCTGGAAGAAATGACACTATATATCTTTTTATACAGTTAAAATTTCTCTAACTGGAAAGAAAACCTTTAAATTTACCTAACAAATGCTCTCCACTGCTAAGATACTTTCTCTTTGAATACAGAGATTCTTATTTTTACATTTTTTATTAAAATTACTCTTTAATTTTTCATGTTTATTCTAAATGCTCTGTTCAAATAAGGTAACTGCCTTTCTTAGTTGTCTGTCCTTAGTGTTTTTTAAATTTCAATTTCTGTAGGAAATAAAGAATTTTTAAAAAACAATTTCTGAGAGGGTGCAACTGTTTGATTTCAGATAAAGCAGAAGAAGACCCAGCAAATTCTATTTTCCCTGTCTCAAGTTATGGGAGTGGCATCTACAACCCAGGGATACCCAGGACTTGGACTGTACTACAATGGTGCCTCTGAAGGAATAACTTTGGGACCCCCAACTCCAAAGACCAGGGTGAAAAATAACCAGCAGGATGCTGCAGGAATCCAGGTGTGGTGATATCTTTCTATTTAAGCTCTCAATTGCATGAGCATAAGAAATGTATTCAAACAAGGTTTGCTTTCAGTAAAAAGACATTGCTCAGAAACCAAGGAAATTCCTGTGGCCAGCCAGGAGACAGCTATCAGAAAGGAGGACAGAAGAATATAAAGAATATAAGAAGAAGAATGTAATGAAAGGAGGAAAATGATATAGTGAAATTAAAAAAAAAACAAAAAACAAAAACCAAAAACACAAAGAAATCAGTGTCTAGATGAGATTCTAAAAATCTGGCCTCAAGAGAGAACTGAGAACTTCTAGTTCATTGCAAGATAAAAGTTCTTAAATTTTTAAGATATAAATTCCATATTTTCAACCCAAGTGAATAAAAATGTGATGCAGTTTTCTTACTCATAGCTTCCAGTGGCAAAATTTTGAAGTTATATGTACTCTATAGTTAGATCTATGATCACATACTGCTTTTCTTGCAGGAGAAAACCTCTCTTTAGTATTCTTTTTTATCCTTATAATTGTGTTGCTCAGTCTTTTCAGCTATGCTGGCAAAATTAATCAACAAATAATTAAAGAAAGATGATTAAAAGTATGACTGTAACATTAGAGTGCAATTTCTTATCATGCTAATCCAAAAAGACATTGTTTGGTAGAGTACTTTTAATTTATTCAAAGTGTACCTTAAACTGATCAATTTTGCAGTCCTTGGTTTGGAATACAGACGTGTAAGGATCCATTGTGTGTATAGTATACACAAGGCATTGTTTTATGGTTATTATATTTTATAGTTATTTAACTTATATACATAAATCAGAGGAAGGTCCTTCAATAAGTGACTACAATGAAGCTAGAAAGGCTTGTATTCACCCCAGTACATACTCACTGTATATTACCAGTGCTGTCTGTACTGGAATTTTATTTCTCAGACTTTGGTTTTTTCCTGTATTGAATTTATTGGTTGTGTGAATGTTGCACATCTCTGGGAACTTATCTATCTCATGCAAGTTAATGATTCCAACGACGAATATAGATTATGATATATGACAGATCTGGATGGCTGAGTGAATGAGCCATGCAACAAATACAAATCAAAATCAAGATTCCTTTTACATTCAAGGCGATCACAGTATCGGGAGGAAAAGGACATAAACTACTTGGATGATGTATTTTACTTGTGGAAAGCAAAGCCAGTAAATTTCTGAGGCCACATATGTAGTGTTTGGGGAATACATAACTACTCTGGATGGGTTGGCACTCTTCAACCAAGATATGCCATAAACCTTTGGGGGGAAAAAAGGTTGAATGATTTGGGTTTGGGGTTTTTTTTTATGATGTCACCAGACCAAAGGATGATTTGGAGGCTGAAATGTTTGGTTAGACCATTGGGTTACAACTTCTATTAAACCACAAAAATACTGTGAGTAATTAGTACAAACCCTCAAACATACATCCACAGCTGAAGATGTCTTAACACACTAAGGCTGGATAGAAAATTTAGCGAAGACACAGACATTAAGTAACCATTAGGCCACTTGCCCTTTTTGACAACGTTCAGGATTCATCAGTCTACAACACAGAAAATGTCTCTTGACTGTACTTTGTCCGTCTGAAAGGTAAATAGCCAACTGTGTCACAAGCACTGAACTATGCTGCTTGGAACTGTGTTGCCTCTCTGCCTTTCCCGTGCTTCCCTTCTTTCTGGAGTTGGGGCCAGATAGTCAATGAATTAAACTGCAAAACACACTAATCCCTGACCCCGAGGTTAAAGCTATCATAAGCACTGACTGGAAATGGCTGCAAATAGTTCTTGTCATGCCCTCTCTTTCCATTGGAAATCAAGCAATGACACAGGCAGTGAGCGGGAGCCCTCGCAAAGGTCACGGATTTACACCAGCTGAATCAATTTCTTATATCAGCATTGCAGAAGCTGTGGAGGAGTTTTTTTCCTGAGACCTTGTTGGTTTTAGCAAATTTTGTACATAATTTTTTTCTCCTCTAGGAAAATAAACAAATTAAAGGATGTTAGACAGCAATTTGTGACACTGGAATGCTGTAAATCCGGGGTCTCCTCTTGGGGCATCCACTGCCCAAAGTATAAAATCAAATGTCAGTTCAAGCCTTCAATGGAACCACAAGTAACTGCTTTGGTTCTGTAAGAACAGAGATGGAGCTCACCATGACAAAAAGCAATTATCAGTTAAACAATGTAATTTCTAAGGGAAACAGCAAATTTCAAGCAGGTGAACATCCTCACTCAGCATCAGAAGGCTGTTAGTTTGTGTCTAGGCCACCACAACCTTTCCAAATATGCAGATGGGCAGCCCTTTAACCCTTTCAGCTGGGGTGACAACTTCCATCTGCAAATATCTGAAATTTGCAGGAGAGCCAAGAGTTTGATTCATGTGGGTCCTAGTTAGCTTTAATCTGTCTCTGGCTTGCACTATTTAAATACTTGAATGAATAAAATTTGTGACTTGAATCCACTACCAATTAAATAAAAATATAGCTATAGATGCAGTAAAGAGAGAATCACACAGAGGATTACAATATATATGTTTTAACACCATGGCAAAACCTAATCACATACTTGTTAGGGTCAACAGAAATTATCTTTCTCTCAGAAATTCAGCTTTTCCATATAGAAATTACCTATGTCAACACTGATTTTTGAAAACTCATAGAAAACACATCTCGTTGCCATTTTACATGCAGATTACAGTGACAAATTTAAAACCACTCAATGAGAAAGGCTTCACTGTTTTCTTTCAAAAGCTTTTGTTGGTGATTTCCCTCTCCTGCCGTCCAGGGTTCTTTTCCAATTGAAAGGCTCCAGAGAAGGACAGCTCATATTAAGGATCACACTTAAGAACACATTTAACATTCACTGAAGTTTTAATGGGCTTCAAGCATGTATTAAAGTGCTTTCCTGAACTACAGCCAAAATTTGAAAGTGAAGTGTGAAGTACCTGTTTTTTAGTAACTGCGTGGGTTCAGGCCTCAGTTTCACAGTCATATTATCTTAATTTCCTGAGGAAGGCTGAATTTCAATATTCCTCTGGTGACTGAGTATTTGGATGGGCAGAATTTCTGAGCAGGTTTTTAAAGACATTTAGACACTTAAGAACAAAAAGCAGCAGCCAGTGATGTTTCCACTCACAATGAAATAAGAACTGAGGGACTTACTTGCATCTTGAAATGCCTGAATAATTTGGAAAATCTACCTAGTAGACTTAGGACAAAACCTTTAAATTATGATATAATCAAATAGAACAATGAAGGTTGTTGTCACCAAAATGTCAAGAGAGTCTTTGCTTTTTGGGGGGAACTTTCTCAGTTATTTCTTCTCTAAGCTTTCAAGGCAGTTTTGCAGACACTGTCCCTTCGGGATCCTAGACAAGTCTTCTTCTTATTGAATTATCTCTTGATTCCATGACAGATTCCATGATTCCCATAATGCTAACAGCATCTATCATAGAGAAGTACTACAGGGATTTTTATAGAAATCAATTAAAACTTGTTTTATTAAAATTCCTAGTAAATACTTCCCTGAGTATGTTTGGAGCAGTATTTATCTCCCTGTTTACTTCTGTAGCAGAGTTGGAAAGCTCCAGTTGGAAAAAAACAGCCATGCTAAAAAAATATCAGAACAGTGCCTCAGAAAATTAATTTCATTTTAGGATGGGACTCATCTGTTTCTCTGAATACTCCAATAATGTCTTCCCTAGTTGTGGATCCAGTCATTGCAATTACTGATGTCCTGGGTTTAATGCATTTCATCCTGAAACACATTTAAAATAGGGTAGATCAGCTTCAACATCACGTCGCCCATGGATATTACTTTGGTTCAAACATGTACATTTTTCTTCAGAAGGACTAGCAGGGCCAAATTTTATTTTACTTTTCAAGGCTGCTGCTTCTATATTAGACTTGAGGATACACATTTTCCCCTGGAAGTTAGGTGTACTCTTTGTAAGACTTTTAGTTTCCTTAATGAAATTTATTGCCGAAACCTTCAAGCCTTCCTTTGCATATGTTCTTTGACTGCCATGCCTGGAGCAATGTTACCAATGTTTCTCTCTCAATTTATTGTAAAGGGAATTTAAGGTAATTAACTGAAGGTGATTATGGATGTTTAAAGATAAAATGAGATGAAACTCATCTTTGGTCTCTCTATAAAATACCCTGAAACTAAAGCAGAAGTCATCACATAAAATAGAGTTCTGTGTACAGGTGCCACGATCCTGCTCCTTCACAGAGACCCTCTGTGACTTCGTGCTGTCCCCCAGTGGACACCCGTGTCACTTTGCAAAAAGGTACTTAAACAAGATTGCAAAGTTCTTCCTTTTCCACTTTCATAGTCAGAGAATTCTGTGTTTGATTCTCAGCCATGCACCGGGCAACTGAAACAGTTCAAGACAGAAATTTCAGGAAAATATAAAAAAATAGCAAGCACATCTTACATGAACATTTAAAGGTACATTTATTGCACAGAAAAATAGTAATATAAAGCCCTTTGTGACGTTCCAAAACATTTATTCTTTCATCCTGAAGAAAATGGAGGATATCCTTGAGACTACTACACTCTCAGCAGTAGCAGTATTATTTTGGAAACTTCTGTCAAAGATGATAAACAAATTTATTGTCTTTGTTTAAAAGATGCAATTCATTGCTTGTGGCATCTTGTCAGGAAGAGGACATTGCATATTTGGTATGTAAAGTGGCAGATTGGCATTGTGGTAAATGGGAGCCCGAAAGCAATATCTTATTTCTAAAGATATGTGAAGATTTGCAGAGGTAAAAATCGTATTCTGAACTACTGAAATTATTAAGGTCTAAAAGCAAATAGGATAAATGAATAGAAATTATTGGCCTTGAACTCCAGTGTATCTTTCAACTTTTATTTTCTGTAAGCATCATATCATAGAATATCCTGAGTTGGAAGGGACCCATCAAGATCATTGAGGCCAACTCCTGGCCCTGCACAGGACATCCCCAACAGTCACACCATGTGCCTGAGAGCGTTGTCCAAACGCTTCTTGAACTCTGTCAGGCTGGTGCTGTGACCACTGCCCTGGGGAGCCTGTTCCAGTGCCCAACTACCCTCTGGGTGAAGAACCTTTTCCTGATATCAAACCTAAACCTCCCCTGGCACAGCTTCAGGCCATTCCCTCAGGTCCTGTCACTGTCACCAGAGAGAAGAGATCAGTACCTGCCCCTCTGCTTCCCTCACAGGGAAGTTGTAACTGCAGTGAGGTCTCCCCTCAGTCTCCTCTTCTCCAGGCTGAACAGACCACGTGCCCTCAGCCACTCCTCATTTGGCTTCCGCTCAAGGCCCTTCACCATCTTCGCAGCCTACTTAAAAGGGTATTTCTCTACATTTGGTTGTAAAATTTTATTTGTACTGTAAAATGAGTCAGTCACAGATCTGTTACTAAGGCAAAGTCTGTATGAACACGACAAAGAGTTTAAAAGCACTTAATATCTACCATGTCTTATTTGGTTCATAACAGACGAGCACAAGAAGACAATGTTACCACATCAGATTGATATATGACTGTCTCAGCACCTTATTTACTAGTCTACACTCAATTTTCTTTAAATCATTAGAGGAGATGAGTGTATCAGAGTTTTGAATTAACTATTTCAAGGGCAATACATGTGACAGCACCTCAGATGGTCATCTACCTGGATGAAGATTTAACTAATGCAACACCTTGAGTAATCAGCTCCTGAACCAAGACACTCTCTTAATCAGCTCTCCTTCCCCTGCTATGTATTTTCCACCAGTGGAGCTCCCTCACCATCTCGCATATGCTAATAAATTCATCAGTCTTGATTGAAGGAGAGTTCATGTGCTACCATTGCTTTCTGAAGAGTGCAGCTGGTCTTACTTCACTAATGTGGGCCTAAACCAAGCCTGCTCTTGCTATTTCTGATAAATATTTATGTAGCAATGTTACAGCGAACACGGGAAACAGATCAGTTCTTTTTTTACAAAAAAAAAAAAAAAAAAAGAATTTCTATTTTAAAAAATAATTATTAAACAATTTAAAGAAACAGGAAAATATGCAAGCAGCTGAATCTTTAATGAAAATTTGGAAATGAAAAGATTCATAAACTTCCAAAAGAACAGATATGACACTTGTTTAGGGACACATGGTTACTGTTTAGACCTCTAACCTGCCTGGTTTGACTTCAAGCTACTCATTTAAAAGGGAACAGCATCATTCTCTCATCAAAGTGTGCTCTGAAAACTCAGTAAGCAAGACTGGAGCCAGCACTCCACATAAGTCTGAGGAGACCTGGCTCTGCAACTAGTAAGGAACTATCTGTAATCACAGAACAGAAACAAAGGTTCTATTACAGTGCAGGTTTACATTTGTTTTTTCTTATTTTTTTCCTGACAGAAGATGCTTACAGAAACTCTGAGCATCTTGAAACCGAAAACTTTCCTTGCAGAAAGCAACATCAAGCTATTCAGAAATACAGAAACACTCTGGTAGTGAAACTCCGAAACAGTTGCTGGTAAAAGCATTAATAACGTGGTTTACTGGGTAAGAAGAATTAGGAATTCGCACAGAACTATCAACATGGTGTCCTAGTTTGGACAAATTTGGAGGAGAATACCCTCTGATAGAAGTCAGGTCACAACCACCCCTCCCCCCCAGGTTCGGGAAAAATTTTCCTCAAAGGAAAGTGAAAGAGATAACAAGCTATTTATTTAACAAACACACAGGTGGGGAATAGTATTGCTAAATAATGAGATCTCTCTCTCTGTGGAGAGAAAACCTGAGAAGATTTCAGAGGTCCTCTGTAGGTGCGGTCTCTCCTCCTCGGAGCTGGTCGGCGAGGGGCCACCCCCCCGGGCCTCTGGGAAAATTCTCCTGATGTGTTCAGATGTTGTTGAAACAGTTCAGAAGAGAAGAAAAGAGCAAAAAAACCCAAAAATCTTAGGAAAACGAAATTCAACCCTCCGTCTCTCGCTGGGAGAAAAAAGAGCCGAAAAAAAACCCCAAGGGTACCGCAGAAACAGAGGAGCGTATCTCCGTGTCCTTGAAACAACTGCTTTGCAAAGTTTGTTTTCTGTCCTTCTCAGGCTCCGTTTAAAGACACAGAAAAGATTGGTGGGCACAGGGTAGTGATAGGGGATACACATTATAAAGTCACCCCACGACACATGGTTTTCAAATGAGTTCTTGCTGCTGAAGAAAATGGGACAGGTCCTTGGTTTCCTTCCTGCTCCTCAGGAATTCATCTTATAGAAATTCCATTGTCTGAATTATTCAGGTGTCTGGCTTTAAAACAAATCAACAGGAGAAGCAAAAGACAAAAACATGGAGTTCCTTTGCAATCAGTTGGTGTTTTTCACTTTTTTTCAGCCCTTCTCAAAAACTCAGATTAACTGTAAATTCCAATCAAAATTCATATTTGTAGGAACAAATGGAGACAATACAGCCAGGATGTTTCTGATACCAAATACTTTATTTCCAAGTGCTGTTACTCTCAGAAATATCACACTTTCTGGACAGCAAACATATAATAACATATTTCTTTTTCTTCTGTGGACCTCAACTCCATTCTCCATCTAAACAATATTAGAATTGGACTAGGAAGTGAGTCAAAACTGCTTTTTGCAACATAAAGACATGAGGAATAAACACAACCTGATTCCTTCCCACCCCCAACCATAACGCTACTGATGAATGCATGCATGAATATGCAGGAAAAGGGTGTCCTGCTGCTATCAGCTCCCAAGGTCGATTTATCCCACGTGTAAAGGAAGATGTAGGAAATGAATTATGAATATCAAAAATTCAGTTGTTACCTTTGATCTCCCTTGGGAAACTCTCATTTCTCATTGTCTCCAGTAATTGCATAAAACAGATCTTTTTTCTCCCCTACATAAACAATTTGTGTTCTCATTCTCATTTCCATGAATGGAACAATAGCAACAAAAAACCCAAGTCTCTAAAAATTATCTGGAAAAGTTCTGCATCACGACCAGGAAGCTTGTTATCCCACCATCTGTTTGTGAGCTTCTGCAAAAGGCTGGCTTTGTAAAGAGCAATTTTATCCCCGGTGCCAGTGACAGCCAGGCCAGTGTCTTCATTAGACTGAGACTGACTAAAGGCTTAGAATGCTCCTTAAACTTACCCAGAAAAAACTTCGTAGATTATACACTTTATTTTTATCCTTTAAGAATTTCTGTACTTGTCCTTAAAATATTTATGGCCAATTTTCTCTAAAGGAATTCAGATTTCCCTGAAATTTTTGTCCCTGGAGGTGTGCTGATATGATGTAACAGCAAAGGTGAGAAAGCAGATGACACCTGAATAAATCCAGTGTTGGAGAGCAGCCATGGCCTGCCTGCCCTGGGACTGGTGGTGCTGCCTTGAAAACTCTGTGGTGAGTGTGCAGAAATTTAATCTTTCCCAAACACAATTTATTAGGACTATAAACCATTTATTGGTTTCATGTATTAGAAATACTTAGGCAATACTTAGACAAAAGGAAGATTAAAAAAAAAAAAAAAAAAAAAAAAAAAAAAAAAAAAAAAAAAAAAAAAAAAAAAAAAAAAAAAAAAAAAAAAACCAAAAAAAAAAAACAAACCTGAAACTGGAGAAAGAATTTTTTGTGTGGTTCAAGGCATTTTAATACTGATTAACCTAGTCTATGGATAGTTTGAAGGGAAGCAAAAACTAGGAAACAAAGCTACCTGGTATTTCAAAAGTATCCATAAGTATCCAGGGAGCTGGAGGTGATAAAAAGTCATCTTTGAAGGTAAAATATAATTATATAAATAAATGTGAAAGGGTTTTTTGTTTATTTCTGGTGCACTGGATTTCACATCAAATTAAAGATTTATACAGTAAATCATGCAGCAGCAGTAAAATCATTATGCAAATGTCATTTCTGCCTTCATGGCAAGGGTTTTCTTTAAATATGCATGCTCATTTGGGTGTTCATTTGGGCAGAACATATACTTACCTATAGAGTCGTTCCACTTTATTTCCCAGTTGCTCCTCTGACTGTTGTTAGGTGGCCTGTTTGGTTTGTTTAGGGAAAGAAGACACCTAAGAATAGAAGCCAACATGTGAATTCTCCAGAACTCCTTGGCAAAACTGAGCAGTGATGTTTTTTTAAAAGACAAATAATGTACGCAAATTGCCAGGGCCCTGAGGACACTGCCAGCCCTTACAAGTCCCAGGGCTCCCTAACACTAATAAAAAGGAAGTATTATCTCTTTACTAGAGCCACACGTTTAAATGTGCTGTTAGATTTTACTAATAAAATAAGATTTGCATGTCCTTCAATTTTTCTTTGAAGTAGCTGTGAGCTTCTCTGTTGCACTCCAGGAATTTATGGAAAAAAAAAAAAAAGTCTTACCCTACAAAGAAATAACTTTGGTTAAAATTATTAAATCTTTTTTTTTCTTGTAAGTTGATCGCTTGCTCGTCTGCAGTGTTCATATGTAAATTCTCTAAAGATGATAATGTACTGAAAGTGTTATACTTAATGTGGATACAGTGGCAAGTTAAGAGTCCACAGTTAAAATTATAGCCAAAAAAACCCCCAAAAAACAAAAAAAACCACGCCAAAAAAATCAAAGCTAATAGAGTTCATTCACATGCTCTATAGGGTAAAGTGGAAAAATCTTCAGATATTAGAAATACCCATATTTTTTGTCAGAAACACTTTTGCACTCCTTCTCTAATTATTTTTATTTTCCGTGTAGTGACGAACAAAAACTTTTATCTTGACCGGTCTATTTGGCACGAAGCAGCTTCAACTGAAGCTCATATTCATTGCTAGGAATGATCAGTATGGAAACATACCAATGTGCAGAACTGTACATTGCTTTTCTGTCAAGTGCTCTGTATTTGCAGCTCACACTGTCCATGGTGCGTGACAGCCTGGCTCTGGAGACAGCTTGGCCAAGCTACCACCGTGGCAAAGGCACACAAGGGCTGCTCTCAGCCTCTCCTGAACCAGCTTATCTTTCTTCATTATCTGGACAGAAAGCCCAGGCTCTCTACTTAAGCAGAAAATTCTATGTTTAAAATAAATCGGTGCTAAAATTCCTGACTGCATTTTTTATCTGAAAATAAATACCCAGCACTCTTCTTAGGTAAAATTAATCTTTATGCCTAGGCATAACACTTTGCCTTTACAATGTGTATCTTTCACCTCCTCCCTATTTCACAGTCTTAAATAAGGTTTAAATATTGCATAACTCTTCTGTTTAACTCTCTGAATGATGAAGAATTTCATGTTACATGAAAACCCTGATAAAAACATGCCCTGGAAAATATTGAGAGTATGAAAAAATATAAAAAGAAAGCTGGCATTTCATATTTGACAGAAACTCCCAAGTGTTCAGTATTTGTTTTCATTTTGCACTGAAACAAAATTGAATGCTTTTAATACCTTCATAAAGCATGTCTGTGTTAAAATGTCATATTCACAATAAAAACATCAGGTTTTAAAGTTCCCTCTCTGTTGGGCCACAGATAATCAGAGACTTTACCATCAAACAAGTCATTTTCACCTAAAAGCTTTCTAGAATTAACAGATTTCCACATTATTTCAAATTAGAAAAATTAGCATATTTCCAGTGTATTTTATTAGAAAATTTTCAGTCTACTTCACACAGCAATATTAGTGAAGTATGTCATCAAATCATGTTCAAACAAACGTTAGAGAACATTCATTTTCATTATTCTCTTATCTCTGCTAGAGAGATATATATTGATTACTACTAGTTCAATGTCAAGGTCCTAAAAATAGAAAGTGTTATTTAATAAAAAGTGGAAGGGACATTGTTTCTATCCTGGATTTCCTCACAACACTCCGTGGCAAAACAGGTGGGTGAAAGGGGCAGGAGAAAAGGAGATTTAGGAGTAGTATCAGTTTTCTCTCATGAGGATAGTCTATGGCTTTCTAAGCTTACATGGCCTGGAATCTAGAAAGACATGATATAGACTGGATGCAAACTGATGTTTCAAAATGCAGAAAGTCTCTGCAGCTATTCCATTATAAGGTGTGGCTTGACCCCAAGTGCTGAATTTAGCCTCCCATCCATCACAGACTAATTACGTTTCCAGACCAAAAAAAAGGGTAATAATTCAATGTGATGTGCAAGGAAGTGACCATGTAACTGCCATTAACCTATGCATCATGCTAAGTAATCGTCCTAAAGTCCTACTACTAATTCTGGCTTTTAAGTTTTTCTCACCTATTTCAATAAAATACGTCAATGGAGAATATTTTCCTCTCCTACAAAAGAGCATTTTAACTCACATCACAACCACCACATAATGTGAGGCTTACTACGTAACACAGCCTTTGAGCAAATCAGGTAAATGGGGAAAAATGTCAGTATTTATGCAAGAGAAATTCCTTGCCACAGCTTCACTTACATTCCACGGGGACCCTGTGTTGTGTAATTTAAGCCATAAGGAGTATTTGTTAGACTGATTTACCTTGTTGCTGGTGCTGTACTATTAAATTGTTATATGCCTTAGTGATGGCAAGGTACTGAGAATAATTTTGTGAGGGAAATGAAAGGGTACATAATAAACCAAATACTGAAAAATTGTTCAAGTGAACCTGTCATGTGTTCACTGACTACTGGAAAGCAGTGGAAATGCCCCTGAAACAGCTTCAGGACCTTTGGTTCACACTCTTGAGGATGCTGTCAGTACCTCCTGTGCTGACAGAGGTTCAATATCTAAACTCCAGCAAAAGTTATTTAACTGCTCAACTTGCAGCATGAACTATATGAGGTCACAGTAAGGAGATGGAAAAAATTCATGGGTCTCTTGGGAGGGGCTATGAGCCTCCCCAGCCACAGCCTTGACAGGTGTGCATAGGCCTTGCTCTGCCCAGGACCATAACTTCAGCTCCTACGCTTCAGGACTCTGCTTTTAAAGAAAACCCTTTTTATTTTTCTATGCTCCTAAAAAACCCAAATTATTTGCTATTCACTGGCTTCCTGGCAGCAACAAAGAGAGTTGGCAGGGGTTTCCCTGTGAGTGCACATAGGACCAAGACATAATCCTGTCTTTGACAATGTACTAATGAGTGATAAATTCTTTCAAATGCAAAGAAGGGAGAATGGATGTATTAATAGTCTTTAAGCTCTGTTACTGCAAACAGTAGCTGCCTGTTCCTCATTATGTAAGTTAAAAACATGCCACATCAGAAGTCTTTTCCCCAAATCCCTAAATCAGTTGTCTGCTACGAGCTGAGCAGGATGAATACTGCAGGCAGTATTTGCAACTGTGAACATATGCTTTTAAAACACCATTCCTGAATTAAGTCTTATTGATGCTTACAGCACCTTTCCCCTGCTGCACAGTAACACTCAATACTTTTGTGAAAATATTCATGTGAGCAGATTGACTGATAAAAATTCCATAGGCTTGAAAAAAATGGCAAGCAATGAAGATGCTAAACTCTTTGCAGACACCTGATTGGACAAGGAAAATAAAAAATAGATGTTCAAATCCACATCTATTTGTGGGCACTTTATAAATTGAAGTAGGCTACGCTTGGTCACTGAGCAGGTCACTAAAGGTCTGCATAAGGGCTGCACTACAGCCACACAAGGAGGCGAAAGCACAGAGAACAATGTCGTACATCACTCAGTGGACAATCTGCTGCTGATTAAGAGCCGTTGGAACACTTATCAAGAAAAAAATCCCCAGCAAGGCTCATTAACTCACACATAGTGCTATGCTAACAGCTGGCACACAGCTGGCTGACTTTGGTGGGGGCAGAACAGATGTACCTCTGTCTACAAAACGGTGCAGCAACATAACTACGCTGGAACGGAAGAAAACCCACAGAAGAAAGGAGAAGACACACTCACACCTTCTTCAGTAAGGAAAAGGACTTTTTGAATTCCCTACTGGAAGAGGATCGGGGTTCTTTTAACTTGGCAGGCTGCCTCTCACAATGGTCAGGTTGAGATGCATCGAAGGAAGACAGAATTGCACACTACAAATACGGCAGACAATCATGTCAATGAAACTAAGGATACTGTTGGATCTCGAAATTACCAATCCTCAAAAATGTGTTGGCAATGATCATCATGAATATTTTGTAAATTCTTCATCATTATTTGAACAGTCAAATCTTGATGGGATTTTGCTTGGTCTTTGACCTCAGTACCAACTTGTACAAATGTGCTTCATAGTTCAGTAATGTACTGTGTGAAAGAGAATTTTCCAACACAGATTTGATTCAGCTTCTTTTCAGTTTCACAGAGCATCTTTCTCATTATACATGAGAAGAAACACTAAATTCTGATCTATTATCTTTTTGACTATTCTGTAGGTTTGAGGTTCATTGGCAGAGATGGTTTTTTGCTTGTTTGTTGAAGTACTTGTCTATATGATCCTTCTTCATAAAGGAAACTTTGGTCTTTTGAGTTTTTAATAAGAAATCTTGTGATGTCTCAGCATTGTCATTGATTCTCCTCTCCTAGCCCAGAACCTGACCTGAAATATGACAATATTCTTTGAGACAGGTGGACAAACACTTCAGCAAGCATCTTAGATGAGGTCCTATAGTATTATAATATTGGTATTATGTTATTTTCCAGTATTGCTCTCCATTATATCCTCTGTCCAGCCCCTCAAAAATTGATAGCTTTTCTGAATAGCTGATTGAGAAGGTACCTTCAGGTTTGTGTCCATGACTTTTCTGAGGTTTGTCATCTAATTAACCATTTTAACCATTATATTCAAAAGAATGAAAAGTTCTGAGGTTACTCAGAAGTACCTATCCCATCTACAGGCACACTTGTGGACTGAGAGGAATGTTCAGTAAAGCATATTGTATAAAAGTTACCATAAAAAATTGTCGCTGTTGCGATGAAGACGGGTAAAGAAAACGACACAGTGTCCAGGCTTATGAACAAGTGGAAGCTGAAGCGCTTTAATAATTTTCCAACTACTTTTATAGGATAGATTGCAGAAGTGTGTTGAGTGGCAATAGGTAATTGGTTCCTCGGCCATCCACCCCGTGAGAGGATTGGCCAAGTTCTAAGATACCTATTCCAAAATATTTTCAAAGTGAAAACCATAACAATCTTGCAAAACAGCCTGCAGGTGCAAGAAGTTTATAAAACTGTGACCTTGCTTTAAATAGTTTGCATGGGAAAGACAGTCTGCTCACAGAATATTGAGGAAAGGCTGAAGAATTTCTCTGCTTCTAGCTTTTTAGCATCTACATAAAATAACTCATTAAAAGTGTAAAATACCTAGAATGAAACAAAACAAAAGCTAGATGAGAACAGGAGGAGGGCAACTCAGGGAATAAAAAAGGTATTCTCAATAAGAAGTGAACATTTTTAGTGATTCAGTTAACAGGAAACAAAACCTAAGATATCTTGAAGGATTATTACTCATAGTAAGACACTTCAAGGGAAATTAAAAGACAGATTTCAAAACAAAATTTTTCAAAAGTCTAACAGGGAACTGCAAAATTTTCAACCGTGTTTGATTCAACCATATGAGAAAAATTTGGATAACCCCATGGTTTTTATTCCTTATATCAGTGATATAGCTCTGTGGAGAGTCGAAGCTTACTTTGCCCAACAAAAAATCAGTCAGAATTCAAGAGAACCCCATAAACAGATGGGATTTTACATTCCCTTCCATCATTCTGCACCATGACACAGTGAAGTCCATTTCTGAGGGGTTTGGATCATGGTCCTCCTAGGCCTTTTTCATCTCAGTCTTCCTTTCCAAAGGGCAGCCTCATGTGGTCCGAACAGGTGCTCTATGATTCTGCATCCCGGATAGGAGGGATCTGCTTCCAAATCTGAAGTGTTGAAGAGCCAGGCAGACCACTTCTGGGAGTGGCATTTCTTTTTATGCCTCCCAGAATCAGGATGCCAAAGGTTTTACACCCTGAGCAGAGTCATTCACTCTGTAAAAGAATGATTGCTCTGGCTTCCCAATACTTTTCATAAAATTTATGTTTGTTTTTGACGAATGTGTTTTATGGACAACTGTAAAATGTCTGTGGGTAACAGCTATGGAGCTTGCAACAGCAAAGAATTAAGTCAGTGCTACCCCTGGAGTGCTAATGAGGTAAAAATGTGCTGAATGTTCATACTTTCATGGGGATACACATATTATGCTTGCTACAGGCACACAATGCTAATTTGCTTTTTGGGCAAATTGTGCTCAATTTGCATAATTTTAACATCCTGAAACCTGCAAACATCAGGAAAATCTGTGTGTTTCTCTGCCTGTAGCATTAAGTCATTGAATACCTAAGAATCAATATAAGCTCTCAGAATCAGAGGGAAGCCCTGCTGGAGTCCTGCATTAGCTAAATTACAGGATCAAAGCCTCGAGGTATTCCAGTCCAAGTCCCTTGTCTATAACCAACAAAACCATAGTAATTTCACTGTCTGCAGGGCCAGAACTACTTTTTCTGACTCAGCAATACTTTGGAATTATCAAATACTGATGATCCATCCACTTGGACACATTGCTATAAGCTTAGCTGATAAATAAAGAACTAAAGCTAGATATTATTCTTTGTAGGATGGTTGGAGAGCAATTTATGTCTTCCAGTTTGTTTCAGCCATAATTGAATAGAATTCAGCCTGTACCTACATCTCAAAAATAAATGTGCAATATTTGTATTACTTCACCTTTCATCACTTGTCATGTTAAATCCTTCTACGTGCGTTGAAATAACGAGATAAACACAATCAGTAGACAGAGACACCTTTCTAGTGGTCACTACAGCCTGAGAAGTTTGTTGGTGAAATGATGTATAAAGAATGCAATTTAAAATAATTTGGAGAAAATATGAATGCACTTCATTGAAACAGCAACTGCATCCATGAAAATGAAGGATTACTAGCAGGGAAGAGCTATTAAATAGTACTCACAGTTCAATTTGGATCTTTAAAACATTCTTCAGATTATTGTGGGTTGATCAGAATGGGGTTACCTGGCTACAGAATAAAAAATTTTGTCTTGCAATGCATCCAGCAAAACAAGAATTTATCAAATACATGAGAGAGAACTTGAGTCTGTTGTTAAAAATATGCAGTATCTTGACCTTTTCTCCTGCCACTATGAAAGCCTCTGTGAAATCTCTGTTTTTTTCTATTGCTTTGGTAGCTATGGTATTTTTTTGCACAAATGTACAGCGAAATCAAAAGCGATAGTCAGCAGAGGCTGCAGTCACAAAATGGCTGGAGAGAATCACGAGAAAGAACAAGAGTAAAAAAGTAACTATATATTGAGCACGTCAGAGGAAGGCAAAAAGTTGAAACAACAACAGGTAAACCAGAAATATTATACAAAGCAAAGAGTAATTTGGCAGTTTTAAAAACACAAACGCAACACACATTCTGACATCAGAGAAGTGTATTTCTCAGAAAGAGACACAAATCTTCCAGATACTACAAAAAAGTTTGAATGTTTATTCTGAGCAGAAAAAGTTGTTTCCTGGGTTGAAAGAATAAGCTGCCCTGGATTCTGGCAGGGGCTTTTTGTTTGTTTGAATCTCAAAGTGCTGAACGGGAGGGAAATAATATTATAAAATCTTTTGTGGCTTTTCCCATCTGACAGGACCACAAGAACTACACTAATTTATAGGAGGGGAAATTCAAATTTGCCCTGGAAGCACCATGGGATCAGTCATGAAAAATCCTGCTGTGCCACAGATCATGTGTGCCAACCAGGCACGAGAGCCACAGACAGTTCTCCCAACAGCTCAAATCTACTCTCACAGCATTTCTGACCTTGGCATGATCCTAGCACCACTAAACACATCTTGTTCTGGGTTTGGGTAGGGTTTGCTTCTGTTTCCACCACATACCTTGAGTAGTAAAATTTTGGTATTTTACATTAGGTGCTTCTTATTTTTGTTCATTCCTCTTTTTATTTACCACAACAATCCTTGCTTTTTTTTTTTTGGTTGCTTTCTTTTTTTTTTTAGCGCTTCATGTACAGTATCCTTCATCCTCCACTCGTCTCCTCTGCCACCTTCCACTCTGTCTTTCATTTAATTTTCCTTTCCTACTTGCCTCCTCTCGTAATTCCGCAACACGTTACAAACTCCTGAGCTATTAAGAAGTGATGGCAACACTAAGCACTCTCAAGACAGATTGTGGGGACTAAATAAAAATAAACTGAATCAAGCTTTTAAATTAATAGCAATTAATACTATGATTCCTGGAAAGGGCAACTCTCACTTCCCCTAGTGAAAGGGTTTTTTGAACTCAGCAGCCCAACAATAAAGCTGCCCTGAAGTGTAAAAATACCATCAATCTGGCACATTGCAGTATTCCCTTAGTGAGTCTCTCCAGCAGGTGCATCATTTATGGTTTAAACACTGATGATCTCAACTACCTATCTGCAGCTTCACACCACAAATATCCCTCTGCTTTGATGCCTTAGGAATTCTCAAGCAACATTAACAATTATAGCAATTTTTGAATCAGAGTATATCTTCTGATTACTAGGAAATTATATCCTTGTGGAAAGTAATGTATTTTTAGTATACTTGGCACACTTTTAGTACAGTTAAGTATTTGTAGAATACTTGAATTACAGCAAGTATACTCATTTTTCATAAGTGTAGAGTGACACATTATAAAACAAATTATTATAATCAGAGATTTTCTGGAAGATCTCAAAGAGCTTGATTCAAAATGGGACAAGTTTCTCCCAGTACCCTCCGCCCACATTAGTGGAGAGTGGGAGCTGAGGGGATTCAGCACCTTCGAGGGAAGTTCCCAGCTCAGACCCAACCCTGCAGCTGTGGCAAAATGAAATTTCTTTGATTGCTTCTGCTCATTTGCATACTACAGCTATGATTTGGGCACGCTGATAAATGACACTAGAATATCGCGTTGTTCTGCCAGCCTTGCTATTCATTGTTTTTCAAATTTTGGGGGCTTTGGAAAGGAGTTTGTTTTTCACTTGGAGCCACACACTACAGAGACTACCCAGAAACTCTCCTAACACTTGGGGGCCATGAACACACTGATGCATCCAGGCAGCTCTGTGATCCCAGCAAAGAGAATGAGGAACGTGATGACTGATGATGATGAATGGGTTTCATGGAAATTTATACAAATTACATACAAATGGCATTCACATAAATTATGCCAATTATTTAGGAGCATGAATTTAGTGAGATTTTTAAAAGGAATTATGGGAAATTTTATGAGCAACATTTATAAAAGTCTGTTAAATGTTAAGAGCTTTGAAAGAAATAGGAAGCAAAATATTTTAGGATTTAAAATAAACTCTTTTAAGGACTGCTACAAAATATTCATCCGACATCCGCCTATGGTGGGATTTCTTACACATTTTAGACAAGGAAGTGATTTCACAGACAGTTATGGGATGAACTGAGCTTCCAAGTTCCTTTGATGACAGTTGTTCACTCAATGACAACATGCAACAGTTTGTTGTTCACTTCAATTCTTCTTCCTTTCTAAGATTGCCTGTGCTTTCCTGCTTAAAAACTGCTGGAAGACATTAAAAAGAAAATATTTGAACTAAAGAAGACTTATCTATTCTAAATTCATTATTTCCTTATATTTTTGCAGTCAAAGGCATTATTTGCAGTATTTACTGTATTATTCTGACATGCAAATCTACAAGGATGGCTTTGAGATGTATCTGCTGCTTGCATAAATATTTTATATATGTTATGCCACATTACTGCATAAGGATTCAGAGAAAATGATCATTTTTTTGAGCTATGAACATGGGGGCTTCTTTATCAGGTCATTAATATGAAATTTAAAATCACAGTATTGCTGTCCATGTCAATCCTTACAAACTCTTCTATAATGAAAATTCTGCAATCACCTTCTTATTAAGAGTTAATATCAAACTAAATGTGCTTTGGAAACCAGTTGATTTATCAGTTCTCTGTTTTATCATCCTTTGCCCAGCTGACTGATAGCATTTGTCAAATCCAAATATTTATATTGAGAAGAACATTTTGCATCACTTTGACTTTATTCATGGAGCTTCAATGAAAAAAAACATTGCTACTTGTGTCATATCATATCCACTCTGAAGGCTATTGAAGATTCATCAAGAGGGCTGGCTGATCAATGAGTCTTTGTACCGCTCAGAAGAGCCAACATGGGGTCTTTCATTACAGATTTCTCCTGGCAACGTGTGCAGCTGTGCCCATCAGCCAAGCCTTGCATGTGAACATGGACTGCACCTTCAGCTCTGAGAATTAGAGCCATCAAACGATAGGGCTTTGTCACTAAAGATGTCTTTTCAAACACACTTCAAGGATTTTTGAGGTTTTGGTAGCTCCTGTATTCTTCCCACTACAATTTATGATCATTATGTTATAGCAATATATTTTCACACTCACCAAGTTTCTCATTTAATAAAAAAAACTCAACAAAACAACCCACAGGTTGGATATGCAATTCCTGATCAGTAATGGAAATTTAACTCAAAGTCTCACACATGTTTCATATACATGTAAATATCATGTTTATGCTTTGAACAATTAAACCGGTCTGTTTTTCTTAGTGTTGTAATTTCCTGCAATGAAAATCCAAAGCCAAAAAAAAAAAAAAAAGGCATTTAAATTAATCTCTGAATCATCCCAAGATTTTCATCTTGGGGATCAAATTGGGATTACTACGAATTTTCTTGAACATGTTTCATGTTAAGTTGTCACTATTACAGTAAATAAGAGAAAGCAGTTAGTTCCAGGGAGAAAGGATTTGAGCCTTGAAATGGTTTGTGGTCAGCTGAGATTTTTTATTTACCAAGAGTCCACAGCTATCTTCTGATCCTCAGTTATGTTTATGCATTTTCTTACCATGTTTGCTTTCCTTGGACAAAACTACTTTTGGACCCACAAAGCCACCCATAACTGCGTAAGTTTCCAATCTTCTCTTCACGACCAGAACATTATATCACTAAATACAGCTGATACCTTCTGCAAAAGCAGAAGACTGGGAAATATGATTAAATTCCAGTACTGAGTATAAGGTCAATAAATATTTTAAATCCTCATAAGTATGCTCCTGTACTTCATTACTTATCCATTCAGAATTGGTATTAAGCAAGTTTTTAACACCTTAATCCTCCAAAGTTAGGTATAATCTAGATCCAAAAATTCATTATCTAGAGAAACTTTCAAATCCAGAGAGTTGCCTCTCTGTTCCATTTTCTGATTTCACACATGTCTCAGTCAAATACCTCCAGTACTGTATTTCATTATTTGCTACAATTAATTTTGTTGAACTATAGAGATTTGCTCCTCTCTTTTACTTCAAGATCTTAAAGTGCTTCAAAATTTTCTTTAATTAGTTTGAATTGAGCAAGCAAGAACCTACGTAACACACTGACTTTTTTCCAAGGCAGGTATCTTCTAGTTTCTTCTTACTTTATGTTGCTGTGAGCAGCACTAACGACGAGGAATGGCACGACAAGTTCAGATGGAAAGCAGTTCTGATCTTTATTAATTAATTAAATCATCATTTTTATAACAGGGTTTGCAAACAGTGTGTTGAATGGCATAAGACAATTGGGTGCTTGGCCATCCACCCCTTGAGGGGATTGGTCAAGCTCTAAGACACTTATTCCAAAATATTAGAAAGCTAGAACCATAACAATCTTGCATAGCAAACCCAGGTGCAAGATAAAGAGTTAGTTTACAAAAACCCATAGCAGTGTTTTCATAGCTTCTGTGAGAACCACAAAGTTCCCACAGAACACTGCAGAAAGCTGAAAGATTTCTCTACCAAAGCTTTTCAGTATCCACAACTTTAGATCTGCCCATACTTGATTCATCCACGGCTGAATAATATGGCAGTTAACAGGCAGAAATTATACCTTTTTTCTCCACACCTCTTTAAACCTCACTGACTGTATGCAGATACAGACAATTGCATACAACTCCCTCAGTTCTGCTGTACATCTACGTCGTCCTATTTGTTCCTCACTCTGGACCGAGTTCAAAAGATGTAACTGAATTGTTCAAAAAAATGTTACTGACTGTCCTCGAAGAAACCACTTTTATTCACACATGCAAAGGGTCAAACTTCTAGTGGGTCTGAAGCTCTTCTCAAAGATTTGATTTGGTATAGAAGGATTACTGATGATAGTTTCAAAGCAGGGAAATATGTCAGGCATATGTGGCATGATTATAACCAGAAGAGAGCTTTGATATGCCCCCAAAATCTAACCACTCAATTCCTGAGCATTACCCCGGACCACTTCAGCAAAGAAACAGGTTTTCTCTCTCCCAAATCTTTAAAAGAATTCCTGCTGTCTTCAGTCTCAGAAATAACTTTCTCCCTTTTCATATTTTTCTCATGCCTGCCCAGACAGCCAGTGTTCTCTGGAAGCACCTTTAGTTTGATTTTCATTGTGGGGTTTGCTGGTTTTGTGGGGTTTTGTTGTTGTTGGTGGTGGCTTTTTTGTTTTTTTGGTTTTTTTTTCTCAGCAGAATCATTCTTATTTCTTCTGCAGCGCCTTGACTGGTTCCTTCCTTTCTTATTAGCTCTGACAGCCATGGCAATCGCATGTGTGTGCCTCAGAGACAGCTCCAGCACTCACTGCAGCTTGCCAAAAGATCTCCTATTTAAAATTACAACTGTTGGACAATTTCACATATGTACTTCAAAGGCACTTTGTTCTGACAATACACAACCCTCCAAAAGGTCTCGAACTTGCAAGTTGGATAATGTACTGCGTTCTCCCTGACAGAAAATATGATTGGTTCGTTTTCGAGAATATCATCGCTGCTTTTCTCTCTTTACTTTTCAAAATCTATAAATATTTTGGTATAACACAGAAGGTTAATTTATGCAGGAGACAGGTTTCTGTAAGGCCATGTGCTTCTTACAAGATATTTCATATATTTGTCAAGCTGAAAAACCTACAGAGGTGGTATGGAAATCACATTTGGTTTTTTTTCTTCTTCTTTCTTGTTTTTTTTTTTTTTTTTTGTGCTGCTTCAGAATGAATCAACTATGACACCATATGCTGCAACAATTGCTGAGAATGACAAAAGTAATACATTTTCCGAAAACTCAACAAAAAAGCACCATTAAATTAAGGAAATTGTATTCCCCTTAAATCTTGCTCTATCTTCCTGGCTCACTTAACATCTTGTTGTTTTGTTTCTGTGTAGGCTCTTGCCAGCCTTCCTCTCACTGTGGCAGGCTTCCTTCTATAGAAACATGAGCATCCTCTGGCTACTGCTGGAATAAATGAGATGTCCTTCAGTTTAAAGGTGGAAGAATCCTCCACCTGTGCCAGGACCTCCACTGTGCCAGCACATTCAGGGTGGCTTGGCCTTGAGCTTTGACATTCCCCATCTAAGAGCATAAGAAGTTTTACCTTGGGCTCACTGTGAGCCTAATAAAAATAAAGTCACAGTTTAAAAATAGGGGTTTTATACATATATATATACACACACACAAAATACTACTATCAAGTTACAACTTTGCTCCTTTAAAAATGTGTATCACTTATCATATTGCAGCCTCCAATTTATCTGCTTTTCATAGCAGAAGAGATATTTGCTCCTTGCTCTGTTTGCAGGGGTCAAGTTACTAGAATTGTCAAGAGAAATCCTCATTCTGTTTGAAATTAACTGGATATGGATATCAGCTGGCTGAACAAAAGGGATGTCTGATTATGCTGTAAATACTGAAGTTACATTACATATCTAGGAAGCTTTTCTTCTCATTACTTAACACGTTGCTTGGTTACCTCATCAAACTTGTCATCTGTGAGGAAACTCATTTCATTAAAAAAAAATAAATCATAAGGCTAGCTCCTCCGGGACTGAGATGGGAAAAAGAATTTTTTTTTACCCTTATTTCCGAAGTTTCAGTTCAAAGCTAAGTTGCTACGTTCGCACCCCAGATATGAAAAAATATAATTCCACAGACCATTCTCAAAAAATTGTGTCATACCCAATAGTGGAGTGCTCTTCTGACTTTTGGTGTGACGAACATCACTCTGTGTGTTCAAAAGTTGCCAGGACCTTGGCTAAGGCTTCATGCAAATCCCTTACAATTCATCACCTTTCTGTAGGCCACAGGTACTAAGCTAGAAGGCCAACTGATAGAGAAAAGGTTTGGCACAATCAAACGCTTTCCATGCCACTAAACCAAATGATCTTGAGAAGCCTGGAATTTCCCTAATAGTTTGCAACCATTTGGAGACAACACAGACTCAGGCAGGTTTCACACTGGAAAGCGAACGGGCTTTCCCAAGCATTTCTCCTGTGGTTGTGGCAGACCTGCTCCTGGGGTGTGCTCTGCTCGTCAGATCATACCTCCATTTTCCCACAGGCTGTGCCGAATTCAGCAGACTTCAGTTCTGAGGGGAAGGGGGAAGATGACGTAATAATAACGATGATAAAGGTGATGATGATGACGATGATGACGATGATAATAATAATAGTAGTAGTACCACCAAAACACCCCAACCAACCAACCCTCTCCAAACTAAAACAAGCCACCAACAAAAGAACCCCCCAAGCCCCCTGCAAAGAAAGAAGAGCTTTGCCCGTGAAGCCGGCAGCAGCTCCCTCTGGGCTCTCGCCGTGTTGCACCCCCTCTCCCTCTGCCCATACGACCCCG
>VZTI01003051.1:623817-736819 GCA_013397865.1 Struthidea cinerea | reverse complement strand
TGGGGGAAACCTGGGGTCCGCCTGCTGCTGGTGGGCACGGCTGGCCTCTGCCCGCGAAGTTTGGGGGTTCTCCTCTCCTCCCTTTTGCTGCTCTTGCCCACCTCACGTGTGACAAATAATAAAAATAATCGTGTTGACATTTAGAGGAATGAAATTAAATATAGAGAGAGTAGGAGGTGACTTAGCAGCTCTGAACGTGTCAGGTGCAGGCAGCTGAGGTGTGTGCCTGTTTTTAAAACGTTTCTCCCTGGCAGGGTCATCTCTGCCCCCTTTCCCCACACACGCAGGCACACGCAGGCACACACACACCCCAGCCCAAAAGAGGGTTTGGCAGCAGCTCTGGCCATGGTATTGTGCCTGCCTAAGTGCTGCTGGCGAAGAAATGTAAGGGAGGGGAAGGGGAAGCGGTGAGTGAGGGAGGTGTTGGAGATCCTCTCCTCCTTCAGGAGAGGTCTGCTAATACACAGCTTCCAGAAAAGATACAGCAGCTTGGGGGAGAAAAACAGCCTCTCCGCTGAAACGTTTTGGATGTAGAGACCTCTTCAGAGGATGAGGGTGAACTGTGGCATGGATATCATTTTGAAAATAGGGGAACTGTTCTCTTGTTGTTCTCTTAAATAAGGGCAGCTGAGTAAATATACATAAAATACTGCAACCCATTTCAGAGGACTAACACCTGGGATTAGCTGATCTGCTTTGTGAATAATGTCAGCATCAGAGGTGACTTGAATTGGATTTTCCCTGCCATAGCAGAAGATATCAGCCCCAAAAGAAACCAGGTGGCAGAGGAAAAAAAGTGGTTTGAAATTTAAAAAAAAAACTTCTAAGAAACCATTGCAATTCTTCCTCACCCCAGGAAAAATAAACCAGTAGGTGTGCCATGGGTGGTGAAAGCGCGTCAGCTCCTGCTGGGAGCTCAGGCCACTTTATTTTTTTGACCTGTATTGGAAACAGCCACAACTGGGCTTGGTAGCATTGTCTGTCTGACTAGGACCCTGTAGCTTCACAGGTGATGGTATTTTCACAAATAAATTACAATGAAATAAATTCCAGAATAACTACCACCTTTTCTGTTTAACATCATTCTTGTAATAATAAAATGTACTACTGAAATATTTGAAAGTTTTGGAAAGGTAAGTAGTTTACATTTAGATTATACCATAAAAATGTAATCTAAACATATGTGTTAAGAGTTATGTTTAGCACTTCAACCTATTATAATTTCTCAGTAACTCCAAAATTACAGCAGCATTTTCCTAATGTCCAACAGGAGTCAAAATAAAAAAATAATCACAAATGTTCACTATTTATCAACTTTGTGATTTAACATGTTATTAGTTGTCATTTCTTATTATTCTGTTTCAATTCCTTGCAGATTAGAAACAAAAACAATAGAGGAAAATCACCCCCCTGGATCTTAGCCTTGGCCTTTTTCAAGCAAAGAGAAGAGGAGCTGTCAGGCTTTGCATGTCAAGTGGCCACTCGGCTGTTTGACAGCTTCTGGGTTTCAACCCCATTGGGATTGAGGCAGCTCAAGCAACCACGAGCGATGAGTCCTGTCGCCTGCTGACGCTGCTCTAGCACCATGGCAGACAGGCTGTGATATGACAAGAGGATCCATCCTAGGGAGGCAGCATTGGGATCAATAATTGGCTTCCTGGGAAACTACAGCTGGTGGAGAGGATGTAAAAAGAGGCGCGCATGTGCCAGGATATTGCTACAGCCTTGCCGAGCTGGTGGATCCACTTGGAGGAGAGTTTTGCCACTGATCTTGGGTTTTTTCCCGTTTTGGTAATGTTGGCTTTGGGGGAAATTTCTGCTGACTCACCCACCCCTGGACACCTTTTGCGGATCGTGGCTGGCCAGTGAAGAGATCCAACGGCACCTTACCCCCACTGCGGGTCCCCTCCGGTGGCCCCTGGCACCATCTTGTGCCCAACCCCATCCCGTGGGGCAGCTGCAGCCCCCCGCCCCGGGGAGTCCCCCACAGTGACCCCCGCACCCGGGGCGGGGGTGAGCACGCCCGAAGCTTCCAGCGCGGCCGGCGCCCGGCAAGATTTTACCCTGTCTGCCGCCGGGGCCCCGGTGCTGCCCCCCGCCAGCCCTGCCGCCCCGCTTGCCCGCCCCAGGCCGCGCAGGATGGGGGCGGTGCTGGTGCGGCGCGGGGGCTGCCTGCTGCTCTGGCTGGCCCTACTGCTGGGCTGCTGGGCTGAGCTGGGCAGCGGGCTGGAGTTCCCGGGTGCGGAGGGCCAGTGGACCCGCTTCCCCAAGTGGAACGCCTGCTGCGAGAGCGAAATGAGCTTCAACATGAAGACACGCAGCTCCAGCGGGCTGGTGCTCTACTTTGATGATGAGGGCTTCTGTGACTTCCTGGAGCTCATCCTCACCCAGGGAGGGCGGCTACAGCTCAGCTTCTCCATCTTCTGCGCCGAGCCTGCCACCCTGCTCTCGGACACGGCGGTCAACGACAACCTCTGGCACGCTGTTGTCATCCGCCGCCACTTCAAGAACACGACGCTGATCATCGACCGAGCCGAGGCCAAGTGGGTGGAGGTGAAGTCCAAACGGCGGGACATGACTGTCTTCAGCGGGCTCTTCCTAGGGGGGCTCCCGCCAGAGTTGCGGTCGGCGACGCTAAAGCTGACACTCTCCTCCGTCAAGGACCGGGAGCCCTTCAAGGGCTGGATAACAGACGTGCGGGTGAACTACACGCAGGCGTCGCCGGTGGAGAGCCAGGAGGTGCGGCTGGATGACGAGCAGAGCCGGCTGTGCGCCAGGGACGACGTCTGCCTCAACGGGGGCGTCTGCTCGGTGCTCAACGACCAGGCCGTCTGCGACTGCTCCCAAACGGGCTTCCGAGGGAAGGACTGCAGTGAAGGTAAGGGGCCATTTCAGCTCGCCCCATCGCCCCCCTCCCCATCGCTCTGTGGAGGGGACGGGTCGGAGGCCAGGCCTGCATGAAGTTTCATCTGTATGAGTGGATCTTCCTCCCTCCCCTCCCTTTCCACCGTGTCCCCAGTTCCCCTTCTTCCCCACCTTCTCCTCCCTGTCTTCCACGTGTCTCTGTGGCCAGCCATGGTGCCATCACTCTCCTGTTCTCTGCGAGGCTGGGCGAGAGGAGGAAGAGGATGTTATTTGAGTGTATTCTGGAGACGGGGTGGGATTTGGGGTTGTTCTGGGTAAAGGAAAGATGGGTGCTGGGTACCAGGTGTCACCCAGATGGCAGGGGGTGGCATCATGCTCGGTGTGAACTGAGGGAGGGGATGTGCATGCTTGTTACAAGCCGCTGGTGGTAATTAATTTGGGGAGCAGGGAAAGTGATGCTGGGAATTATTTAACTGGATTAAGTGCAAAGATGACCTGGGTCTGATTTTGTAGGGTAGAGGAGACCCAGAGTCCACTTTGTATTTGCCTCTGCTATGTCATTGAAATAAAATCAGTGATTTATTTGTGAATTCCTTAAATTGTTGCCGGGGAGGAAGGGGATTAAACAGAGGATTATGTTTTTACATGAATGTGAATGGTACTGCTTTGCAACATATTTAGCAATTCACCATGCCAGTTAGACAGGGAGAACACAAAAGGGCAAGGGAGAAGTACATACTCCAAGACCACAAAAATGACTGAGTAGTTTTACCAAGGAAGAGGGAACCTAGAAAAACAGCAGTTTCCTTAATCTTATCTACAAATAAATCACTGGGTGAAATATGATTCATATTCAGTGCCCATTGTTTTTGGCAAATGGAAAGAATGTGAACATTTACTTTGCAGATGCATGCAGGACTCTTGTTTTTATTGTTTTTTTTAGTAAATGTACCATTGCTTGCAGCTCCTTAGGCATAGAGATTACATACGTTGTGTACCTAGAGCAGGACGTAAAGGTGTATAAATGAAATAAGAGCAAATGTATCAACGGAAAATATGATTATCATGTCAAAATTGGAGAGGAAAGACCTAAGTTTAAAATGTAAAAGGTAAATATAAATAAGATATTATCAAGGCCAAATTAAGATCTTCACTGAGTGGCTGCATGACATTTATGGCTGAATAATTTGCCTTTAGCATTTCTATCAGATTTCACTCATTATAGGAAAGAAAACATCATTTGTGACTGTGCTTTATTATGTAACACCTTCTGTCCTTAGTGTCAATACTCAAAATGCTACAGTCATTCTGCATCCTGTTTACTTTATCAGCTGTTTATCTCTCATCTGCCATTCATGAAAAATTCAAACCCTATTAACACTTTAAAGTTATTTTTTAATAGGAGTAAATAATAGTTTCAGAAAATTAGTCATTTGTACTTTCAATTGCACCCATTCCCAGAACCTGTAAAATGAAATATCTTTTCTATTAGGTAAACCATCTCAATGGATTTAGTATTTGGGTGTCAATTTTTAATGTATGATACTACATGATACATAGGTGTATGTACAACATTGAGTTGTCTTAGCTTCTCTGAGTTAAGCCCTATTATAAAAAAACCAAAATTATGAGGTGTAGCAGCTTTGTTAAGGCAATAATGGCAATTGAAATGCTATTAATACTATTATACATTTATATGCCCTTTACACTAAAACATAATTTATTTATTTGAAGTTATTTTGAGCATATAATACTTACGTGAAAGAGTTCACGTAATTGCATGTAATATCAGTCAGATAAATTCTTGCCTTTACATAATAATAGGTTCAGTAACTATTTTTAAGGAACATTTTAATGTTTAGATTGAATGTTAGAGAAATACGTGTCTATATGTATATTTAGTGAAAATTGTATGGAACTTTTAAGAAGATGACACTCAATATTTAGAAACCCTCCCCAAATTAAGGCAAAATTCTGACTTCATTTAAATGCTAGTGGTTTTATAATTGATAATGGTGGGATCAAGATTCTCCTCACATGTCCCTTGACTACTGAGAAGCCTTATAAAATAATAGCAAGACTTATAATTTTAGCATAAAGTATTCAGATTCTGATTTAATTTGAAACAGGATGCAACATTTCCCCTGACAGCAACATACATGGAACTACATTGCAGTTTCTACCTGTTAATTGAGAAAAGGTAGCAACTGACACCTCCACCAGTCTGGTTTTGATGAAGGGATTAGAATTTACTCATATTTGCCAGCAAAGATATTGAACTATTATAAATTATTTAATATTCTAAGAAACAGAAAAGTCAGAAGGACAAGTAAAGCCTTTATATCTGCCAGGAAAGAAACCTTGGCTTCTGCTGTTTAGATTTTGTAGCCAACATAGACATTATGCTGTTGAACTTTGACCTTTTGTTCCCAGAATGTGTAAATTTCCCTCAAGCCTTAGAAAGGCATTGCCATTACAAGAGGATCATCTCAGGCTGCAATTATCTGAAGGGGTCTCTCGACTTTTCGCTCCTTGTTTTGGCTTTTTGTTTAAAAGTGGTTTTAGATGGGAAAACCCCCCAACTTTCCATTTTTATGTGAAATTGTAACCGCGTGTCCTAGTTGATACCTTTTCTTTAAAGGTGAAAGATGGTCATTAAATTCTATTTTTCTTGGATTTTTTTTTAATAGATAATTTTTTTTTTTGTCTTTGATTTGTTATTGTTCTGTATTTATGCAGTCTGGTAAAACACAGAGTTCCACAGTGTAATGAGGAGTGTAGGAATTAATATCAGCAACAACAAAGAAAACCTTTTCAAAATTTTCTACCCTGACTTGCGCGTTTAGGAATTAAAAAGTAATAGATTTAGGGTCAAAGTTTCAAGTCTTAAGATGCCATTTTTAATACAAGTTCAATTATTTTCAGGAGAAAATCTGGTGGGTTTTTTTCCCAGATTTTCATCTTTGAAAATCTTATTAATGATTCCTGAAGTATTTTTTTTTTCTTATAAGGATGAATTTCAACCAAGTTTTGGGTTGGGTTTTTTGTTTTGTTTTTTTTTTGTTTTTTTTCAAAACTATAGTAATATAAATTATTTCCAGTAGGCTTAACTGGTTTTATACCTGTCTAAATCAGGAGTAGCTTCATTTATGTTTCCTGAACTACACCACCGTGAGAACAGTGCAAGCTAGGAAAGAACCATTCAGTCATTCCCTTTGTTCCAATAGGGTCTAAATTCTCTTCAATGGAACTTTGGCATAAATCACAGAAAAGGACTGGGATTTTTCTTAAGTGTCAAGGATGTGCAGTGCATAGCAAAGAAAAATACGATCTCTAGCTGTTCTCTGGTTGATAAGTCCATGAGTAAAACCAGTACAAGAGCCTTCTAAAAGAGTAAATAAAATCTCTACTTTCTACTGAAGAAGGCAAGGGTATATTATTGCACATAATAATAGTGACTCAGTAGAAGGAAAAATACACAAAATTATAATAAATTTTATTAGGAATAAGACTAGAATTTAAATAAACCCTGATTGCCATATCAATTTTCTGATAAGTTTTTGACATACATTTCAATCTTCTATTCAGTGAAAATTACAATATTTCCTGGAATTACTCAAATTGGTATGGCTTGATTCTATGATAGGGAGAGATTTTTATTAAAAACCCTGACTTTAAAGTCAGATTTTTAATGCATTAAGGCAAGGTCCTAGAAGGTAAGGAGAATATGTGATTCATATCCGTGAACCTCCATATTCTTCTTGTAGTTTTGCTCCTTAAGTTAAAATTTCAAACCAAAAAAAACCTCTATTTTGCCTATTAAATGAATAAAATAGTGACCTGCTGACTTTAGAAAAAAAACAGCTATAATTATCCTTTCATCCTCATTTACATAAAAATAACCTTGTTCAGTATCCTGTCTGAGAAAATAAGCAGATAGCTCTAAAAGGGGTAGTAAAATACACAAGATGCGTTGAGTTGGGGGAAGTTTCTCACTGATGCTAACTTCTCGTCACTCCATACCCTTCTGATTTTCTGTGTCTCTAGCTGCTTTAAAAAGATGCAGACAGGATCCTTTATCTTTTTAAAATATAGCTTCCCTGCTATTAAAAATATTAAAATATAATTCCCTGATATTAGCACCTATACAGGCAATTGCTCTGTGAATTCAAACTATTCCTCTTTATAATACCTTGTATTTTAACTGTTCCACTGAGTTTCTGGTTTGTGAGAAAAATGAGGACTGTTCATGCAGCTGTTCACTGTAAGAGATACTCTTCCTTGTCAGATATTCAGAAGGTGATGCCAGCTACAGTTTGAACTGTGAAAGTGAATTTTGAAGAAGTGAGTTCCAGATGTCTCAGCCTAGCCAACATTTAGATTTGTTTGTTTGGGTTCTGAATATACTACATCAGTCTTTGTTGTATTTCCTTTTGCATGTTAAATTTTTAAAAAGTCATACAATATTTATATCTCTTTGAAATTTTTGGATATTTTAATCTATTTTATTCTCTTTATGCCTTGAATGAAACATTTGAACTTCTTTTGGCTTTAATTATCTCTTGCGAGTTGCGTGTTTGAGCGAGATGTTGTTGAACTCATTGCCTATAGTCAGCCTTAACAGAGTAGTCACCATGGTCTTAGTCCCTCTTGAATCCTAGCTAAATATACTTTGGACTAGTAAATACTGTGACCAAAACTTGCCTTTTTGATTTTTATCTGCATTTATCTACATGATCTGTATTTCTTCTGCATGCTGAATTTCTTGTCAGCGCCAGTGGCCACTGGGGTGACGTTGGTTTAGAAGGAGGGCTAGAAATGCACCAGAGATTGCCCTGAGGTTCTGTATATTTACAAATTATGTCAGTAATTTAACAATAATGATTTCATTTTATTTAATATTTTTAAATGGTGACTTTGCTGTCAGAGTAGAATCTCGAGGACAGAGAGTCAAGTAATCAAAAAGTTGTTTAGGACTGTGTTAAAACTGTGCCCTTCACATTTATTCATATGAAAACACAATCCTTAAGTCAGTTTAAAGCACAAATTTGCATCATTTTCCTAATGACATTTGTCATATTATTTTGTTTGCCGGGATTCAGCATTATAGGATATTGATTTCAATATCTGCCTCATGTAAAATCACAGGAATTTAAATACTATTTCACTGGTAATTAGGAGTTGGCAGTCTGTTTTATATTATCTTCTGAGGAGGTTTCTTGTCGAGTATTACTAATCCCTTCAAAATGCTGATATTTAAATACTTCCAAAGTACCACTTACACTTATAGCCTAGATCTTGGTACTCCAGGTAAATAATATTTTAAATAGTGAGGTTGTTGTTTCCCTTTGTGCCTAGTTGATGTTCTGGGTCCTTGTTAAATTTAAGCCTGTATTGTGAATTGTAGACAGCTGATATGCTAGAAGAATTTATATATAGCACCATAGGACTTTGTGTCAGATTGGTCATATTCATTCAGAATTTCAAAATAAGATATATTAAAATTGTCTATGTTTTGATGTAATTGCACTTCAAGGCTTGCAGGCATTTTGGCCCAAATGTACTTGGTCTTTTTTCGCAGCTGAAGGCTGGCTCCTTGGGAGCCTTTTAACAGTAGATGCTAGCCAAGGATTTGTGGGATTTTACCCCGTCATCATTACTGACCTGATGGATAGGGATGGGGAACCAGGCTGGCAATTAAAATGAGTTCCTGATAGAAATAGGTTTATGTAGAGGCTAACATTAACATGGGGAGCTTGGACAGTGCATGCTTCTTTTAGTAAACATATTAAAATTGGTTGGTAACTTAAAACAAAAAACTTCATCCATCTCTCTTGGTGAAGTTAATATGATGTTTTATCCACCAGAAAGCTCAGTGTTCCTTTCGGAGAACATGAAACCATTCCAGTTTCTGGAAAAATGCTCTGTCCAGTTTGTTGTGCTGTAGTTAAAATTTGTGTACCTTCTTAAACACATGATTTTACGGAATAGTGAAGGGCATTCTGAGATGTTTAATACCTTTGTGAACCTGAGGACTAAATTGTAAAGACCAAATATACTTCCTTCAGGGAATGATTGGTTAGGGTGTGACAGACATACCTTTGATTGTGTTCTTATATATAGAATTGACTAGAAAAGTCAGGGTAAATGATACTTTGTTGCCTTTATTTAGATCTACGCTGAGCTAGGATCGTAATTTAGTCTTTTACAAAAGATGTGCACTTTCTTGAATGGCAGTGTCTCCTTCTGTACTGTGGTGACGGTATCTGAGTGTATCACAAGTATTTACTGGACTGGATTATATTCTTGTGTATGCAGAACTCAATTTTTCAGCTCAGATGCTCCTCTGCCAAGCTAAAAAGTAGTTGTATGTGGTGATTTCATGCAAATGTAGCCATTCTCCTGGAACTTGGAGTAGAATCAGTAGGATCAATGAGCGCTTCAATGCACAAAATACTTGCAGTAACTAATGGAGTAATGAAGTAGGAAAACCCGCATGGTTTTAATAGGACATTGCTTTCTCAGTGACCCAACCAGTTCACAGCTAGTTTCCAGTTTGTTTCCTCCATGTGTAAAGTTAAACTATTCCATACAGGAGTTTTTGGTAGGATTTTTTCCTGGTCATGAGATACTTGAAAGATCAGAATTCCTGTTAGGGCTGTAGTAGGGAAAGTCATGACTTGAAGCTCCCTTTACTGTTGTGCAACCACTTTAATATACAGAACTGATAACTGTTAGTTGGCTTTGAAGTTGAAGGCCTTCCTACTGCCTATTCATAGCTGAGTGTTCAGAATAGTGTGTTTTTTCTTGCTTTTTTGTCTGCCGTCCTTCTGACTAGACACTGGAAATGGTGTAGCTTGTCACCTGCCAGCCACTTCTTTGAAAATTCAGCTCTTCTCACAGTCACTAGAGTTCTCATCTTCTGCAACATTTCACCTGTGTAAAAGTCATCCTTATTACTGTAGAAGGATCCTTATTACTGTAAAAGGATCTAGGATTTAATGTCTGAGGAGAGTGAAGAACCTAGTCAATGACCACATATTTTTTTAGTTTCATTCTCTTCCATTTTCAATGGAAAATCTGGGGGTGAAAGTGAGAGGTGGCCTCAGTTATGCCTTGTTTGAGCTTGTCAAGAAATGAGACAGAGGTAGCTGGCAGCTGTCTGCAAGAACAGGATTCTGTGATGGGATTTTAGATTTCTTTAATGCTATGGAGTGGATTACGAACCTACAATTGCTTAGCTATAAGCAGCAGATTTGGCACCTTTTAGATATCTGAAAAAACTGTGTTCTGTGTTCATTTTCCACTGGAGTCAGTCTGAAGTCCCATTGACTCAAGTTTGGAATTAGGGCAAACCTAATAACCTGCTGATTCGGAACTTATTATTCAAGTAGGAATATGAAAACAGAGAGAACTAGGGCAAATTAAATAACCTGCTGATTCTGCCTGCAGTATTCATCTGGGAATGTCTATAGAGAAAATACTTTTCATAAATTCTGATATTTATTGCCATGATCATCATCACTATAATTATTCATTAATTTCATATGTGCCTTATGAACCATGCTGGAAGAGTGAAGTTATATGAGTAATTTTGTCTTACATTTAAGACTCTCTATGATTTGAGGGAAAACCTGGCTTCCCGAACAAATGGACAGTGCATTCACTGGAATCACATTTGCAGTTGCTGCCACCACAAACTGTGAATCAGTGGATTTTGCCTATGGAAGTGTTACATCCCAACAATGCTACGCAGGTGTGCAAGTCACAGATTCCTTTTAGACTGTGCCACATTGCGCAAGGTCTTGAAATGAGACCATCTGACTTTTTGGTGATTTTGTCTAGAGAAAGGGCTTTGCATTGCTTAAAGGCAGAGAAACTTGATGGATTCTTCCCACAGTGCTGTCTTTTTGTAATTAAGTGAATGTGTACAGCCATTAAGGAGGTCACTGGCATTACACTATGCACCTGGAGATGTATGTCACAGTTCCAAAGTTTCTGAATTACATCTTAATTTCCGATACGGAATGACCTTCATGTTGGTCTTCTTTCTCTTTTGTGGTTTTTAGCTTTAACAAAAGACATTTAAAAATGGCAATTTTGTCAAAGGAGGTATTTCCATTAAGAAAAGATTCCTTGAGAAAGACTGCATGTGTGTAATAGAAATTATATGTACTTTTGAATAAGTGTATAGAAAATCACAGAATTAGTGAGTAGACATGGAGTGAAGATCTGTATCTCAATACTGTCATTTTCTTTAGAAGCTTGTCCTGATTATTCTTTGTTTCCAAAGGTGACAACAGGAATCTTCACACACATGTCAGCATTTGTACAATGGGTGTCTAGGGCACAGCCACAATGAATAGCTTAAGAATGAATTATGGTCTTGTAAAGATTATATTCATTGTTAATAAAAATAGGGAGAATAGGGCCCTAATGCTAGAAAAAAAGTGCTCTTCAGCCTTTAAAGATGTTATCTTTCCTGATTCTGGATCATGCAGGTGGGATAAAAGTGATATAAAAAGTTTGGATTCCGCTGCTTGTTGCACAGCAACAGGCTTACACTTCCCAGATGTAAAATTATTTGTACATTTTACATTTGTAAAATCAGACTCTTTACCTGGAAGGTCCAGGGACAGGACTCAGAGAGGCAGGTGAGACACTGCAGCTCCTTCCCAGACTGCTCACACTGCTGTGTTTAAGCACAGTGATCTTCAGGTGATGTTCAGTGATCTCGGTCTACTGGGGTGGACTGGTGCTTCACATGACATCCTCCCTCAGGATTCAGCAGTGGAATTTCTTCAGGAAGTTTCCAGGAATGTTGGTTCTGACAGAGAGATCACTAGTGTTGCGTATTTTGAATTTTCTTTTTTTCCCCATTTTTCCTCATCAGAGGAGAGACAGATGAAAATGAAGTTTAGAAACCCATAGCTGTAAGTCACTTAATTCTTAAGACAATTGTGGGGTGATATAGGAAAGATTTGTAAACAGATTTTTTGCAGAACAGATCAATGTCTTCCTGCCACATCCTTCTGAGATGAATGCTGCTCAACTTCTCAGGAGCTGAGATTCTCTGTGAAGTTTTTTTTTTCCTGTGATATGGCAGAAAAATAACTTCTGTAACATTATCACATTGCAAAGAACATGGGAGGGTTTCTTTTTAGAACCTACAGTTTTTCAGAGATAAATTGTGGACTGTTATTCAACATTAACAAAAGATTTGTCTGGTTCAGTTAAACATTTTCTGAAGAATTCTGAATATAGATCTCTTATTCTTACATAAAACATTCCTGACTTAAGTGTTATGAGGAAAACATCGGCATTTTCCCACTAGTTCACCAGAAGAAGATGTATTCAAATCACATTTTCTTTGTTGGCCCAAACCTCCACTACTTTTCTGTGAACAATGTATCTGTTGTGGTAGTTTCCAGGAATTTCTTTGGGTTTTTTTTGTCACTGTTCTTGGTCCAAAGTACTTGAAAGAGCAGCTAGGATTGAATTTAGCCTTGAACTTACTCTTTTTTTTTCTCTGCAGCAGTTAAACAACTGAGTCTGGAATTACAGGAAGTTATGAAGTAAAAATAAGCAGTATAGCACAGGTTTTATTTTTGTTTTCTGCATTAAAAGTTTTGAAACTCAAAATGTAAACAATGCATCAGGTTGGAATTTCTGAGAGAAATATTTTCACACTGTTTCCTCTTCCAGATTTTATAACAAAGAAAATTCCTATGATAGAGAAAAGTTCAAGTGATAGAAGTTTTGATTTGCTATTCTTGTAAATCCACTGACAACCACATTCATGTTGACATCCAGAGGTTTTACCTATTCTCTTAACGTTATCTGGATCCCATTCTCCTTTTTTAAGCATCACTTGAGTCTTCAAATAAGCAAAGTCTTTTTTGCACATTATAAATACCTACATCATTCAAGTTTGCTATTCCAGCACATATTACCCATTGTGCTACTGTGAGTCATGCTGGTGGATTTTGTAAATCTTAAACCATGAAGGCATCCACAGCGATGCAAGGGAATAAAATTTCCTTCCAATTTCTCCCCTACTGAAAAAAAAAAAAAGAATACAAACAGAAACATCCATTGCAGTCTAAGGTAATGGCACCACGGGAATTCAGAAGCAAAGCTACCTTCGGTGAGTGGTGGCTTTAATCTTTTTTCTTTCTTGTGTTTAAGCATGAAATTTGTCCAGCCATTTTATTCACATTTGCATTAAAGAATAATAAAAAGCAGTTAGTGATGCTGTATCATTTGTGATACAGGTACATCAAATTCAAAAGCATGCCTCTAAGAGCTTAGCAGTATTTCGTTATTTTGATTTTGCACTTTAATTTGGGCTCTCAGCTGCTTGAATAGCCTAAATATATAAAGTGAGATGGGTACAGGTTTCAATGTTACTCAGCTTTGCACTTCCTTAGCTTCCTCATGAGAAATCTGGAAAGTTGTACGTGAGTATTTCTTGGAAACTTGCTCTTGCCCAGTCTGAGCTCTCAGTGACTTAAACTAAGCATTAGAGAATGCAGAAAGAGATAATAAGGAAGTTGATTACCCAAAGGAATTGGAAGATAAAAATATTCTTAGAAATCATATATATTGTTCTGTACAATATTTCTAAAATATTTTGCTTTTGTAGATTTGTCACATTCAGTAGTAGCTCTGTCAATCGATGTGTTAAAATAATTTGTTGCAGTACTCCTTTCTCATCTGTGTAAATCAGAATTGATGTCTCTTGAAGCTGATACGTTAAGCCATTGTAAAATAAGAGTAAAGTCAGAATCAGGTTAGGAAAAAAAAAATCTTTCAACTTTATTAACATTAAAACACCCCAAAATGTCAAGAAATAAACAGGCTTAATATTGCCCACTACTGTGTAATGCTACTTTGCAATCTCTGTAGAGTTCCCTTTTCCATTCAGATGTATAGAAACATCTTGCCAGCACAAAAATGACTCGTGGGAAGCTTTGCCTGCTTGTCTCTCATACCTGTAGGTAACAATAATTACTTTTTCCACTCTTCAGTTTCTCTGTGTTGTAGAGATATCGTAAGAACTTGCAATGCCATTTTCCCTTACAAAATTATGAATTGATGGCTAAAAAAATTAATATTTTAACCCCACTCTGATCCCCATTGATCAGATGAGCTATCCTGTGTTAAAATGCTTGCCCATTGAAAATAGACTGTCAAGTATTTTTGTCATCTGCGTGTTTGAATCAATCTTTGCACTCCTTTAGTTATTCTTAGACACCCATTTAGTGCATAGGCTTTTAAAGCACAGCTCTGTATGGCCAGTTTGCATCTTCTCCAATCAGCCTAAGTCCTCAGTGTCAGTCTAACACCCGTGAACATGCTGCACTCAAAATTTATGCTCTGAGAATTTTATAAAATAAAGCACTTGGAAGCTGTGAACTGTCAGGACAACATATACTGTGCACTTTTAATTTCATCGGTTTCTGGGTATCCATTATGAAATAGTCTTTAATTACATGATCATATACCACTTCATCCTTGAGCTTTCTGCCTCCTTTAGTACATAGCCTGTATAATAAGTTCTTCAATATTTTGTTTTCTCCTTGATGTTCAGTTTTTAGCCCTGAGCCTTATTTGTTGTCCATATTCAAATCATTTCTCTGAAGAGAAATCGGTAATATTTCCCGGGCTTTTCTAAGGTTTTCGTAGCTACAACACCTGAGCTGCTATGCAAATATTAAAAATTACTCAATGCCCATGTAAGATGACAGATGCTATTATCTGGTTCATAGAGGAGAGCTGAGGCAAGAGAGACTGCAGGTAGAAACATTCCCTGAGTGCACCTCTGAAGTTTTTCTGAGTACTTCACAGATAACACCACATGCTCTAAGCCTCCACTAACACTTCGAAGTACAGCTCACTCTGTGTTCTGGGATATCCATCACTGTACTCTCTCCAAACAAATATTTGGAGCAACATTAGGAATGACCACCCAGAAAACTCCTGTCTTTAAAAACCTGACCAAAATCACGGGGGGTTTTTAGGAGAGAAGGGGATAGAATACATTTCTTCATTCAGCTCTCCTTGTTCTGAGGCACACCCCGCTCCTTTTCAGCGAGGGCAGATGCACTGCTCACTGGCACAGCAGCTTTCTGTGGTACTCAGTCGTTACTTGTGGCTAAGAATAGTCCTCCTCTGTGTGCAGATCAAGTGAGGGAAGCTCTGGAGAGAATTGCATTAAACTGTGTAATTAAAGGCTATGTCTTACCCTATATGAATAAAGTAGATGGATCTCAGTTACGTAAGAAGCCTTATGTCTCAGAGCTGCTATTTTTGACTTTGCAACCTAAAGAACATTCTTTTAAGATAGTAAAATAGGCAGTGTGTATAATTTTTTTTTTTTTAAGTTTTTAAGACTTTTCTCCCACGTAGACATCCCAGGCCCAGCCATTGTATTTTCTGCACTTGAATGAGGAAGCTGCCTTTCTGCAGGGCCCGTTCCAGCATGGAATTTGCTGAGGGACTGACACTTTCCCTGCTCCAAAACTGAGTGGCTGAACCTAGCACAGGTTTCAGAGTTTTGAATGGCAGGGGAGACCTGCTGAGGCTGAAGTTGAAGGTCTTTCAGGAGTTTACTGGTAAAATCCAAGCCATCTCCACTAATGCTGTGCAAACACATTTTTGTGAAAATTTGCAACTTGAACAAATTCTAATGGGTTTTGAAAGGGTTGGCAAAAGGCTTAAACCTCAAAGTCAAGTTACTCCTGCCCAAATAGTTTTTATATTTCTGCTTCAAAATAAGACTGAAGTCAAAAGGAATCAGAATAGACATTAAACTTACTCAGAGTTCCCTTAGGGATATACTACTGCTAACATAAATGTCAGGTTTTCAGCTGAGATGGTTTTTTTGTGACTAAATCAAATACTTGTTTTTAAGACTGAAAAAAGAAGACTTACTTACTATACTGGGTCACTCTACTTTCATTAATTACTGTAATCAACATTCCTCTGTAGTAAGTGTGTCTTTTAAACAAAAGAATTAAAAAAGCCACATAAAAGTTTTTCACAAAATTGTTTCAGTACATTTCAATAACTTTTTTTCCAATGAAATGAGTTTTTAAAAATAAAATATAGACATAGTATTTGCAAGTCTGCCTATCAGTGTTGCCATTAAAAAAATGGCCTAAAATATTTCCTAAAGTCTCCCTGTAAAATTTTATATAAGGAGTAGTATAGCCATAATAAAATATTCTGTACACAAGAGCCAAAAATGCAGTGTTAATCTTTGACGTGACCAGACAATATTTTTAAGATGTTTCTGTCTTTGTAAGAGCCACATTTATTTATGTTCCAGGACCTTTGAACACACTTTTAGTATTTTTCCTCCTTATTTAGAGATTGTTACTTTCTCTACTTGCCGAACTAGTTGCTCTTTCTTTCCCTGTGTGTTAAAAAAAAAACTATGAAGATTAGAAACATCTATTTTCCCTTTTCCTTTCCATGATTTATCTTGTATGCACTATGTAACACAATGTAGTATTTGCCTGGAAAGAATACAAATAAGAAGCTTTTAGGGCAGGAGGTGAAGACAGAATAAAGTCACAGTCAAATTCCCAATAAATTTCTTTCTTATCACTTAATTCACAGATAGTCCCACTGTATTTGGTTGGATTATTTGTATGAATAATTTTGTCCCCTTGATCCCCAGTATAACTTAATGTATGTATTATTGTGCTCCAGGTAACCACACTTATTTTAATAACACAATGTGGCTGTTTACAAGCATATGATTATCTTATATGTTACCTCATGGTATTGTAATCATCCAGTGACATTTTCAGGGATATTAAATGTTATTACTCCCACTGATTTAAATGGGACTGTATGTGTTAGAATGAATAGAAAAGTTTTTAAAATAAAAAAGTCCAATAGTCAAAAAAGTATTAAAAATTGTGGTTTAAGCAGAATCAGATACAAGCTAAACTGCAGAATCATAGATGACCAATGAAAGTATTTATAGTTTTAGAGACACTATTCATGTTTTTACGTATTATAAATGTCATGTCTGGTAATTAGATTCATCTTTAGAAATGCCTTTTTTAATGAATAATAATGACCTTAAGATCAGATGTCTGTATGCGTATAAATTTTCTTCAAGCTCAATGTATGTGTCATTTACCACCTTTTTGTTGCATTTTCTGTGAAAGAATTGCAGTGCTATTTTTTTAGGAAAGCTTAAATTCTGCAGCAAAATAGTACCAGTCAGAAATCCGAGTCCTACGTAACATCCCTAAAGGCTGTTTTTGGCTAAGCAGTGAAGGGAGTATAATTTAATACACTCTGATTTTACTGTCATTTAAAATATGTCCCCAGCTCAGCAGTACTGCTCTGCAAACTTCTGTCTTTCCTTTTGAAACGTGGAAGATACAGACCAAGAGTGAAGGAAAAGTTTAGTAGACCAAGGGGACCACAGGATATCAATAAAAATGTATTGACGCTCCATCATCATTAAATCTGCTACCCACACTGCTCAGACTTCTCAGACTCTGTGATTGTTTACAACATTCATGCACTTCATAAACTGGCTAAAACCTCTGCTCAATTGAATACGTTTATAGAAAACAAATTATCCTAAACGTAACTTTACGAAGACTCCTAAATTTAAAGAAAAAAAAATAATTAAAGGCAATAATTCCCTTATTAACCACAGGCATATCTATTTTACAATTGTTAATGTGCCATCTCTGGGATTTAGAACACTAAAATTAAAAATTAGTAATTTTTGCTCTTTCAGCTACAGGAGAAGTGGTCATGTGACTCTTGCTTACATCTCCTTGAATTTCTGTTTATATAGCTGTGATTGATTCCTGCAAGCATTAGTTATTACTTATGTCCTGACCAGAACAAAAATTATTTAAGTAATTTATTAGAGATATTAGGAAAGCTTTCAGTGATTTGGAAAATATTTTCTCTCTTTTAAAGGACTCTTCAAAATATTTAGGGTAAAATTGTCCCTCAATAAGCCTGCTAGCGTCATTGTACTGTATCTTAATGAAAATCATGAAGTTTTTCAGCTGAGGTTCGGAACTGGACCTCCATTTTCTGTGAGTCAGTAGCATCACTTTTAAATCAAATCTTGGAAAACCTCTTTGTAACGAAATTTTTGTGGCTGTCAGAAATATTTCTGAGAGTTGCTTTCCTTTTGCCTGCATTCAAAAGATGTTCCTGAATTCATTAATTTTTAAAGTTTTTTTTCATGTATTATCAATATGGCTTGGTGTTTTCTTTGACTTTATGCAAAAGACAGCCTGGAAAACTGTTGACAAAATAAAAGACTGGCAATATTGTTGAAGCAAACCTTTGGTAGCCAAATAAATTATATCAGGAAAAGAATGTAACAAAAATATCGGAAGCTTTATTCGATATTATAGTAGTATGTCAGGTTTCAGCAAATTATTGGTCACTGAATGTGTTGTGCACTGCCTGCCTCTAAAGAGAGAGAGCAAAAGCCTCACCATGAGTTTCATCCTGCACTTCTTACTGTGTTTTTTGTCTCCATAAGAACTGTATGATACTTAATATACAACCCGCTGCAAGTTCTCCTCTGAGACGTTGGGTTCCTTCAGAAAATAATTTTAATTGTGATAACAGCCTTTGCTCCTAGGGTTTGCAGTTGGGTTTTGTTTTTGCAGAATTGGCTATAGTTGAGAAAGACTTATTATGAAACAACCATTTTTGGTTTAGGACCCAGATATTATTTCTTCTTTAGAAACTGGATCCTTCATAAATGATTACATCAGATGAAGGGTAGACATCTGGAAGCATAAAATGGGGAAAAAAAAAGGAGAGATGAAGAACTGAGAAGTAATTAAGTACTGAAAATGGGATTTGGTATTGCTCTTTTATTTTCACTATTCTATTACAAGTTCTTTATATATCTCAAGTATTTAATCTTCCTCGCAGTTTTTCATCCCTAAAATAAAGTTAATTATATTCAGTCTCCTCTATCATTCCCTGTCTTTTTTTTTGGTGATGTCTGAGGTTTAAGAACAAATTTTGTTATGTTTCTACCAATACCTACTGCAATAGAAGTGGATCCTACCTATGGTTTTAGATGTGACATATTATACAAAATATTGAGCTGTAGTTGAGATACAAACATTGGAGCAAAAATTATGGATAAATTATTGTAATATAGGGTGTTCCAGATTGCTTTAGGGGCAACTAAATTCCTGATTTGTTAATACATATTATTTATAAACAGATGTTCTTCTTTGGAATAACCATTTTGGGCCTGGTTTCTGGCTTATTTCTCATAGAATGATATGAAAACAGGATCTATTGAGTAAAAGCTGTTTATTTATAAATGCGTCCTGAAAAAATGCACCATCAAAAGAGTCTTAATTTATCTACTTTGCAAGTAAAAGCAAAGACGCTTTTTAGAAATGACTTGAAATCCCCCTAGAATACAGGTAAAATTGTATTTTATTGGGATAAATGTCAGCAGATAAGAATTTTCTTAGGTGTACTGCACTCTAATGGTACTTGCTGATGGTGTTGTATGAAGGATTTTAGAGCATTCCAGCAGAAATAATTTACAAAATGTCACAGGATGTAAAGCTTTGTAGTGGGAAAAAAGTGTAGAGGAGAAACAGTGATTTTGCTTAGTACCTGGTTGGGTAAAGGCTATTCTGAACAATACAGACTGATTAGTTGGTAAAGAGGAAAAAAAACCCTTCTGTAAGCTTCCAGATTTTGGTTCTTCTGCTACTAAGAATTTGCCTACAAGCATAAGATGAATTCGTTCGGCTGTATTTGAATTGAAATGAGGATCTGATTTTCATCAATGTAACAGTGGAATGATTCTCCTCAGGCAATCTTTGAAAGCAAGGGAATATTCTTTCTGATTTCAGAAATTTTTGGATCGGGGGTTTGGTTCTACCTCAGACTGCTTTTGCTCTCTGTCATGGAGTTTAGTTATATTGTTTTTCATGAAAAACATATCCAAATGTGTTGCTTTTACTAACAATTTATAAAACAGGCTATGCAGAAGTAATTCCAGTAAGTTCTTTCTTTGATGAAATAATGTTATGAGGGTTTCAAGGATATGTAGCTTAGATGACTTTAGCTATAACGTTTGATGTCATGGAGGTCTCATGAGGGTATCTTGAGATAGCAGTTGGACAGTAGACTAACTAGTCATTCACTTGTTTTTCATGCACAGTGGGTGGTTGTTTTTAAAAGGATGGATGGATAGACTGTCCAAATGACCGTGTGAAAATATGTGAGTGGGACTGAACAGACAGTCCAGCTCCACATTGTTTGCCATTTGGATGAAACGACCAGAGAGTGTATGACACCTGTGTCATAGCAGATGATCACCTACTGAAGGATGCAAAATCTACAGAAATAAAAAGACCTGGTTAAGCATATGTTAAAGGGAATCCTAGGTTGTATTCCAGTTCCTGTGTTGTTAGATATCATCAGGTATTAGAGAGCCATGCACAGCCACTGATGTGCCAGCTCCTTTCCATGGGGACATCTGCATGATACATTCAGCTGAACGGAACAGCCAAGCAAGGCTCGTAAATGGGATCACAAGGAAAGAGTGATAGGCAGAAGCTCTATCTAATGACACAGACAGAATCCCAGAATGAGCAATCCACAGTGCTGACCCCATATTCTCAATTTCAGTTTGATTTTGAGTGGGATGACAAGGGGGCTGGAGAAAGCAAAGCACTTTGGCTGAGTGAAATGTCAGCAAGTCTGTGATTGAAGGAGGGAGCATGGAGAATTCACTCCCTGAAATCTGTGAGAGAGTGTACTGAATGTGGAAACTCCTAATCAAAGGAGAAGTAAAGCATTATCTATGTCTTACATGTTTAATCATTAATGGAATACAAAAAGAAAAACAATCATAAAAGAACCAGTTACTCTGCACTGTTGAACAGATTACTGGGGTTTGAAATAATATGTTATTGAGGAGAATAATATCGATATGTTTATTTTATCTTCAAAATCTTTTTACTCTGATATTTTAATTTCACTAAGTAGTGAGGAAATATAGAATCTGTAGCTTTGAAGACCATAATATTGCTCTGTTCCCTCCACTGGAAAAAATAAATTTTTGTTGTAATTTACAGATGTACTCAAATGTTTTTAAATGGAAGTAGCCATAGCCATAACAAGATTTTATGAGTTTTTTTAAGGCATATAGTGTACTTACCTCTCATGATGTCTGTAGGAATTTGCTGACAAACTAATGAGTGCATCCCATTCCTTTCTCTTTCCTTGTCATAGCTGTGTACGCTGCCTTTATGGGATTGCTGGAGGTAGCGCACACACTTCACGGAATAGTTTATGCTGTGTCTGATAGACCATTTCGAGACAAAAATTAAAGTACTCTTTGAAAAATCTGCTAATCTCTGGAAAAATGTTACATCCCAAAATCTGAATAGTGTATTTTTTCAATTGCTGGTAAGATTTGCATTTGCCAAAAACCTGTTGCTACTTTTGATCAGCTGTTTTCACTGATGGTTTTGGACAAAAAATTGCACATACAGTTTCCTTAGTATAAAATATATATTTCTTTCGGGGCAAACATCTGAAAGTAATTTTTTCCTCTGTATTTAGTCTATTCTGCACTGTAGTGCAATTCTATTTCAGCAAACGATGACACAACACTTTTAATTTGTGAGGGGGACAGGGAAAGACGTGCATTTTTATCCCACTGAAATTGCTTACTTGCAAAGAAAATGTTTGGAGTCTGGGGCAATGGATCAAGTTGTTTCTGTACCCTTTTCATAAACCAGATTTTAGCAGACACTTCATCAACAGAAATTTGGGGATATTTAAATAAAACATGGCAATCAGAGAGACAAGATTATGTGTTTATTTTGGATTTCCATGTGCCTCCTTTAAAAAGCCCTCAAAATATACATAGATTTCAAGCTGTGAAAAAGAGAGTTTCACGATCATTAGATTTGGGACTTGGAATTCTGATTTACAAATTTTTAAAAATTTCTTTAAGGATAATACCAAATTGTCGAGTGGTGTTTAAATCACACATGTCAGCAATGAAAAACATAAATCTCTGACTGGTTTGTCTTGACAAAAACTCTGTGTCCTCTACTCAGATCCATTTAGTAATAAATTGCACACTGCAATTTCATTAAAGAAGCAACCAGAGAGAAAATAAAATCCTAAAGGTTTTATACTCACCCATTAATTGATAATAACATGCTAACTTTCAGATATATCACCCCTGTAGCACTTATATTTGGGGACTGTATTTGATTTTTTAAATTCAGTCTTCTTTAAATGTCAGTAGACGTGAGTGTCATACCCAATTTCTGCCTGGAACTACTTTCTCTTATAAAAATACTAACAGACTTGGTTTGATTTCCTCTAATACCTATGCAAAGATGTTGAGGAGGATTAGGTTATTCTTGGGTGAAATATCATTTTATTGTATTTTTAGAAATTTTATTATATAAAAATCTTTCTTGAGCTACCTGACTTAAACAGCATGACTATAAAAACTTTCTAAGTATGCTCAGGAAGAGGGGTTTTTTTTTGTAAGTCCTCTTGAGAGGTCACATTTTCTCTGTGCCTGAAATGAACCTGAAGGACTTTTTAGCTTGTGGTCTGTACTGTGTTTGCAGTGCTTTCAAAAGATAAGACTTAATGGGTTAGTGGGTTCTGTGCTAAATGCCTTTTTAGCATAAAATTTTCATTGCACTTAAATCCATGAGAGTTCTGCCATTCCCATGGTTTGTTTGTGGAATTAGTGGTATGGTTGCGCCCGTTCTGATGCATGAGAGTTCGCTAGGGTCAAAGAATGACAGAAACGATTTGGCAACATTTGGTCCCCTCATGATCTCAAATGCTTGAAAATTGTCTTAATTGTTCTTTGTATTTGCATTGCTCCTTCTGGTACGTGCCTGTAAAAGAAACAGGTAACAAACAGAAGTCACCCAGTTTGCTGAGGGAATGTAGACATATTTTTATTTAACATTCCACTTAGATTTAGAGATAAGATCAAAATGGGGTTTTTTAGATTATTTCCTCAAGGACCTTGTTGATTTGGCTCTTTCATGAAGAATCATTATTTTCCTGCACTTCCCTTTTTGACAAGACACAATATTTTTATTTGAATTTATGTTCCACTTATAGAGAAAAGGGTGTGTTCAGAAGTATAATTACATATGAAATAGTTATAAATTATATATAATAAAAATACATGAAAGGAGAATTCTTATGCAATATATGTGAAATTGAAACAAGAAGTTTAATTGTGGAGCATTTCTATTAAGAAAATAATATCACATTATCACATTAGAATGTGAAACGTCTGTGCTGTGAAAAGATAGGAATTGATACAACCAGTTGTATGAAAAAAGAAAGAAGTATCTCCTCCTTTTTATGGAGATACACCAGAATTCTGAGTGACAAAGTGAAGGAGGTATTTTAAGCTTGTTGATTAAAGGCCAGTATAGAAGCCAAGGAAAATGAAGGAAATCTACCACTCAGGTATACCCTTGAAAGCAGCAAAATAGGATTCTTGCTTCCGTAAGAGATGAGATTGCTGGAAATGCAGTACAAGAGCTCTCCAAAGGGGACCTTCACTCTGGCCGTTTCGAAGAGTAGCCATTCCTGAGGAAATTATCCCAGAAACTAACCATATGGCCAGTCTGGGCCATGGGAAAAAATAGTAGTAAAGCAGCAGGATGCAGTTGGACTATATATTGTTTGACTCAGAGCAGGTGCTTTCACATTACATTTAGGACCTATCCAAGAACTGATAATTGAACAGCAGTGCTAAGGTCAGAATTTGATGGCAGCACTGAATGTGTCTTGTCATGGAAAGGCAAGCCCATAAGGTAGCATTTTCCTAGAGGATATCCTGGAACTTAATCTCTGAATAGACGAAGGTTGTTCTGCTTCGTGTTTATTTGGCTATCAACTAAAAAAGCCTCTCCCCCCAATTTACATTTCTCTTTTCACTACACTATTATCTCCACAATTCTGTTTTATTTTCTCATTCCTCTTGTTTGTGCTCTTTTCTACTTAGTCTTGGAGTCTCTTTGGCTTTAGGTATTTAAATAAATCAACCAAAATTTAGGGACAAGTCCGGTAACATTCTGTGTTTTCATGCCTTGCTTTTCCAAACAGGCTGGTTCAGACTTCTGAATTTGTTGATAAGAGCAACCAAGCAGAATTTTCTATCAGGATACGAGTCCATCATAGTACAAGGCGTTTGTCCTCATTTCTATCTAAACTTCTGCCAAATGGTTGTTTTGACTCTGCACTGTGCGAAGTGTGCAAAGATGATCATTTAGTCTCAATTGAACAACCACATTTTGTAAGCCAGTAGTTTGTACACATACTACAAGATCAGTGTCTCTAAGCATTCCAGCTTGCGCTAATCTAATGATACAACTTGGATTTTATCTGCCACAAATCTCATGCTCTAGGAAGATACCAGTTGAATTGGCCCAGGTTCCTTTAGAATATCACCAAGACCCTTCAGGTCAGTGGAAACATCTGTTGTAATTTCATGCTAACTTTGCTGCTTGACTATGACTATGTGCTTCCTATTGATTCTGCTCACAATTGTATGCCAAAAATGCCATTTAATCTGTGGTTCAGCACTTCTGCAATATGCTGCTGGTGTCTCTGTGACAGTCAGCTGCACTCAATTCACTGCAGTGCTCCTCTTTTACTTCACGTGCCATTCCAATTTAAGAAGATACACCTGTTACTACCCATTCTTCTTTTTTTTTTAATGAGTATAATACTCATCTTGTGTTGATCACATTTTCCAGAAATGACAGGATGTCTGAGATTCTGATGAACTTTCCTTTTTGCATTCCCCAGTTTTCACATCGCCTGATTTGCATTGCTGATTCTTTCTTGATGTTGAACCACATTCCACTAAAATTCCCTCCCTCAGATATTTGATTCTTATACTAAGTCAGAATTACTCATATTCCTTATTGAATGATATTAAACACAGTAATGAAGATAAGGAAATGTATGTAGCAATCATAATTGGTTTTAGACAGCCTGTGTTACTGCAGATGGCCTCTACAGGTTTGAAGGATTTACAGGAAATATTTTATTCCTTTACAATCTCCTTGAGTGCCCTACCTCCCCCCTTACTGCTATGTCTTCCCATTTCTTTTCCTTAAAATCTGTCCCTTTTCCATTTCTCCATTTCCTGTGTGGTGATCTTTTCCAATTTCAGCAATGTTGGCCTCTTCATTTCAACCTTCCCAGTTTAACCCCCAGCCTATGCTTTCTATAAAGACCTGGCTAAGGGGTTAACTGTTTTCAAAGGGCTCACAGTTCTTTATTCAGTGTCTTTATTCTTTTGCATATTTTTCTCCTTCAAACCACTCTCTCTAGCATTTGGATACTCCCTGTAATGACTTTTTCCTCACCCACAGTGAAACCTTTGAAGTTGTGTGTGGACAAGTAAACTTTCTACCTTAAGGTGTAATTTCATCCAACTTCTTTTTGTTGCTGTCTCCAAAGGTGGGATTTAGAGAGCTTTAACACAGTGGTGTGTTGTAATGCTCCCTGTTGTAATACATAATACACTTTATTAAATATATATGATACAGTTTCTTATAAATGTACCTAGAAAGTGACACAAATGGAACAGCAGAGCACCAGGACCTCCTCCTCACAGTTGTTAATGCAGTTCATAAAAGAAATCCATATGCGGTACTACAGAGCTCTCATGCCTTGAAAACCATGCTGAAAACAAAACTGAATACTTGTTATACTGGAAAAGTTGAAATCAGATTGCCTGCAGAAGCTCCTTTGGGTGCTTGGGTTTGATACAGCTGGAGCAGCACTTGCGTGTTTTCCAGTGCAGGCTCTGTAATGCAGCTGCTGTTGTTGCTTCTCCCCTGGGTTCCCGTGTGCAGGCAGAGAGGCCTCGCCAGCCTTGCAGAGGATAGAAAATGCTCCAAGAAAGGCAGCTGCCCGGGACGTCCGTGAAATGCAATTGTCTGGGAAGATCAGCAGATAAAGGGAATGCAATTTCATTCCCGCTGATTCTGAAGGCCATTCACGTCGGACCTGTGGTACAAACGCTAACTTTGCTTTTGTCTCACCCCTCTATCACTGCAGTTATAGAGAGGTCCAAGTAAGCTAATAACAAAAAATAAAATACAATAAATAAATAAATAAGAAGCTAAGGCTTGATTTGGGGTGATTTTTTCCCTCTTTAGAATCAAAATAGCTGAGGAAGTCAAACAAAATTAGTCTAAAAACCAAGGGCCAAAAGTAAGGAATTAATCAATTTTCCTGACTAGCAACACATTATGCATCACCAAGAACAAAGTAGAAGCAATGAGAAAAGGTCTAATGATGCAGCTTATAAATTGCAGATGGCCTTGTTTGTGAGACATAAAAATCGATTATAGTCTATAAAGATTATAATGGTCTCATTGAAGGCTTGGAAACACTGTCTGTCATTACAATTCATGAGGGGATATATTAGCCTTTCCCTCAGTAAAGATTTTATGTTCACCATTTGACAATGTGGAGGCCAGGTAGCCTAGATCAGCCTGTAAGCAATTCCAACATGAGGTGGACCTCAAGGAAGCTGAGGAGCTTCATCTGACAGAGCTTCCATTGCCTGTGACAGCACTTCACCTAACATTTCCCACGGAAGCAGAGTATTTTCTTTTGTTTTCGCTTTTATCATTGCCAAAGACAGAATGAAGAGAATTATCTGTCCCCTAGCACTGAAAACATCATAAAAACACGGGCTAAACTCTGTTTCTAACCTGGGGTAGTTATGGAGGGAGATAGTCAAGGTCTTCCAGCATCAGTTAAGGAAGAGAGGAAGCATGGCAGTGCATTGCATGCCTGAGCTCAGGAGAGAGGGAACACATTCATCCTTTTAACATTTGATCTCCTTTATTTTAACCTTTAATTACATCAGCGACTCTCTGTATGAGAGGGGAATTGGAGTCTATTCTGAGCTGTGAATTCTAAAACCTGTTTCTCTATAGGGATAAATAATTTATACATTCTTGCAATCCAGCAATTTAATGAGCCCTTATGCATGCAAACAAATTTGTAGCTCTTCATAGCTACTGCCGAGCTATTCAGTAAAAATATCTGGGGTGAAAACAGGCAGAAGCTGTGTACAACTTCTGGGATGTCACTTAAATTTTAAAGAAATGGTGATGCTGTGACAATTGTCTTCTGAGTAGTTAAATTACTGTTTGACTGCTTCGAAGATCTGGAGCCACCAACTATGTGTTTAGTCTGTGCTTATCTAGAGCTGGTTCCTATATAATACAGGCCAGAAAATTCTATATAGTAATTCCTAACGGAAAGGAAATCCAAAGGAAATTAACTAACATATAAGTCCAAGAATTTAAAGGTGAGACAGGAATCAGCCTACAGGAAAATGTGATCTGGAGCCAAAGAAAGCAATATTTACCATTCACATATTTTATACTATCTCTAGATGGTCCCTACTAGTGTACTATACTAATAAAAAATCCACTTCAAATAGCATTACATTTTCTTTAATTTTGAAGCACAAACTTATTACAATATTCCTGCTGATTAAAATATGCTTACACATAGCTAAGCTGAATTTTTTTTTTTAATGAAGTGATTCATCATTAGAATATTATTAAGAATTTTGATGAAATACTCCCACAGAAACGTGTCAGTTGCAAGAAATATTCCATCAGAGATAATCCTCATCTTAGTTTAGGAAGGGGGAGCTGTATCCCTGCAGCATCAATAGTTTAGTGGCTAGGGCATTTATCTCCAGTGCCTGGATTTTTGAATAAATTAAATATATATGTGTATATATATGTATATATATATATAATTCTCTTTGGAATAAATTTTACCTAAGTGGGCAAGTGCATCTCCTATCAACACATAAAAACATGAACATGTACAAAGATGAAAGGAATCTATTTTTCTTCTGGGTGAAAGCAAGCTGTAAAAGCCTTTACATTTTTTGCTTGAAGTCAAATTGAAGTCAGCTCCAGTTGCAGAATATTGGAGACAAGATCCTTTAAAACTTAGTGTATTATTGGACATGTTCTTCTAACAAAGTGATATGCAAGGCATTTGGACTTCATTTTTGTATTTGTGAGGATGTCTTTCTCCAGAATGAGACCTATCAGGGTGCCTGTCTCTCCCAAAGATGATGATTTTTCAGTGGGCAGACAGCACCATATAGTTTGTATACAGGCTGCAAGCCTTGTCTCCATCCTCATGGTCCTTACAGATTAATTCACAGTAATGCTTTAACTCCCAATTTCCATGTGGTCATAAAACAAGAAAAGAAAAAACAAAGAAACAAAAAACCAGGAAAAAACAACAGAAGGCATGAAGGAGTTGGTAGCTTCCTGTATAAGTTTGTTTTGAAAATAATTTATAAATGTCTTAGCCTTATGCAATAAGTATGTTTAAGACAATGTCTTTATAAATTAATGTTTTAGAAATCACTTGTGCTGATGGGAAAACTCCACAAGGGATATGGCCTAAGTCCTGTTAGCTATCAAACAGTGATTATCCTTTACCATTTATGATTTGCACTGAAAGATGAGATTTGAAGAACTCATACATAAATGTGTGTCACATTTTCATGTGGAACTAATGACGTTTCAAAATCAGTTGATCCTAAAAAGGTCTTTATGCCATTTTTTTTTTAATTATATGACATCTGTTAGCCAAATCCTGGCCACGTCATTTTTAATTGAAATGTATGGAAGCTACTGGCGAGTTAAAAAGGTAACCTTCTCATGTGTCTGTCAGAAAGCAGAAAAGAAACTTCCTTCCCTTCTTCTGGACATCTATATTGATTTTAAGCTACGAAATGGATGCCTTGTTTCAGCTGAGTTACTTGAATGAGGGATATAGTGCCCAAATGGGTTGGTCCTTCACAGTCTCTCTGGGGGCCAGCAGGGACTGAAGAAACAAGAACCTTATTGACCATTTAACATATAAGCCTGGAGCTCTAAGTTATATTACCTAAAGATGACACAGCCATTAGTATATCATTGCACTCATTAGTTTTTCTGACCACTTTGGGACTGCTGCTTACTCACCTGCAAAGGAGAATTGGATATTCCTTGCTTTTAAAAGTATTACATAGGCAGGTTCTCATTTTTAATTTTAGTATAGTTAAAGAGATGCTCAGATGTCTACAGTATCTGAGCGAGTTAGTGGTTAATCTTGTTATGTTAGAAAGAATTTGGTATATTTATGCCATTTTTTAAGATTTTTTTTATGGCCACACTGGCTTAGGCTCTAACAATTTGTGTTCGATAACATTTTCCCACTGAAGAACTTGAGACAGAAATCTCCCCAAAAAGGACATGTAACATACTCGGTTACTTTTCCTTTAAATTAACACAGAATTCTTGTCATAGCAGATCATTTATTGAGCTAAACCTTGTTTAGACAAATACCTGAAAGATGCCAAAAAAGGAAGAGTGTAGTGAATGATCACTGCTATTGTTATGCTACAGAAATATTAATGCATGGCCTCAATATCAGCATGCCTTGAATGAAGAAGCCACTTACAAAATAACAATGTTTTAGGGCTCTGCTGAAAGATTTGGTATTTAATTGTATTTCTTGATCAAAAAGCATGAACAACATCCCAATAAAATCTCCATTTTCTAATGATAATGGTTAGCTTTACTTCTCTGTCTAGACCTCCTAAATGGTGCTGAGTGAATTAATGAATGCAAGGATGAGAAGTGATTCAAGCACTCTGTCCTCAATATTAATTTTTCTAGATGCCAGCAGAAGTTGTGTAACCAATAAAGGAAGAAGTGCCTAGGCATATTCTCACACCTTTATATTTTGACAGCCCAGAAGTGTTAGGAGGAGAGGGGCAAGTGGGTACAGTGCCTTAACAGGGAGGAAGGCAGACAAAATGGTATTTCTTTGTAATGCGGCTGCTAATTTCAATGCCTCCATTTTATTACTGATTATATCCTTTGAAAACTGAACAAAATAATGAATTATTTATGGAGAGATTAGGGATGTCATTCTCACGGAGAACTATTTTATGAGAAAGTAAATTTAATGCCAGACATCTGTAAGGAAAAAAAAAAAAAAGTTCACTTAATAAAGTTATTTTTTTCAGTGATGTTAAGTGGCACCCAAAGAAAGAGAAGAGCTCCACTATTCACATGATAATTCCATATCCTTCATTTTGAGCACAAGCATATTTGTGTTTATCTTATTTCATCGTAGTTTCACATTGTATGTGGAAAAAGAGGCATAAGGATGCAAATGTGGCTGAGAACAAAAGTGGGAGAGGTACAGAATGAGTTTAAGAACACGGCAGAAATATTCAAAAAAGTAATACTGGGAAAGAGGAAAAAAAGGAGTGTCATATGCCTAGAGAGCAAGAATGTGAAAGGAGAATTTTAAGATGATGAAAGAAAAGGTATGGACTTGTATGCTAACGAAACTACAAAAAGAATGTAATAGAAGAGTATTAAAGCAAAACCATGTAAAATAGGAGAAAGTAATAAATAACATTACAAATACAAGATTCTCTCCTGGATAAATAGAACTTGCTCCATTAAGTTCAGTTTCAGCTACACTTATTACTGACAGCCTGGTCTACAGTAGCAATTTCCCTGTGGTAATTAAAGCAAAAATTATTGACCTGAAGTAGTTATAGCTGAGCTTTTTGCATCTCTGCAGTATCTAGGATGGGCCTGGCTTAGTGCTGTATGTCTTCCCACAAGATGCATTAATATTATCCTTAAATTAAAGTAGTCCCACAAGCCTGTGCTTCCACGAGCACAGACTTCTCTAGGAAGCAGCATGCTTAGCAACACTGGTATCCATGGCAGTATCTACCACGTACGAGTCTAAATGTGGAAGCTCTTTCCTCTTTCACAGTTTTTTTATGTCACTACAATCACGCTGCCTGCCATCAGCCCCAGCCCTCATTCACAAGCTGGAGTCGGAACACGTACAGACGCCCAGGAAACATGGTCTGACGGCTGCACTTCCCCTCTGCAGAGCCCCTGCTGCCCGGGTTGCTCTTTCAGGATTCTCAGGTCAGCTGTGGGAATAGCTTGGTGGCAGGCACAGAGGTCACTGCCCCAAAATGAAGTTCCCAGACACCAAATGGCAAGACCACGTTATAGCCTGAACGTGGATTAACCTGGGTGCAGCGCTGTCAAAGGTGAAGCACTTTGAAGCCCTTTGCCATATTAAAAAAAAAAAAAAATAAAAAAACCAAAACCTTTTCAAACTCTGTGCCAGCAAGCTGTGCACCATCTTTACCACGACCAGCAGCGGTGTTTTGGGGGTGTAACTGCACCCCGTCTGCCTGCAGGGTGGGGATGTAATCTCCAGGTTACATTTTGACCAGTTCTGCACCAGATGACGGCTGACAGAAGTTGCTGGACATTGCAGAGCCTTTCTAGGAGCACGGGGGAGCCTTTTCATCCACAGGGCAGCCAGGAGGGCTGGATGCTGCAGCCACTCCACATCCCGGAGTTCTCCAGCATCCGCAGCCCGTCCGTGAGGCTGTCAGCGTGTGGTGCTCCCCGGTGCGGGCTGTTTGGGTAGTACTTAAGAAGACAAAGATGATTTAACTGCTTTATACAAACAAAAAAGTATTTTACTTTTAAAATGGGAATATTCTCAAGTCTTTGTGTCTTAGTCCTTTTTCTCTTCCATTAGGGTGAGCTCTGGCTCCCTTCCCCTTGGCTATGACTTTTGATTCTTCTCCTGCTCCTCTTCCCTTCTGTCCTCAGCTCAGCAGCTGAGCCCTCCTTCATTCACCGAAGCCTGTGTTTGCAGCTTTGCCGTTTCGTCCACCCTCCTGCAGTTGTTTCCCCGTGTTCCCAGGACTCTGTTTTTGGCTCCCGGTGCCGCTGCCCCGGCCGCAGCAGCTGCCTGGCTCTGCCCCGCGGAGCCTCTGCCTCCTGCGGATCGGTGCGTCCCGCTTCTTCCCAGGACTCTGCCCTCCGCCCTGGCTCGGAGCCGGGATGCCTTCTCCTTTGCCACTACCCCTCCGCCTTCGGCTCCTTCCCTGGCCTCGCCTCACCCTCAGCAGCTGTTGCCTTCACCCCGCTGCGAGTTTGGCTCCAGACCCTCTCCCCACCCCGGTCAGAGCCTGCTGGATCCTCATCCCCCTTCCCAGACCCCAGCAGCTTTCCCAGCCGGCTTCCAGCAGCTGTTCTTGGGCACATGCCCCCGCGCTGCTCTGAGCCCCGCTCCCCCTCTCCTGGTCCACAGCAGCTGCTGTTGTTCCCTTTCTCCAGCTCCTGGCTCCTCTCCCCACCTTTCCCCTCTGGTGCTGCCAGCCGGAATGCCGGAGCTGGGACATGGTGTCTTCTGGATTCTTCACATCACGCTTCATCACGCCACAGTGGTGCCAGGATGGCGAGCAGGAGAACATGGGCCATGGCAGAAGTGCTGCTAAAGGGAGACCTGTGGGACCCACAGGAAAATCCCTAATGTGCCGTGGACAGCCTGGCCCTCGGGATGAGTGAAAACAGAGGCACAGTGCCTGTGTGGTGAGAAGAGCAGCCAGGACAGCTGTGGGATGAGTCAGGGCTCCCTGCGATTCCTCCTCAGCAGGCAGGACCTTCTCACGGTGTATAAATGGAAACCTGGGAAACACGAATTGCTGTCCCAGTTTTGGGCAGGAAGGAGGCTTGCAGCAGCTGCCTTGTGCTGCCGTGATGCCTGTGGTGTGTGGAGAGTGCAGTGGCTGTGTGTGCACAGGTATGGATGCTGCAGTGGGCTTTAATGTTCTGTCTCACACTAAACAAACTGCTCATTACGGGCCAAAGGACTGGACTGTGAGAGAGTTGCCGTGCAGAAGACAGTTCCAGCAGCTCCCATGAACAAGATGACATTTAAGGCAGCAGCAGTCTCCTTTTCTGACTCACTTGTTTACCTAGAGAGCTGTGTCGTGTTCTTGTACCACCAAAAGCTGTGAAAAAGGGTGGCGTGATCAAGGTGCTGGTTGGGGTACAGAACTGTACCTCAGTGTTCAGAGATGTCCTGAGAGAAGCCCTGATGATGGCAGGGCTCCCTTCTGTCCTTCTCCCTCTGCTGCCCCAGGCATACCCAGGCATGAAGGAACCAGGAGTTCACCCTGGCTGGCAGTTCACTCAGGTCCCCACTTCCAAAAGTGACATCAAAATGCAAATAAAGGAGTCTGGAGTGGTCTAGCAGTCTCAGACCTTCAGAAACTTCACCCTAATTTTTTTTTTTTTTTTAATCTTAAAGAAGCACCACTCCATTTTCTTCTCATGTCTAGCAGCAGCAAATCACCTGGACTTCCCTTGGTACTGCCTCAGTGTAGTCCATCTGCTAAAACCCAAAACTCTTCCTTCCACAGCCAGATAAGTGTAGGTTATTTATTTTGGAGCCACAGGTCAAACTGCCATAGAAATGTTGCTGGGAAGAGCGATACCTATTTTGAATACAAAGAAAAAAAAAGAAAATAAAGATAAAAGAGGAAAATAAATTAATAGGAATAAGAGTGAAGGAGCATGAGTGGACCCAGGCCATGACTGGGTGTGGATTGCAAAGGGGAGGAAGGTGAGGAGGAAGATGGGGCACCCTGAAGATCAGGAAGAGCTCAGATGTTTGCTGTGGGGCAGTTTGGAGGTCCAGGCAGTAGTGGTAGGATTGTTTCAATCACTGTCTTTTTGAAGAACATTGACTGAGGGGGTTTTCCAATGTTGCTGAGCAGTGTTGCTGAAGTTGGTTCCACTTCCTGCTTTCCAGTGAGGTGGGATATGAACTAATGAGAGGCTTCTGCTTCAACTTCATCCAGAGAGGAAACAGTTTCTCACAGCATGATGCATTCAAGAGCTAAACCAGCACGTGGTTTACATGTGGTTTACAATGGTTACGTGTGGGGAACTCCCTGTAAATACTCAAGCTAGTTCTGATTTAAAATGCTAATTTAGGTGTCAGTGGTGCCTGATTTAAATCAGTGAAAGATCTGATCCTATCTCTAAAAGGAATGAAAAGTTAAAATGCATGATAGAGCATTCAAGTGTTTTTCTGTACTTAGCTGTATTGGTGGGGGGACAGTATTATGGTTTGTGTTGGGTTTTTTTCTGTGTGCATCTGCCTTTCATTAATTACTTTGTGGCTTCATTATCTGCTACTAGATGTACTCTGCAGGTGAGCAAAAAATCCCTGCACTTATATGCAGACCCATGTTTGTCATTCTGAAAAACAAAATCCTTCAGAGAATGCCATCTGATTCTGCTGCAATGCAGTGACTGGCTGGGGTTAAAAGCCTTGCGCACAATTCCTGCTAGCTGGTCATTAATCTCCAGGAAAAGCCCCACGTCTTAATTGCTATTGTATAATTAGTAACCTCTTCCATCTAACCAGTGTTAAGCTGAAATTGTAATGTGCCAAGTCACCATCAATCTCTCATAATGAGGATCTGGAAGTACTGCTCGAAACAGTGTGCGACAGTGAAATTATTATTTTTTTGTAATATTCCTTTGAAAGATACTAAGACCAGCATCATCAGTGCTCTGTGGCCAGCTCTGAAAATCCACAGAGCTGCCACAGATCACTGCAGCAAAAGTCGCCAAACAAAGTAATCCCCAAAATTGAAAATGAAAAGATGAGCAAAGTCTGTCAGGCTTCTTATATAATTTATGTTGTAAAGGAGCCTAAAATATCAGCCAGAAACTACCTCTTGATTTAGAGAATATGGAGCTGAAAATAAGAAAAGAAAGACTTTAATACAACTGTGAACCTCAGGGCAGCCAAATATAACTAAGCTTGAAGGAATTGATGTAGTTTCCTTAATATCTATGGCCTGGGTTTTTGAATGTTTGATATTGGATTAATTGATAGCTCAGTATCAATGGTAAGTTGATTTAAGTTTCCCTGTGGTATTTAGTATCTCTGCCTGGAAAAGGTTTCTGTCCTGAGGAAAATAAAGATATATTCTGTAAGAATACCATTCAGAGGTAGAAACATTGAAATATTTGATTTTGATAACAGCAGAATGATTCCTATCAATAACTTTCAAAAACAATATTCTCAAAAATCTAAAATATCATGCAAAGCAATATAAACTAATGGAAAACCAAATTCAGATGAAGACTGTTTTAAAACTACTTTGGCTTTCTTGGAAATTTTCATTTGAATGAACCTGTACTTTCTGAGAAAAAAAAAAAAAATTCTTCTCAACTTCCTTTTGCCCCCAAATAATTAGCATTGAGCTAGTCGGATTCTTGTCTTCAGTGTGATTGTGACAAGATTTTAGAAAACTGACAGAGCTAAGGTAGCTGCTAGGTTGAATAATCAGCCATAAATAACAGTGAAATTGTACACAGGAAATTCAGTGACTGTTTTCTTCTCACTGACATGACTATAATTGGCAAAACAAAATTAATGGAAAAGAGAGCATCTGTTTTGCTTTGAGACAGTCTCTTTCCTGGTGTGGTTTTCCGGGATTTTTGCTGGCGCATAAGACTATAGGATCAGGCCCAAAGAATTGGTATGTAGTGTAGTTTTGTGTTTGTGTAGTGGTGAATATCTCGTTGGAGACTGCTCTTCACCAGGGCTTCATCTTTTCTATTCCTTCTTTTCCTTCCTTCTTTCTTTTCCTGATTTTTGCCTGTGTTATATGGTTAAAATGATAGAGGAGATTAAACAATAAAACAAAGGTTCTCAATTATTTCTCTTTCTGAGAAGAGCTTGAAAAATTCAGGTGAATCAGCAAGAGATATTTAAATAGTTCCTCATTTTATTCAACTGGAATATCACATGACATACTTAATGTGCTGTCAGTGGATTTTCATAAATGTTCCTGTCCAAAATAGAGAGGTCAGAAGCTCTACCACCCTTGTAAGAAACTTTTTAATAGTTTTTTCATTTTCTTCTTAGTTATTTCTCTAGACAGAAGCATCTGAATCTTTAGCACTCAGTAATAATTCAAACATAATTCCCTTTTGCTTTCATGTTTTGCAGAAGTTTCTTGGAGCTTAATGCAGGTTTTCCCTATTCTTGCAGTCATTTCCAATATTCCATTGTATCCATTTTTTAATTATTATTTTATTTTGAGTTTTGCTTGTTCCCCATGGCCTTAAAAAAAGTTAAGATTTTTAACATTCTTTAGGTTCAGAAAGGCACTTTTCTAACTAATTCTACTGAGCATGTTAAAGCCCTGATCTCTGTGGAAATTTCAGCTGCTGTATTATAGGACTTAAAAGTGGACCCTAGAATTTCTACAGTTACTTTCCCTATTCTCATCACCTTGAAAAACACATTTGATGAGCAACAGTGACAGAGACAAGTCCTAGGACAGCAGACAAATATGATATTAGAGAGAAAATATGATCTGTCTTTCAGCTCAAAATGTTGAGTTTAAATGTTGTTCCTATCATTTTAAATGACCCAAAAGACTAATGGAAAACCAGTCAGAAAAGGAGAGGCATTACAACGAGAAAAAAAAGACAAAATGAAAAGGAGGGCTCTGGGTGCTGGTTCTTTCTGATGAAACTCCTTGAAATTATGTGACATTTATTCTTCATTGCTTTGATTGTTCTTTGTCATTTCAGATGAGCCTAAGCATTTGTTATGTAATAATTTAGACAGTACAAATATAATGCAGGTATGCATACAAAACCAAAATTTGGGCTTTTGCCTTACCCCCATGTTATGGAGATTCATGTTGGTATGGGAGTGTTTTACTTCTACAAGCAAATTCAGAAGATTTAGAATAATTTCAGGAATTTCCTGACACATTATTGCAGGAAAATGACAGAAAAGGTGGAAAATCAGAAATAAAGAATGCATTTCCAGATATTTTTCCAATTAAAAAATTATGTTTCTTCAGGTATTGTAGCTGATTCACATCTTACAATTTTTTTCCAAAGTTTTTATGTGTGATCCTTTGCTATGAGTAAAACATAGGTGTTAATCAAGTTTTTGAGCTATTAGGAGAAATGTAATCGAGAAAAAGAGTCTTGAACAGTTATAAAAGTTTCAGAACGGGATTCTGCAGTCATATTCCTTTTCCTTGGAGAAGTTTATTTAGTTAAAAATAGTCTTAATACAGCTGGTTTTTTTCACCTTGGAGACAGAAAATTTCAATTGTTGCTTCATAACTAACCCACTTCTTTAAATCAATGTATTTAAAGAGGTGAAAACCACGAGCGGATGAGGGAAGCAGGGTTGAGAAAAAGGTGGCTGTGGATGAGAGCCTTATCAATAAGTTACTTGTGGAAGGGAGAAAGTAATTGATGACTTGCACATATCTGCTTAGCTTGTTTCCTCTTTGCCTTCTGGATTTCTCCCTCCTTTATTTTACCAAATGTTATTTGTGGATAAAATTTAAATTAGGAGATGATAATGGTTGTTGCAGAGAAGAATTGGCTGTGTGCAGGAAAGACAATAATTTCTTTCCTGTGATAGTAAAAAGATAAACTGTTCTAATTTGAGAAAACAATAATTGGCAAACAGGCTGGTGTTTGGTAGCACTGTTTTCAGAAAGACCCTTTCAGAAATGTTTCGCTGCAAAGGTTATGAAAAAAGGTGAAAAGCTACATAGTCCAGGCCTGCACCCTCTTCTGTATCTCTGGAAAGAAATTCTTTCAGGTCTCGGAGAGTTTCACAAATCTGCCCATCAAGAACCACAGAGTACAAAGAAAGCAGTGAAGTCTATCCTTGCATTCTCCTAAGTGTAGACCTTTCACCAAGCGCATTGGTAGGCACCTGCTTTTACTAAATTATCAAAAATTGTGATGATAACCAAAGTTACATATAGTCATCAGAGGAGCAAACATACAAGGAGACAGGTGTGAAGAGAGCAGTTTAGAGAGGCTTGAGAACTCAATGCCATTTAATATTCTTTGATGTACCTTTTTCTTGCTATCCATTTTCCTCTCTTACCCGGAATATAGGAGAGGCCTGGAATTCACTACACAAATCATCATAATGTGCTTAATTTCATTCATTCCTATTTACATTTATATTGTGTCCAGAATCGTCCTTGTTATTTTCAAACATTAATATTCTTCAGAGAAATCTGTCCCATCACAGTGAGTGACTGGCTGGGGTTAATGGCCCTTGGCACAGCTCCTCCTAGTTGGTCATTAGTCTGCAGGAAATGCCCAGTGCCTTAATTGTTATTGCTTAATTAGCAACCTCTTCTATTGAAGCAAGTGCCATATGACCTGAAATAGCAATGTACACAGCAACAGTCATTTCTCTGAACGTTTGAGCTGTGCCACAGGCAGTTCTCCTGCAAGTGAAACAAAGCATGGGAAGTGCATATATATTCAAATAGCACGGATTATGCCACTAAAATAGCATTCTGCCGATACGATGATTGACAGCTGTGTTTTCTTAGATTTCTGGGATGGCACTAGTTTAAATCAGTGACTAACCAGAAGCCTAACATTTAAAATGAGAAAGTCTGTGTTTGCCTTATTCCTCACACAGTTTAGTGTTCCACATTTCTAATCAATGCTGCCATTGTATTTTCAGTCTGTCGATGGTTAGCCACGGTTTTAATCACTGCAGAGTCTGTGCGAATGCACAAAAACAAACCCAGAGCGCATTCCTACACCATTAATGTGCATTTTTGCTTAGTTCCTGGGCCATGAGAATCTGTTCTCTGCACTATTGGCCATTCACTTCTCCTCTCTGTTGTGCTTTGTTTTCTTTTCCCATCCTTTGGCTACTTTCAAATTGCATATTTTGATTGCAATCCCTGATAACAGAAATTAACTCCTCTAAGTGCATGTGTGGTGCTTACCCCGCATTGGGGTGTTTCACACTCCTGGTGTTCCAGGAGTTACATGCTCCTGGAATATTGTGTAGAGAGACAACACAGCACAGTATTAAAGGAACTTTTAGAACTTGAAAGTAGACTTCCATCCCTCCAAGACTTTATAAAGAAAAAAGAGAAATTATTTATTTGTTGAAAATAGAATACAAATATAAATTGTTTGTTAATGTCTCAGATTTCATTTTCTAAAATTTCATATTCCTTGCAGGTAAAATCTCATGCCATCTGATCCTTTTCCATGTGAAAGAGTAGGGATCATTATACAAGTATAAGCTTGACTGTTTTGGGTTTTGTCTAAAACTATTCATATTATTTGTTCATCATAAGTATAACTCAGACTCTGTTGAAGTCAATGGAAATAGGTTCAGTGACTTACAAGGGCTCAGATTCATAGAGATAATTTTGCAAGTGTAATAGTTATGGACACTCTTTTCAAAAAGAAAATTAGATTACTTGGGTTACAAGCTGGAGCAACTCCATAAATGTGGATGTTTCAGCATATGTAGAGTTTGAGTCTTGTTTCTGTGATAATTTTTCACACTTTTTTTTGAGTTATCAAATGGCATCCCAGCTGCTCTACTTTGCTCTGTAATACCACTGAAAGTCCAACTGTCCTAGTCCGCAGACAGCAGTGCCGATGCCCATCTGCTTGTAGTAGCTGAAAAAAATGGAGACAGAACAAATAGAAATCTTAACAAGCTCATTTTAGCTGCACTACTGGATTTTGTGAGGTTCTGCAAATTTTAAATACATATAGATATTATACATTTGTCCAGCTTTAGTTCAGCATGGTAGTAATAGAAAAATTGTGGCTCTTAAAGTAGAAGCAAGTGTTGTCCTAAGCATGGAGCCATTTTGTAGCTGTGCATAATTTATTTTAATTTAAACTGTGGACAAGATTTTCAGTTAGGTTGAACCAGCAGACTTCCATTGCTAATTGGCCTTCAAAATCTGTTTTGCTTTGACTTATCTATTTATTTACATGCTGAAAAAAAAAAAAAAAAAAAGAAGTTCAGTTTCCTTTAACTAAAGATCAAAAATTCTTTATATAAATGTTACTAAAAACTGTCTGAGCCTGTTCTTAAGTCTACATAAAACTTGTGCTAACTTAAAAAGAAAGCTACCAAAATCAAATTCATCTCAGATCTGAGGAGATAGATACCTAGTTTTGGTCCAAACCAACAAACATTAGAGAAACTTATAAAATAATAAAACCTTGTAGCATTTATAGGAGAATATGTGATGAAAATGCTTTCATAATTTACCATACTCTATGAACACCATGGGAGTAATTGTTTCCTTTAAGTACTTGGCAAACAAAGCTAGTATCCATTCAAAAGAGTAATTTTCCACTCAGAGAATTTCGTCTTGTAAGCACTCATGGAAAGAACAGCCAGCAATACAATGCCTTCTCTGCAATTCTGCCTGACTACATTCATGTAGTCAAGACAGGAGCTTGAAACGCAGAAGAAATGAGCAGCTGGTATTAAAACCGCAGTTAGAAGCAGAAAGATCATCTTGTCAGGGGAGCAGAAGTTTATGGTTATTATGTGCTTTACTTGTTAGTTTTCTGGTTTTTGTCTCTAAGCAAAACTCTTTTGTAGTTTGAGGCAAAGTTCTACAGTCTTAAATAAATTTGCGACCTTAAATGGGATTCACATGATAGACAAAATCACCTCTTCTCCAATCTCTGTGCGAACTCCTGTGCTATCTTTTCTGTAGCTGAATAAATTGTGCTATAGGGGCAGGACAAGCCTTGTTAGCTAAATAGGTCCCCTGGCCTCAGTGACACAGCCTGCAGGATTTGAAGCCTTAAAAAGAAAATAAATACGTTCCCTGTAACATAGTTAAGTGATATATGTGTGCATAAATATGCACCTAATTAGTAAGTAATATGGGCCTATTTAGTGAGGGAATAGAGATGCAGCTGAGCAAATAGATGATGGTTTACTCAAGTCTGTTTGCAGCTGTGGTGAATTGTCTCCTAATCGTGTTGTTTCAGCTTGTTGCTTGCCTGTACAGTGTATTGAAGAGAATCTTATTTCTGCTCAAGAAATTGCTAAATTTTCAGTGCAATACTGATTCTTTGTTCTCTCAGGTATCAAAAATTTGAATTCACAGAATGTGAATGTCATTAAAAAATATATTTGTACATCTTAGTCTTGATATTGCAACAGAATTTTGATGTCACCTTGATGCCGGTTTGGTTTGGGGTTTGTAGAAGCCAAAAGTAAAAGATTATCCTAACAGCATTTCTCTTACATATGAATTTGGTATTTAGCTTATATCTCTATATTTTCAATATATCTGAAGTTCAATGAAATGGCATTTAAGGAGCTCTGCATGATTTTGCAGAGTAGTTTAAACTTTTTCATCAGAACATAGATACTTTCCTCTCTGAAGATGCACAAGTTGCAACAAGGTTCTACATAATTTTTTGTATTTTCAATATACTGTGTAAATAAATTGATAGAAATAGGGTTGTCGTCATAACAAATGGAAAAAAAAATTCCCATGTCCAGGTATGCTATTTCTACAGCTGGGGTTTGTTTTTGTAGTCAGAAATGTATATAGTTCTCACTTTTAAACATGCTACCTGATAGGGCATAGCTCAGGGTGTGAAAAAAGCTGCTGTCCAGTAGTGTTAAAATTACCAATATCAACTCTAAACAAGACAGAGACTTGTACAAGCATAGAATGTAGCTGATCAATACAATATTTCATCAATACTTTTGTCTGTAGCTACACAGCTTATAATTTGCAGAAAGTTGGTTTAAAATTCAATTTTAGTTGTGCTTGCCTTTTTTTGCCAAAAAAAAAAAAAAATAAAAGGCACAGAAAAATTCTGCATCTGTGATCAGGCAACCATTCTTTATGTATCCACCCTTGAAGGAGAATATTGAGGATGAATGGTGTATTTTCTGCTTTGCATTTGTTGCTTCTGTCAGATCAGCCTTGCTTCTCATTCAGATTAACTTCACACAAAGCATCTGTCAGTTATTCTCTTTCACTTCATCAGTGTTGTGATATTTCTTGAAGTTATAACAACTTCTGCAATTTAGTCTGCTTTTTAGGAAGCCATATACTTGAATGGCACTTGAAAGTAGAGGTATTTTTTTCTTGGCTCTTTCTAAGTTCTTCTTGTTCCATTGCGACGTTGCATACTAGGGCAATACTGTGTAGTTGTTACATGGATGGAGAAAAGAAGTGTTTTCCTATCTAAAATATGTTTCTATAATCATAAAGTGATAGTAAATATGCAAAAGTTCTTGTCCAAAATATCTTAAAGGACATCTGGCTAGAACACCAGGGAAGAACTGAGACAGAATTTTTTTTTTTTTCTCTGTTTTCCTACAAGTCAAATGCAAATAAATTTGCCAGGAAACAAAGAGAAAAATAAAAGCATAAGATAAAACCATGGCTTAAGCTCAGAAACACAAAATATAGAAATGGCACAAGCCTTTTTCCCATCCATTGGTTAGGTTTGTGGAAATGGATCCGAGGAATGTAGGCATGCATTTTGCTGCCTGATGCAGATGAATTGTCAAAGTGCAATGTGGCAGTTTAATTGATCAGAGGTGTTACAAGTCTTTCTACAAACACAGGCACGAGACATTCTTGAAAATGCTTTTCCAAAAATGCATGACTGATATTCAAACATTAAGAAGCTACTTACCATTTTTATAAGACTTTTAGAATATCAAGCGAAACATTTAAAATTATTATTATTTTTTTTTTTTTTCATCAGTGGGACTTAATTTTCAAAGATAACAGTGGGACCAGACTAATTCCTAATGTACTAGATAGAGTGGTAACTAACCCTATAACCTTGTAGATATTAAATACTGTGAATAATTGGATCATAAATTCGTGGGTACCTTATTTGGAGAAATTAGCAAAGCTATAATTACTTAACAAAAATATGAACAGCTCTTATGTATAAACTAAATAAAGACATATATGATATGTACCACTTTACTGCACACTTTATATTATTCAATGGATCCTTGGCATTACTTTGTACAACAAATAATAAAGCAGGACTTTCCCGTGTTCTGAATACACTACACTTACACCTCTTGCTATCTTCTTAGTCTCCATTTAAATAGTTTGGAGTGCATTAAGAAGAATTTATACACGTCACAAATTCTAAAAATTTTCAGTATTATGGTTTTTGCAATTGCATATCTAATTGAATACTTTAGACTACTGCAGATGAACAGCTGTACTGCGTAATTTGAATTGTTTTTCTCCCCTGTAGTTCATAAGCTATGTTTAAGTTTTAATTAATTACCCTATGATCCCTTGTCTCATTCTCACCATAGGCATGGAACAGAGATAAGTGTTGCAACTGCAAGTCCACCTTGGTTTTTCAGTTTTTATCGCTAAATTTTGAAGCTTATTCTTCTTTTATTTGCAGTGATGATATAAAAAACCCCAAACAAACAAACAAAGACAGAAAAAACAACAAACCCCAGCTGTACTTCTTAATGGTTTAGTTAAGGCAGTGTCCAAAGAGTTTTGTGAACTTATCCAAACAGTGTTGAAGTCAGGAAATTGTTGAAGGTTTGCATTTTGCTTTTTGGTTTCTCACTGAATATTGCTTTCACCCAGAGTAAAAAACGAGGCATAGTTATTTTAATTGCTTTCTAATTCTTTAAAATTGGTGAATGCCACCATCATATATTGACAAATGGATGAAAGGTTTAAGGGAAAATCTTGATGATGCATCCTTCTTTCCTGCTGTGTTTTACCAAGGTACAGCTTTAGCCACTTGATATCCATGCACAAGCTGCTCTTGGAAACAGAGCAGTGGGAGCAGTGCTGTTGTCAAATGACGTGAGGCAAGGTGAAGTGGATGTAACTTCTGCACTTTATGTCATGGCATCTTAACAGATCCCCAGTGGCTTGCTACAAACATTAAATTGGTCAGAAGGTTTTTGGTTCTACTGTAGAATAAGAAAGACTTGAAAGAAATTAATTTGTGAATGTCATGCTGACTGGTATTACTGCATGTAATAAAATAGACTATTTTAATTACATCCTGGGATGATGTAGACTATTAAATAGAAATGTTAACATCTTCCTAGCAATGAGAGCTGAAACATGTACAAATAAATGTTAGATCTGGATCATGGAGACTCTTGGCTCTTAAGGTTGTCTATAGCTTTATGTCTAAATCACTGAGGATTGTAAGGGGCTGTGAATCATCGCTTTTAAGATGCTCTCAGTTGTCAGGTATGGATTTACTCACAAAAGTTTTAATTTCTGAAATGTACATTCAAGAATTGTACGTATTATTCTTGAAGAAAATACATTTTTGCTAGGTAACATTTGAAGTGAAAAAGGCACAATTGGGAAGCTGAAACAGATATTGTTATCATGTGATGATGAATCTAACTCTTGATTTCAGTTTTACAGCTCATGGTATTATCTGTTGAAAGCCTCATAAAATTGAGATAAGTAAATTTTTGCAGACAATATTCATTATTTAGCAATAGCATATATTAGACCAAAATCTGTCTGATGTTAGCCCAATGGTGAATCTGATGTAAATAATCACATTTTGTTCACTACAAGTCAAATTATGAACATTTTTAAACAAATAAGTGGTATGAATTTCTGATAGAACTAATGTTCTGATAGTACTTGCTATAGGTTTGCAAAAAAATAAATATCTTCCCTGTGGAATAATCCAAAAATATAAAAGGATCCAGATTCTGATCTCAAAATAATTTTGAAATACCATGTATACTTAAAAAGCAATACATCTTGTACCCTCCTCCCCCCAGTATAAAATAAATTAAAATGAATGCATCGTTAGCTCATATAAATTGGCATGGTTCTATTGATTTTAGTGAAGCAATACAATATTAAATCAGATGTGGCCTTTAAATACAAGAAAATCTCAACTGTTTCATGCAGTTATTGTGCTAGTTTAAAATAAGCAATGAAATACCGTCCTTAACAGATGGAGATACAATTTATTTTAAATGAGTTCTGATAAATGCCATACCTACAGGAAGATGGAGTTTTGCCCAGATGCATCATTTCAGTTGTCATGTGTATCATAGAATTGTAGAATATCCTAATCTGGAGGAGATGCACAAGGATCACAGAGTGCAGCTCCTGGCCTTGCACAGAACACCCCAACAGTCACACCATGTGCCTGAGAGCGTTGTCCAAACACTTCTTGAACTCTGTCTGGCTCAGTGCTGTGACCACTGCCCTGGGGAGCCCATTCCAGTGCCCAGCCACCCTCTGGGTGAAGAGCCTTTTCCTGATATCCAACCTAAACTCCCCTGACACAACTCCAGGCCATTCCCTTGGGTCCTGTCACTGGTCACCAGAGAAAGGAGATCAGTGCCTGCTGCTCTGCTTCTTCTCATGAGAAATCTTTGAGACCATGGTAAGGTTTTCCCTCAGTCTCCTCCAGGCTGAACAGACCAAGTGACCTCAGCTGCTCCTCATGCAGTTTCCCCTCAAGGCCCTTCACCATCTCCATGGCCCTCCTTTGGATGCTCTCCAAGAGCTTGATATCCTCTTTTTATGGTGGCACATGGTACTATAGGTGAGACCTCTTTTAAAAATTCATAGAATTATAGAACGGTTTGGGTCGCAAGAGACCTTGAAGATCACCCAAGTCCAAGCCCCCTGCCGTGGGCAGGGACACCTTCCACTCAACTGGCTTGGTCAGAGCCTCATCCAGCCTGGCCTAGAATAATTCCAGGAATGGGGCAGCCACGGCTTACCTGGGAAACCTGTTCCAGTGCCTCACCGCCCTCATGGTAAAGCATTTCTTCCTGATATCTAGTCTAAACCTACTCTCTCAGGTTAAAGCCATTCCCTCTTGTAGAAAGTTCCTCTCCAGCCCTCTTGTAGTCCCACTTTGGGTACTGGAAGGCCTCAATAAAATCCCTTAGACCTTTCTCTTCTTCAGGCTGAACAATCCCACTTCTCTCAGCCTTTCAGTATCTTCAAAAAGTTCTGTAAGTGCTTATCTGGCTTGAGTATCTGGCTATAGTATTTTGTGAATTGCGGAGCTGCCTTCAACTGAACACAAATATTTCCCTGAGCCAATATATTCATGCTGGCAGAAACCTTGCATGAGAAGGAGCCAAAAACATAGAAAGGTCCAAGCCTGTTAATTTTTACAGTCATTCATGAAAATTCTATTTAATAAAGGGACATTTAACACATGTAACAGGTAGATGATCACCATCTCTTCTTCCTTTTTGTTCCATATTTACAATGCCTTCACCATTGCAGATATAATAGATTTTACTTCATGCACTATGAATTTAGTAATAAAATCAAGCCCCAAGTAAACACAGAACAGGTTGAAACATTTAAAAATGCTAAACAAATATCAGAGATTTGTTGTCATAGGCAAAATCAGCAGAATATTGACACAGATTATGAAATGTGGTTGTTTCTTCTGTGTGTATACAGATATACCTAAAATATAATAATTTATCATATAATTAAGAATTGTAGATGAATCTGTGATATAAATTGTACTTTCAGGGGACACTGTGAAGAGTGAAATATCCTTTTTATGGCTTTAGCAGAACTTTGAAAATCTCAACGCGTGCTGCAGGGGCGCAATGTGTTTGAGGAGGTAAAGTTATGAGAAAGACTCGATATTATAAGCGAGATACTGTGTTTGAATAGCTGGAATAAAATTTTTCCATTGTTGAAGATGTATGGAAAGTCTTGGTTATACAGTTTGACTAATGAAAGCTTTGGAGGCTGGAAGATTAAAGAGTAAATGGCAAGGTATAGTGTTCTCTGGCATGTGGAGATTCAACAATGGTATATAAGAAGTTTTGTTTAGGGTATTTGCAATTGTTTGCTGATGGTCAGACTTGGGGAAAAAAGTGTTAAATTAGAGCCTTACCAGATTGTTTCTCTGATATGTTAGTGAGGTAGCTGAAAGAGGTCTGATTTTTGGTTATCTTACTCACCGAGCCTGAGCATTCACAGAAAAAGACTGACAATACAGGCTATTAATCATAGTAAATTACCTAAGGCAGACCTGTAATCACTTGGCTAAGAAAAGCTTTAGATGAGCTTTATCAGATTTTAGCCATTAGAGATAATTCCATGTCACAAGATACCATGGAAGAATATTCCCGACCTAGAAATCTATGAAAGAAGATTTGATTTAAGGCTGTGATACACCTCAGGAGAGAATGAGGACCCAAATTTATGCATTTCAATCACATTTCTTCACTGGTATGAAACCTGGGAATGCAGAAGTGGCAACAGAAGCAGAAATAAATGCAGTCCTACTGAGCTTGAAATTATTCAAGGGTGGCAAGTGTCGGTTTTACAGCACACCTTCCAGAAGTGTTTACAATGCTAATAGAGTTATATAAAGAGAAGCTTGTGATTTTAAAGGCTGCTGAGTCACATTTTGCCCTCAGTGGAGCAATCAGTTGCCAATACAGACACGTTGCACAGTATAAGGTGAAAGCAAAAACCAGGTGGACACATCCACCAGTGTCCAAGCAGAAAGATTGTTGATCAACACGTGGACCAGCTGATAGGAAGGGAATGCTCTATGTCTGAGAAAAATCTGGCAGTTGTGCCTCCTGGTAAACTTGCTTTTCACAAGTGAGTGTGAGGAGAGTTGCATTAGAATCTATTAGCGTGGGTTTCTAGAAAGTCATGGGATGGAATAAAAATAAACCCCTTAACTTCTGCGGCATGCTAACAGTGTTCCAAAGTGACACTGTGATCAGATAAGAGATTCTCTATTAAAAAAAGAAAGTTGAAAGCATGGCAACTGATAGACTATATGACATGACCAGAGTTACTCAGCAAAAACAATTGAAAGTCTTTTTTTTTTTCCTTGCTAAATTGACAGAGTTCTGTTCATTCATCAAGAGAAGAAAAGGAATAAATTATCTATTTTTTTTAAATACGATCTGTTTAGGAAAGTCAATGAAATTACTTAAGCACTGGATCAGGAAATAGAAGGCTTGATCTGTTGGGAATGCTCTCTCTGAAGAAGTTATTCTAAAAAACCCCACCCTTTCATAAATTAGTGTTGGAAAGAAAAGCATTTTATGATCTTTTTTTGTGAAAAAATAGTGCGACACATTTCTTGTGGTATATAAATGCGTATATTATCCTGTAAGTGGACTTAGACGTTCTTAGTCTGGTCAGCAAAAGAGCAACCTGGTCTCCTGGAGAGTAGCTGAAATATTTATATGAAGCAAATCTGAAATTTATAAAAGTTGGAACTTTTGATATTCAAATAGGAATTTCATTATGAAGTATGAAACTAACTCGACAATCAAACCAGGAAGACAAAGTGAAAAACAAAGCAAATACTAGATGTTGAAATAGGAAGATCATGCCTTGTTATGCAATTACAGGCCAGTTGAAGGCATAAGATCCTCTTCACTACTAATGCCTGGTATCATCATATAATGTAATATAGTAAAATTCAACAGATTTGTGTTTTATTATCTCAGCATTAAACTTAAAACAGTTACCAATACTTACTGTTCTATTCTATTGTCACAGAAGGGATTGGGCTGCCAGGTTTTTTAAAAGAGCTGAAATAACAATGCTTACACCTGTCAGTGCAGCCTGGCAAATTTTCTAAAGTTATCTAGACTGTTCCCAGCTGTACTTTCTTCAGCAGCATAGACAGCAATCTGAGCTTTGCAGGCAAATCTTGTAGTCTTTGATTAGTCTTTGATTTCTGTGTTTTATTTGTGTATTTCCTGTGGGGGCACAGTTGTATTGTGATGATTTAAGCAAAAATAGTGTCTTTGGTGTATGCTGAATATAAATCCAGAAGAAATGTAGGCAGGTGAATGCCTACACCTTCATTACTTCTTCAGCTGAATGTCTCCATTTCTTTTATCAAGCACAAAGTGCACCAATTTTTAATTCTCTTTCTCATGTGAGAGTGTTGATGTGTGAATGACTCAGGATTCCCAAACTGTAGAAACTTGAACAGAAAAAAAAATCCTATATTTTAGTTACCAATTTTATTTGTGGAATTTTGTAATAACTGGCGAAATGATAATTCTTTGTACTCTTGTATTTTATTGTCTTTCTTCCCTTCTTTTGCAAGTCAAAATATCTATAGTGTATGTCATCCATGAAGAAAAAAAAAAAGCTTTAGCTCATTTTTGAGAGCACTTTCACAGGCGAAAAAACACAAACAGGGAACAATTTTATCTTCAGATAACATTAGAATATAGAAGCAGTGACTTGGCAGAGTTTTTAATTTTAAAAGATCACCTACTTTATATAAATGGTGATATAAGAGGCAAAACCAGTATATAGTGAGTAGCCTGCAAAATGAAAAATTGTATTTGAGAAGATATGTGAAAGTATGCACCAGTTCTTCAACGTTTTTTGTTGATCTCAATTTTTCTCTCCTCAAATCTTTGGATAATATTACAGCATAGAAGCCTGGAAAAAGCTAAAATTTCCTCATAAGTAAATGGAAGAGGCTACGCTTTGCAATTCTGGCATACACGCTTCAAAATCTATCAGGTATGAAGGAAATTTAGAAAATACTGTATAGGAATATTGTCAGCAGGTCTTTAGGGAAGCAAGTGCTATTTATTTGGAAAATGCTTGTAACTAATTGGATTGATAAATAGCCATGGCCAAAAAGTAAACTCTTTTACAGCTTAACGTAGCATTTGTAGAAGACTTGATCCTCTTGGGGTAGTTTCACTGAATTGAAAGGAGCAGAGTTTGTTAGATACTTTTTAACTGGCAGGTTTTCATTAATAAGGTCAGTGGGTTAAGTGGAAGTGGATGTTAAAGATGTATGTTAAAATTCAAGGATTTGTTTTCAAGAAACCAGTCTAGAAAAAGTTTAATTCGTTTGCACAGGTAGAAATGAGATATTTAAACTACCTTTCTAATTGCGTGGATTTATATTACCTTACTTTTTCCTTTGTTTCTTAGAAAGTGATAATTATAAAAAGCCTTTTAAGGGTGATGGTCTGAGTTAGTATATTTCCTTAGATACTCATGAGCTCTGACAGCTTTTAGCCATTTACCAGCAAGTGAACATTGTATCCACACTTTACAGTGTTTCCTTTGTGTTCACTACACTTTGTTTGTTTGTTTTGTGGGTTTTGTTTGTTTTGGTTTTTTTTTTATTCTATGCTGAGATTCTCAAAATAACCACCACTGAACTGTTCCCAGTTCAGGAATTAACATAATGGCCTGCACATGATTCCTTTCTGTGTGATGCATCTCAATAGGGAGCTGTGAACTCTCTCTGCATCATAGGAAGCTCTGTCTGGCATCTTCCTTTTCCTTTATCAGCTTTAACTTTTCCTTATGATATGCAGTGGCACGCTTTAAGGAGTCATTTCCATTGCTGTCAGTGCTTCTAGTTTTATATTCACAGCCAGGTGCAACCCCCACTAAGGTCAGTGAAAAATGCCCTTTTAATTCAGTGCTCTTTATATGAGATTACTTACGTCTTGAAACGTATTTTTGTAAAATAATCCCTAAAATTTCTTTGTTTATAAGTGTTTTCAGTTACCTTTATTCTCCTTAGTAATGGCAGCAAGGGGTAAGTGTTTTGGTTTTAAGCCAGCAGGAGAGATTTAGGTCCTGTACTTCTATATAACCAGAAGTAAAAATCATGTTGGAAGTAATCAGGGAAGAACAATGAAAGTCCATAGTTAATTCATGAATTTGAACAGATGAAATAGAAACTTTTTGTTTTTTTTTTAAAATATGTGGTTCAACGTGTGTATTTTAAAAGAAAAAAAAAGATAGAAAGGTGTAGGAAAACTCTCCTTGCTTCCAGGTGTTCACGTATAAGTTTAAGTAGCCCTCTAAATACTAAATGATCCTACTGCAGTTTATAGAATTTCTATATTCAGTGTACTGTGAGCAGTAGATAATGCTAATCATATTTCAAAGTAATTATTTGTTATTAAAAATCTATCATTAAGAGCAAAAAAATATTATTAGATGAGTAAGTTCAAAAAGAAAACAGCTTTTTTCTTGGCTTTATTATTCCTAAGTTTTTCATAGTACCTTATGTAACAGAATAGGAGAGGTTTCATACACGTATAGATCGATAAATAGATATATTTAAAGGAACGCTGTGCAGTGTGAGCTTCATTGACAATGCTATGGTGTATGTTCTTTCACATCTTATAAAATGCCACCACCTCAACTAAGCTTTGCTAACCTTCTGTGTATTCCTGGAACTTCAGCTACAGCTGTAGCTAGATCAGACCTGAATGGAAGCAGAAGTGAAACTTCTGAGCTTTGTCAGGGACTTCAGGTTTTAACAATCATAATTAGAAGTTGATGGGAACCAGCAGTAGAGCTTTATGAAACAGCAAATGCTTCTGGGACTCGGCAGGTTTTGTGTCTGTGGAAAACACTGTTTCACAGGAGCAATGTTTATCTGAGACTAACTTTCAATCCAGCCTTCTCTCTGATTTAATTACTCCCCAAATTCAGTCATCTGACAGACACAAGAAAGGTAAGAGCCTCAAACCTAATACCAGTGCCTTGCCTTGTTCTTGACATAACTACTTTTCTCACTGTTCACCAGTGTGATCATGGACTGAAGCTCTTTTTAATGGTCATTTTGCTTATTCTTAAATGTATTCAAAATCTCTTTTCATCTCTCAGTATGTTTTCATGGTGGTAAAGGTTCTGTGATAATTATTGCCTTTTCTGTAATGTTAGTGAACAAAATCACAAAAAAAAAAACAGAAAGAGAGAGATTTAAGGAAAGCAATCTAGAATTGGCTGGCACCATCAAAATTGTTTATCTGTTGGATAGGGTTAGGTATTTTTGGGAAATACTAAACTTTCACTTTATTTTGATTATATGACAACGTTGTGTCAGTCCACATCCTCTGAAATTAGGTTTAACAATCTATAATACTATTCAAATAACTAATTCAAACTAACTCTAGAGTTCATATTCACATAAATCTGTTAAAAAATTGATAAGAAACTAGTTCAAACTATAGGTTTTCCTTGTTTTCTTTTCATCATGGGGAAATGATCATACTCTTCTGGTTTTCTTCATTCGTAAAGTGGGCCAGATATGTGGATGGATTGCTTCCTGTTATTGCTTCTGAAAGATATTTAAATGCCCAACTCATAATCCTAAGCAAAAGTTGTTTTCACTCATGGAAAATTATAAAGGCCTTTCTGTTATGATGAAAAAGACAATAAAGCAACTGTTCTAGTTAGGAGCTGCAAACAATCAGGAAAATATTTGCCTGCAAACATTTGAAACTCCAGCTTTGACCTGATGAAAAAAAGCAAATTTTCCTTTGTACTTCCTCTAAAGGATTGTTGTTTTTATTTTGCAGAAGCTGTGTCTCAAGCTAGAGGCCAGAAACCTTATTTATTTCTCTACCACTTTTGTTCTGAAACCATAAATATGTTGAAAAGACCGTAAAAGCTTTTGCTAATACTTTTCAGATGTTCACAGAATAAAATTAGCCTTTGACATTTTACTTAGGCTAAAAAATGAAAGGCGCTTAATCTTTGTTGTTTAGAGTGCAGATGGTTGAAAAATTGCATTAATAACAAAAAAAGTATTTTACTGTTTGTACTGCTGCCAGTGTGGCTATGACAAATAAAACTTAGAAAATTCAGATTTAGAGAAACAATACATGACTTGAAGTATTAGGTAATCCATGGCTGAATACGCAGAGTGGTTTTAGAAGACCATGAAATTTAGTATACTCCCTCAAGCCATAAATCCTATTGTCTTCCAAATGCCTGATGGGTCTACATTTAACATTTTAAATGAAAAACTACTCCCATAAAGCAAAAAGGCCACTTTTGAAAGATGCAGATGGTGGTGAAAAAGTCCCCTCATCCTTCTCTCCTCTTCAGTGTTGACCATTCCATTCCTTAAAGACAATACCAGATTTTTTTGTTTGTTTGTTTTCTAATCTATCCTTTTAGAAACAATAATAAATTTTTTGTGAGGCTGGAATTACTCCAGTTTTTCTGCCTCCTCCAGTGATTGCAGTTTCACTGGATGCACATCAGTGCAGACATAGAGTGAAGGCTATCAAAATTTTGTCTTCCTGTGCGGTATATTCCTGGACTTTTTGATGCTTTTTACAATCGCAGGCATTATGTATGAATTGCAGAACTCAAACCCTCAGACATGTGAGTCTCCATTAGCTCAGCTAATAGGGGACTTGCCTTTTGTAAATAGGAAGTTATTTTGCAGTGCAGTGACAGATGAATAGCACACAACAGCACCGCTCCAGTGGATCAGATAAGAAGAACGTACATGATGTCCTGAAATGGTGTAAGTTCACATAGCTCCATCCACTGCAGAGGAGCTGGACTGACTAGTACTTGACCTTCCATGGATGCCATACCTTGATGGTTAGTGGCCATGGATAGTGTGGATAGATAGTGTGGAATGGGATGCATAGGGAGACGCATGATGATGTAGATAAGGAGGATGTCAGAGGTAAATGTAGTAAACAGATTACTTTTTTTAAAATGTAATTTTCGAAGCACAACTTTGGGACTTGTACTACATGTAGTGGTATTTGAGATAACTTAAATCTACAATAAAAGAGAAAAAGCCAAAAGCAGAATCACTGAGAAGAACAACAGAAGGATGGCAACTAATGAGCTTGATTCTGCTAAGGGACTGAAAGATTTGTTTGTCTTGTTACTGATAGAAAACACAGAAGATATCATCTCAGAGACAGGTACATTTTCCTGAGGGAAAGAAAAATGTTAAAGACCTTGCTGTTATGCTGGAAAAGACAACAACGAAGCTACTTCAGTGAAAATCTGCAAAGTGTTAGGCCCGGGTAAATTTGATTGCTGAGCTCTGAAGAAAATAGCAAGAAAACCAGTTAAAATTACAAGTGCATATTTTTGATTCTTAAACTCTGAAGTTATGGAGGTCATCAACTTTACTTTTCGACATTACCCAGGATAGCATTAACAAAATGGATATCAAAGGAAGTAGGTAATGACAATTTAAATAGCGACGTATTCAAAACTTTCACCCGTAACAACAGCTGGCTTACTTGATTCTCTATAGAGTCCCAAAGTATAATATCCACTTACGGTGGCTGAGAAGCTGAGATCTGTCATTTTTCTCCTCCTACATGGTTTTTGCAGTGTAATGCATGCCTGCCAGTACCGGATTGAGTACACCACAGAAGTTATTAGAACGTCATCTGTAGTCTGGTACCTATTTAAAGTAATATAAAACTTCAAAATCCAAACACCCCAGGTGCGTAACTATTTTCACACATCATTTAGCAAAATGCTGATCTATACATTTGTGCAAACCTGCTGCAGAGATTGAATTGCAACCTAAGTACTGAGAACAGTAGGAAATCTTGTTCTCTAGATACAGAATTTAGACCTAACTTTGGCAAAATATGTAAAGCTTTGACTGTAGATGATGAATTCCTTTTGTCTGAACTTATAATTAGGAGTAAAATTCTTGGTTCAAAGCCTCTAAAAATGCCATAAGACAGAAGTATTGCCAGCACTAAATACATGGATAAAAACTTTCAATATTCACATCTTTATTTGAGAAATTAATAGATTTTGGTATATGATATATATGAATTCTTGTAGCTGCCATGCACAGACACTGTGGCTTCTTGAAGTGCAATCTGCAGGAAAAGCATGAGCCCTTCAATGTAAAATTCAGATTGTGCAAACAATTATATTTCTAGCAACGTGTGCTAGTTCTATCACTTGTACCATGAACATTAACAAAGAGTTGGTTTGCCTGTACGGCGAGCTTCTGTTTTTCCATGGAAAGCTAGAAAATAGTTTTTACAGGATGAAGTAAAGAGCTAAAATATGGATATGAAAGCTAAATGGGTGATTCAGTCACACCTGTAATTTTAATCAAAACACTGTATTTTAGAAAATCTATAGAAATCCGTAGACAAAGTGAAATCCATACCATGCTACTTATGTATTGTTAAATTATATTAATGGTCTTGAATCAACCAAAAATTACAGTATAATTACTTTGTGCAAAAATAATTATCCTAATTGCTGCGTGCAATATAGCGGTTATTGTCTGAACAGGATTCAGTATACTTTTATATAGCTAAATGATCTTTTTCAGCTGATTAAGATGCCTGTGTTACTAACTAGGCTAGAGAGATTTCTCAGAATGTTTTTACATGTCATGAAAACATGGCCTGAACTTTTGGGAATGATTGTGTTCCATCTAACACGCCTGTTGTCAGTTCACCTCATCCAGAAGCTACATGCTCATCCAGCCACCTGCTCGCTTTCCACCAGCAGGAAAGGGACAGACTAGGAAAAGCAAAAGATAAACGGTAAAAGCTTATGGGTCAAGAGAATCACAGTTTAATAAATGAAGAAAAGATGGGGAAAGAAAACAAGTGATGGAGAGGCAACCAATTTCTCATTAAGGAGACTGATGCCCAGCCACACTCCAAACAATGGTTGCATTTGAAAACAAAACCTCCCAGTTTATTGCTGAGTATGGTATTATGTGGTACAAAGCACCATTTTGGCCAGCTCAGGTCGGCTGTCCTGTCTGTGTCTGGTCCCAGCTTTTTGTCGACTACCAGCCTTCTCACTGGGCAGCAGAATAAGGACCAGAGAAAGATTTTTGTGCTTTTTTAATCACAAATTCAAACCACAGCACCATATGGGCTGCTACAAAGAAAGTTGACTTCATCTCAGCCAGACCCAACACATGACTGTGGTTATTCTTTGGTAGGTCATGTACATGTTTATTTTTGCCAGTATTTAATGCAGTTGCATGACCTAAAATATGTACTTTGATTGCTACAAACTTAAATGTCTCAATGCATACTAAAATACCTCTGAAATAAATAGCAAAATATACTCTCTCTTTATTGCTACTTTGTTCTTAGCTTCTTTATCAGGTGCATGACCATCCTGCAAAAGTATTTGAAGCATTCCTTGTGGAAATGGTCTTTTCTTTACATTCATCTTATTCAGGTTCTTGATGCCCATGCAGTACATAAGTGAGCATGGTGAGATGAAATGCACCTTGATATTTAACAGAATGCTGGCCAGAAGCAGTCTAACCTCTGTTGGAGGTTTCCTTTAAGAATGTTCCTAAAGGCATATGATGTTTTCAAAGACTGCAAGAGGGGGATTTTAGTGCCAAATTTTAAATTTGCGATAAAAAAGAGCCCAAGTCTAGCTTGCCAGCCTAACTTCAGTTCCTGGAAGACTTTGGAACAAATAATCAAGAAAATTATTTGTTAGCAGTAGCAAGGCAAGAAAGAGATGAGTATCAGTAGGTCAGCAACAAATTACATTAAAACAATTCCTCAACAATTGTTAGAGATTGTCAAGAAGCAGCAGATGCCATGTAATCCTAAACAAATCTTTAGGCACTGTCTAGCATATTCTCTTAAGCAAGCTAGGGAATCTTGTGCTAGATTAAGTTTCTAAATTAATAGTAAATTGCATGCAAAGTTGTCTGGATAACTGCGAGTTGCCAGTGATTGCCTGTCAAAGTGAAAGGACAAACCAACCACAAGGCGTTCCTCCTGGAATCAATTCCTTGCTATTTTCCTTTAATCAGCCTGGATGGTAGAGCACAGACCAAGTTTATTAAATCTGTGATAATGCAGAGCTGGGGGAGAGAAACCACACACTCAAGAGCAAGCTTTGAATTCAAAATCAACTTTGACAAATTAGAAAAAAGGACCAAAAGATATGTTAAAACTGTGGAAGCAAGTGGAAGGTGCTAGGCGTAGGAAGAAATTATGGACAGCAAAAATATGGTGTAGAAAAAACTTGGTGAAATACTGTTTCTTTGGAAAAGAATCTGTGAGTCTGCATGTATCACATTCTGTACAGGGGTTAGCAAAGCCATGAAGTTGTAAAAAAATCTAGGGAACATTTTATCTCTTGTAAATGGAAATACAGCTTGTAAGACATGGTGAAGTAATTATCCAATTCTGCTCAGGGCAGTACTCAAGGCTGGAATTCTGCATTAAATTTTAACCATTGCACGTCAGCAACAGAGCAGACCTATGAATTAAAAACCTAAACAGTTTGGGTTATGTACCTTACAGAAGAAATGACTAAGGGAGGACCTGATGGCAAAGATCAGGTTGTGAAAGGCGGTATAAAAAGGAAATAAATAATGATTTTTTATCATGGTGGATAGGAGAAGAAATAATGGGGTTAAATTGCAGCAATTAAGTATAAGTTTAAACACTAGGAAGATCTTTTTTAATGATGCAAATAGTGAAACACTGAAATAGATGTAATGGGACTGAAGGATAAGAAGACATTCGATAAATATAACAAGGACTGACATAGATAGAGTTTATCCTACTTTAAGACAGAAAAACATCCTGGATGGTTCTGGCTTTTATCACAGTTAATTACATTGATACATCCCTGGTAAAATATTCTGCTTAACATCCGGTGGCCACAGAATTAAATATTCCAATACACTAAAGGCCAAAGACAAAAAGTGCTAGTAGCTGTAATAATTTGGTATGTGATTGTTTGATTTTAATATGAAATATTTTTGCCTTTAGGTTAGAAATGATGATTTTTTTTTCCCCCTTTCCTTACTCCCAGTATTCAGGTTGTGGTAAAACTCTACTTGTTTCTACATTGGCTAACCACAGAAGGTGAGGGTTTCAGCAGGAGTTTGTTACTGGAAGAAAGGAAGGGACAGGACAAAGGATGGTGGTGGTAGAAAAAGTGGAGCCATGGCACTGTTCTTCTAGAATGATTAGAAAATAGGAAAATAATCCAGCAACACAAACATTTTTTCAGTTTTCTTGGTTTGGAATTTACAGGGTCAAGAGTAGCCCAAGAAATGACAGAATTAAATCTGGAACAACATAAACCTTTGTTGAAACTTTGCTGCTTTTCGTGTCTCTGCACTTTAGATCCTGTAGTGGAGAGGTAGATGAGGAAGTCTAAGGGAATTGTTTGTATTGACCTCTTTCCTGAAGTGGCTTGATGTTTTGGCACGTAATGTTATTGCAATGAATAATATGTGGTGCTTTTGTTGTTCTGGTTGCTTTTTGAAGACCCTGTAGTTTGGACCCAACTGAACTGAATATTTCTCTTCCTTATTTCTCTCCTGAGAAAGTTTTTCTGCATATATAACAACATTTCTTCTCTATTACGCTTGATAAGAAGAGATTTTTTAACTTTCCTCTTGGTGGAAAAAAAAAAGTAAGTCTTCTTTATTTTCTTCTGTTTGACATTTTGTTCTTCGTATTAAATCTACAATTCTTTCTACAGGAGACATAAAGCTAAAGGGAAAAGGGAAAGTCTGCAATAAATTAAATTTGCACTTGGGAGGCATTTCCTAAAAATAAGTACATGTATCTGGGGTGCAGAAGATTCTGATCTGTCTCTTGCCCACTTATTGATAGTAGGAGAACTGCTTTTTGTTATGATCAGAGTTGCAAAAATAGTAGTTCAAATAGTACTATTGCTAAAAACAAAAGGTAGTCTAAATGGAGGAACAGCCAGGATCCTTAGAATAAACAAACATTTAGAGCATGGTGCTAATAAGGTCAAGGTTCAATTCCCATATGGGCCATTCATTTAATGATCTTTGTGAGTCCCTTCCAGCTCAGAATATTCTGTAATTCTGGGATTTTAGACAATAAACAACTTCCATGGGAACTTCCCTCTTTATTCTCCTCGCTGAATAAAATAAGGAGGTCACAACTTCTCATCACATTCTGCACAGCATATTTTCACCTACGTAACAAAACAGAGTGTTAGAGTTAAATCCTCCACGTTAAAAATAGCAACAATTTTCACAGATATTATAGTCTAAAGAGGCAGCAATAAACACAATTTAAACAATTCTCCTGTTTCAATAAAATACTGTATGTCTTGTATGATTCCTACCTGATTTGTCCTAGAATTTTGTCTGGACAGTACCTACCTGTATTACATGTCCAAATCTAGCCTCCTCTATCATGGTTTTTATTCTTCATTTTTCCTGAATCAAATTGAAATTCCCCTATTGTGTTTTCTCCTGCTCGGCTACGAGCAGAAGAGGCCCTAGATGCGCACATTCACCTCAATTGAATGCCTCTCACACAAGTCTCAAGCACCACTTCTGCTTGCACAGAAATATTAACTACCAAATTTTCTGTCTGCTGCATGGAGACATTTATAAGCATAAACTGCTGAGGTCCTTTCATGAAACACGCTGTAGATCCATGAAGAGGTTTTATTGCTTAATGAAGTGTGAATACCTCATCAGTGCACTAAAAAGATTTCTCCTTTCAAAGTTACAAGCTCAGTGCTCAAAGCCTGAGTATATAGAATCACCTGAAAACAGAGAGACATTTTTAGGGATCAAGCTTCAAAAATTAAAAAAAAAAAAAAAAAAAAAAAAAAAAANAATTTTTAGGGAAAAAACTTAAAAAAATAAAAAAAAAAAAAAAAAAAAAAAGTAGAAGTAGAAAGAGTGAAAATTAACCTTAACAAGAACCAATTTAGGAGGGTTCTTTTTCCCCCAAAACAAAGTAGTAAGTTTGCCTGTAAAATACAGTTTTAGTTTTAGAACAATATTAAATGCTTTGGTTTAACTCCACATTGGAGTCACAGTATGTTTGTAGCTGCCCGTAGAGACCAAGATCCTTTTTTTCTCCTGATATTTGTTTATTAGTAGTCTTGTGAACTGTCATTTCCATCTTTTTTGTAACATCAGAGCTATGTGATTATTTTCTGTGAGGAGTGATGCTCATGTCCTAAGGGATGAAAATGCTTTCTCAGAATCTGGTTTTTCAAGGTACTGTGTAACTCCTGCATGAGGTTTTTTTTTTTGAGGGTATTACGTTTGGGTTTTTTTCCATTCATATGAAGAATGAGTGTGCTAGAGTTCCAGAGTCTACTAAAGTATATTTTGGATCTCTGTAGCACAATAAATGATATTGCATAGTATGTGTAAGCTGATATTCACATCATCTCTTCTAGAAAGGGTCCTGTTCAGCAAGGTAATGTGTCCTGTGTTACCTAACAGTTCACCCATTTCTGTTGTTCAGTTTCTTTACAAATATTTTACCTTCCATTCAAATCACCCTTAATACAACAGTGACAGGATTTGTTGATACTGCACTGGAAATCAAGTTTGGGCATATGAGTTAGTGAAAAACTGTGTACTTGCCTAAGCTGCTGATCTTACGTCAGCCTTGTTTCGCATGAACAGCATCTCCAGTCACTGGGAGATGCTGGTGGAGACTAAGGACAATGGTACACACTTCTTACTTTGCTTTCCATGGCGGAGAAGGCTGCCAGAAAATCTATTGCCTGGGAATTCTTTTGTTTGAGGTATTGCTAGTGAGATTCTCTACAACTTAAGACTGTTCAGCCAAATGCTTTCTGAACAATTGCATATGGGGTGCTATTTTGCACTGATGAATGAGTGTAATTTTTTTTTTTTATCCCTGGATATCAAGCTCAGCTAGTCTTAGTCTAACCCTGACTGGTAGACTGACCTCCAGCTTCCTCTTATAGCTATCAATAATGCCCCATGCATTGCACTAGAAGCACAATGGGCAAAGACTTCAAATGGTACAGAGAATCACAATCATGTTCACAATTTGCCCTGAATATATTTAATCTGTTTTTTGAAGGTGAAAAAAGGCAATTATCTTTATATTTTTTTTTCCTACCTAAGCCTGGAATTGTGACTCGTTTTTTTAATAAAATATTTAAAAAAAAACCCAAGCACAAAACAAGTGACCTTAATATAGTTTATTTCACATGAGCATGAGAATTGCTCGGAGGGATATACAGAAACAGATCTGAAATGTCAGTATTGTTTTCTTTAAATGGCCCCAAGAAATATATTTGTTAAAGCAAAATCGATACAAAAAGAAAAAATAATCAGTGTTTATGAAGAAGAAAAAGAAAAAAGGTTGTTCCAATGCTTCATAATTGTTCAGAAAATATTTGTGTAAGGAATGGCTCCTGGAAAACCTCCCAAGGACAGTGAGATTCCTGGGATTGTGCTGAGTAAGTTACACTAACTCTTACACACTTAGTTTTCCCAAAAGAAATTGCTATTCTGTTTTTCTCCCATTGTTGTTGTTATTGTTGTTCTTCTACTTTAACGTGCATGTCATCCTTCTATTTTCTAAGAAAACTACCAAATTCCAGGAGGGAATACCCAATTTACATAAGCGAGGTCACTTTTATATGTAAACGATACCAAATGAGCGTCACTGCTGCACAATGACTAAACTCTCTGTGCCAACTTCAGCCCTTTCAGCCCAATCCTGTAATCCCGTTTCAGTGTTCCTGTTGGCCTGAAATTTCCACTGGGGCATTTATCTCACTCCAGAGAAGCATGGCTGCTGTTAGTGCTACAGAGTGAACTTCAGTTTTGCTTTGTACCACTGTTTTCTTCCAGCACGTGTGAAACACTACTCTTCAGTCCTGCAGAAACTGGGACTTGAAAAGACATGTGTTGTTCCTACACAAATCAAATCTCTACTCCGGTCTTCACTGGATTTGGCTTACATTATGTATTGTTCGTTACTATAGCTGTTTTTTACAACAGCTTGACAAATAAGAAATAAATAGCCAACACTTGTATGAGATCTTTTATTTCTAAATGCCTTTGTCCTCTTCTTAAACTCCAAAGTATATGTAGTTGAATGATGCAGGTCTAAGAGAAGAATTCCAATTTTAAATGAGTTTAGGGGGGTTTCAACCAGAGATTCGAACATGTGTTATAAGGGACTTAAACCAGTCTGCATATATTTGAAGTAGATTTCTTGTCTCAGTGGAGATTTACATAACCATATCTTCCATCAGAATCTGCACTTTCCCGTTGCATACTCACTCAAATCAATTTAGATGAAAAATTTATTTGACCTATTTTTACTGTCTCCAATCACATCTAAATATGTATCTAAATATGTGTGTATGTAGGCATCCACAAATAAAACATATGAAGATGGTTTCCCTGTGATAGTATCAACATCTTCTGTGTTGCTTTTGCTTCATCTTATAAAATACCAGTTTGCATAAAGAGCCTTGACCTAATTTATAATGTGAGCTCGGTGAAGCAACTACACACTAGAGATGGCACTAAGCTCATTTTAACTACAACATAAACCCAGATCTTGAAAGCTTTGTGGTAACTTCCATTGCACTAAAAGCTATTGATTAGAAATGCTTCCCTGGCAGAGAGAGGGGTCTGGTGAACTCATTTTGTTCCAGTGATTCACCGTGAGATCTCAATGGAAGTTGCAGATGGCAAGTAGCAGCACAGCAGGTAAGCTATGAGAACCACGGAGCAATCCAGGTCTTAGCCCAGCTGTATAAATTAATGAAAACATTTCTGTCCACCTGAATGGATTCTAAAGATGATCCCATTGTGTGTGATAAGGACTATTCCTGCCCAGTTTTTCTGTTCCACTTGTTTTTTACCAGTACTTTACATGTTTTGAGTATTTAAATTTTACGCTTCTCATCAGACCACTTTTTACTGAGGACAGGAAAAGCACATAATGTAGGACATTATATAAATGACATGTCCTTTTTATGTCATTTGATTGTAGTATTTGTTAGGATACATCTTTTACATGCCTTTTAAATCCATACCGAAATCATTTGATGCAGGATGTAAGACAGTAGTAACATCAGTGTTGCTTAAGCGTTGTGCCAATGCCCTAACCAGAGGTGTATTTTAAGAATTTGTCCCACTACAGAAAACAGTGGCAACTCACAGAAAGTGCACACTGGATAAAAATTTATAGTTTTCAATATTGAATGTTGAAACACGTTCAAAGTGATAGAAGAAAAATACCTGAGATCTTCATATTCTAGAGTACTTTTGGAGACAAATGGGGTGTTGGGGAGGGCAAGCTGGTTTGTTTTAAAGGAAGTAAAATGAAGTGGCTGCTCTCCATGTATTATAAGCATGTTTTGGGGAATGTGCTTTGAATTTTTTTCTTTTTTCTAAGAAGAAAATTATTTACAAGCATTAGATGTTCTTCACAATAGACACTTTTGGAATAAGTATGCATTTCATAAAGCAAGAAGGCACTTGCTGTAAGCTGCAAAAAGCAGAATAAGAAAATGGATCAAACACTTTTTAACCTGTGATATAAAGAGGCTTTACAATTGAAAATAATTTAAATTATGTTGTTAGTGGCTTTTGTACAGTTTTTATAGTTTCATTTTGGAACAAGCTATAATTATAGAATCACAGTTCTTTGACCTATTTCCTTTAAACAAAAGAACATAGGAAAAAATCAAAATCCTATTAATTGATGCTCCTTTGTTTAAATTCAACACCTTCCTATGCATTAGCTTTTGTTTTGTTGAATTGTAAGGAGACTTTTCCTGCATTTCAGTGTGATCCATTTCTGTCCCTTGGCTTGATGTGGCGTTCTGGAGTTTTGTGTTAGTGAAGTAAAATCTTTTTCCTATGTTCAGTGTGAAGATTGTTTCTGTTTTGGTATGACTAGTTGAACCATAGCACATCAGTTATTGTTCACTCTGTTGTCTGCATTCATTGCATTCATGCACCCTTTACATTGCATAAGGCATTATTATTACATGAATGACTGTTCATATTCTGATGTCGTCTATGTATTCAGAATATACACATAAAAATTCTACCTCCTTCAAATATGAGTTTCTCTCTTAGTACACAGAAAGATTCTTTGTTCTGCAAATGTGATTTAAAAAAATATTCGAGAAATGTTTGTGCTTTGTTTGGGAGGTTTGTTAACTTGATTAAATACATAAGTTATATGATACAGGATCCTTGCTTTCATCATTATAATTCTGTGAATTGCCTAATGGCATAAATACTCTGCCGGAAAGAAATTTTAATTATGGTTTAGATGTAGGAGTTTTTCCACTTTGGGAACCTCAGAATTATTCCTCCTCTTCATGAATTAAAACTAGGAAGCAGATGATTTGTGTGTTCATTTCAATAATGGGCTAACAATCAAACCAGATTTCTGTTATTTGCCAGCATTTACCTTACAGAGAAGGACTTTTATTGTTGCAAAATTTGCTTAATCCACTTAATATTAATATTTTGCTTTAAAGGCATAGGAAATCCCATTTTATATCATTCTTAAGAAGCGACCTCAAAAGAATGCAATCTAAGGAATACATTCAGAACACATTTTAATAGATATATTTATTCATATTACTCAACCAGTAATATTTATGTCTCCTCTGTAGCTCCTTCTATAGCTCTACATTTAGATGTTCTCATTCATTTCCTTCTAAGATCCTATTTGATTCAATCCCATGAAAGGTCATCACAGTGTTCTCTACTGTCCCCTTCATATGTACTGCAGGGCAACACAGAGACAACATTTGTGAGGAAAAGTTTTTGTGAGAAGGTGTTAGAATTGGTTCTGATAAAGTTTTATACCAGAAATGCTTCTTCACCAAAGAATCCTATATTTCTTTTTCTTGATGCCATCTTTGTTGTCCTAACCGATTTTCCAGCTGTGAAGGAGCTAAAAATGGAAAAGATGCTTTCCCACATTTTCATTGGCAGCATGCTACTGTGCTGATGTATTATGAGACGTGAATTACATTACAGCATGACTAAACAAAAAATAACTTCACGTGGCGTATATTGAAGGGAACGTGGGCTTAGGAAAAAAATGTGAAGTGATTGAAGATGAGCATCAGGATACATATCCAAGCAATTTCTTTCAGAAAGGCACAAAGGTAATAAGGAAGACTTCAAGAGCTGTAAAAATGACGTTATAGTAGGTGTCTGCTATAGTCCACTTGATCAGGAAGAACAAGCAGATGAGGCCTATGGGCAGATAGGAGGAGCTTCACACTCACAGGCCCGGGTCCTCACGGGGAATGTCAGCCACCATGATGTCTGCTGAGGGAACAATATGGCAGGATATAAGCAACCAGGGAGGCTCCTGGCATGTGTTGATGACAACTTCCACCTCCAAATAAGAGCAGAGCCAATGAGGAGAGGTAGTCTGCTGGACCACATACACCGAAAAGGAGGGGCTCATTTGGAATGTGAAGATCAGGGAAACCTTTTCTGCAGTGACAACGATGGAGTTCAAGACTCTGAAGACACAGAGGAGAGTGAGAAGAAAGCTCACAACAGTTGCCTTCAGAAGAGCTGACCTTGGCCTCTTCAAAGATTTACTCAGAAGAGTCCCATGGGATAAGGCCTTGGAGAAAAGAGGGTCCAAGAAAGCAGTTTAGTATTTATGGATCACCTCTACGAAATAACAATAAAAAAAGCCTACAAAGGGTGGGAGGAATACAGAAGCATTGTCTGAGCATTCAAGAGTGAAGTGAGAAAAGCCAAAGCCCAAATGGAATTTCATCTGCTCAGAGATGTCAAAGACAACAAGAAGGGCTACTATAAGTACATTACTGACAAAAACACCAGGGAAAATGTGGACCCATTGTCCACAAGAGAGGGGACATGGTGACACAGGACACAAAAAAGAATTAGGTCTTGAATACTTTGTTTTGCTTCAGCCTTTAGTAGCAGAATCAACCTTCAGGAATCCCAGGTTCCTGAGAAAAAGGGGTAAGGGTGGACCAAGGTAGATGTGCCCTTGGTGAAAAGGATCAGGTCAGAGAATACTTATGCAAACTGTCCATATGTAAGTCCATGGCACCTGATGGGATGCAACCATGCTGAGGAAACTGTCACCTGTCATTGTGAGGCCATTCAAGATAATCTTTGATCGATCACAGAAGCTGGGAGAAGTTCCAAAGTGGGAAGAGCTCAAATGTCATTTCCATCTTCAAGGAGTGTAAGAAGGACCAGGGAGGTAGGGGCTGACAAGACTCAGTGTTCTCTGGGAACAAGATGGAGCAGCTAATCCTGGAAACCATTAAGGATGAGAAAATCATCAGGAGCTGGCTTCACCAAGGGTAAGTCATACTTGACCAACTTCACAAACTTCAACGATGAGTTGACTGACGTGGTAGATGAGAGCAGAACACTGAATGTTGTCCACCTGGACTTCAGTAAAGACTTTGACACTGTCTCCCATAAGATTCCCGTAGGGACAGCACAGCTTACCCAGAGAGATGGTGGAGTTTCCAACACAGGATATATTCCAGAGCCATCTGAGCATGACCCTGGTCAACAAGCTCTAGGTGACCCTGCCTGCATGCACAGGGAGGTTGGACCACATGATCTCCAGAAGCCTTTTCTACCTTAATCATTGTGTGATTCTGCGCTACTGATTAACTCTTAGGAAGAGAAGAACTAGCTGTCTTGGGTTAATTTCTATTAACCCCAAATACTGGACAAATTTGAAATATTTACTACTTTCTACTACCACTAGAAATTTTATTTATGCAGTTTTGAGATGGGAGCATTCATAGATAATAAATCAACGTAGCTCACCCTAACACCATGGGTTTGCAAAAGCACGTCAGGTACAATTTCTCCTTCTCAGAGCCACCTTTTTCACCTATACTAAACTAATGCCTGCACGTTTGTTGTGTCACTTAGGAATGTTATAAAAGTTACAATATATATCCTCATGCCAAAAAAAGAACTGTTTAACCAATTCATATCAAAGTGATTAAGGAAAATTAAGAACAGCTCTAAAGCACCTCACTGACTGCAATGTGTATAAGTACTCTGGACACATGGAAGCTCAATCCAAGCACTCACATGGCTAAAAAAAAAAATAAAAAAAATTCTTTTGCAACTTCTGTAAAATCTGTGGAGAGAAGAGATGTATCAGTTCTTACTTTAGCTAAGGATAACCAGATTTTAAGTGAAGAAATGTTGATTTTTTTAAATTGTAAAATTTCTTGTAATTAGATTGTCATTATCTAGAACAGCTAATTAATCAAAATAACATTCAGCGTTAGCATTGCAATGATTGTAGACTAATAAAGGAGAAAATTAAGTTCATTTAAAAAAAAATAGAGATATCTATTTTGTTCGCTTCCAGTCACAGATAGCTATGATTAAATTTTAATTTGATGTCAAATTAAGAACTTGGTTACAGTATGCTGACTTCCAGAGTACAGCTCTACTCACTTCAGAGGAATTTCCCATTTAAATGAGGAGAAGGTTTGTTCTATACCATTCTAGTGTCTTCCAAAGGCAGCTTCAGCTCAGTTCACATCCACAAAATGAATCTCAGTAGTAGCCAAGAAAATTTCATGGTGGCTAGCTAAAGAACTATACAACAAAATGATTTAGAAAATTGGTACTCTATTTTTAATTGTGTACAGTGTGTCTTCTACATTTTTAGCTGCTAACTCTCAAGAACACTTCATACCAAGTCGTCTTCAGCCGACTGTGTCAAAGTCATGGCATCAGGATAGCACATAAACATTTCGCTCTTTTTTTATAAAGTCAGTGTGTGAATACAAAAATATGGCTGGCTTTGCATGCGGTCCTGTTAATTTTGGTGTTGAACCAGTCTGGGAAGGCACAAATATCCAGATACAGAATCAGGCCCTGATTGAATATCTCAGATAGGGAAAATGTGCAGTCATATGTCTTCACTCTTTAGTAAGTGCTATAAACGGGAAATGCTATATTTGCACAGTCGAGATTGTGTAAGTGTAGATAGCCGCCAGTACGCTGTTCAATACAAAAGCAGCAGAAAAGTTTTAGGAAGCATTGTGTAAAAAAAATATCCCTCTCATGGACAAAACCCACGACCTCTTCTCCTTTGAGTGTCCTGCTCATGTTATCCACTGGATCATCACCTCCGTAAAGCTGCCATCCAGTTGGAAAATTACTTCTGCCATTCAGTCACTGCACGGCATTTTTGCTCACTGTCAGCTCAGCTAATCCTATTCTATTAATGGGTCTAAGAGACCAGTTTTGCTGAAAGGATGATTGGAGAGGGATTTGATTTCTTCTGATAGTACCAGCGGCCTGATTTTGCAGTCTCTTGGATAGCCGTAATTGACTACACAAAGCACAGTGCAATAAGGAAATGTTGGGCATGTTTCTACTCTCATATACATCAAAACAAGCACGAGTAATCCTGAAAAATCTTTATTCCTCATTTCACAACTGTTTATTAAAAAAAGGTGTTGAAGTAAGTTACATTATGAATTTCTCAAATTAATTTCGAAACAGGTATTCTTAAAATAGAAATACCTGTGTCACCCCACATCACTTTCATAGAACCAAATCTGTGCTTGACATTGCTCTCTGCCAGCCAGAAGAGTTAATTCTGTATGAAAGCATTTGATAGGAATAGCCTGAAAATATATTTTCATGCCATGCACCCAGCAGGGCGAAACTGAGGAAAATCCAAAGGAATGAAAATAGTGCCAGGAAGAAAAGAGGAGTTGTAAAGTGAACCATATACAGTCAGTTTGTAGTTCTAGTCAGTCTATTCATTCTCTGTGATAGGAAATAAGACCTCTAGTGATTACAGGGAAGAGGTCCTAATGCACAAAGCAAGGTAAAGTGTGTAAATCCCAGAGATTTTCAGTGGAAATTGAATGTATCAAATCCAGAGAGATAGTTCCTGAGGATAAATGGGAAAAGAGCAACAGTTCTTAAAGAATATCTGGTTACTGAGTAAAATACATATATTTACATTGTGTTTCATTTCCTATTTATGCATGGAAATTAAACCACTGAGGAGGGAACGAACGTGTTTATTTGATTCACCCCCACATATGCAAATGATTTATTTCTCTTTTCATGACCTCTATTGAGGTTATTAAGTTCAATTATTAAGAAAAAATTTGTTCCTGGTTGCAGTTACTACAGCCATGACACAGACCCAGGAATGCTTGTCCCAGTGACTGAGGAAGATTTCTTTAAAGAATCGATGTATTGTAGGCAGGTCATAAGTATAGTAAATATGAGAGTGGCAAGACCCATTTTGGAGAAAAAAGATTAAATTTAATGAGATGGGAAAATATGGCCAAAGTAAAATTGCTTGGGATTGTAATACAATTAAAAGGCAGTAATTTTTATGTATGATCTCTCCCCTGAGACTGTCAAAGTTTGTATGGTAAAAACTATTAACAGAAGAGAACAGGTAACTTTCCAGAATTTCAGTTCCAGGAAGCAGTTGAGAAAAAGGAGATGTAAGTATCAAAGATGTGCTTATTTGTTAACTCCTGTGGCTCCAAGGACACAAAATCCTATTCAGATGTGTAATATCTAAAAATATATAACAATAAAATCATAATAGATTAATAGCATTAAACTAAAACAATGTTGAATGTGTTCATGTTTGATACACTTGTAATGATAAGCATTAGAAAAGTGATAAATCTGCACAGGAATGAAATAACACAGAAAAATATTGCCTCAGAAAGAGTAGAGATTTAATTATGTCTTGATTTTGATTCTGTTTCTCATCTGCTTCTCAGATAACTGGGGAAGGTATTAAAAAATATAACAGACGGTAGAAGTAAATTGTGGCTGGGGGTATTGTCCTGTTCTGAACCACAGGGAAAATAGAAATTCATCTGAATTGTTTGTTTCACCCATTGTATTTGAATTCTTCATGGGAAATATTTCTCAGTGAAATCTTTTTGTAAATGATGCAGAGATTGGTTCTGAGAAAACAATATATTTGAACATTTTTGTGTTTAACAGGGTGTCAAAGTATTTGCTGCTGTTTAAGCTTGGTTTCTGTTCTCATTTAACTAGAGAAAATTCATAGATTCATAGGAGTTCTGGCCAGAATGTACCACAATGAAAGTACTATCCTAACCTCCTCAATGGCAAAAGGCAGAATCTCTTCCAGTGATTCCTATAATGCAGCCCTACAAAAAGCAACAATTGATATACAGCGTCTGTTAGAGAAAGCCTCTGTCTTAAGAGTTCAGGGAAGAATTTCCTAGAATTGCCAATGCTTGTTTTATCTTTATTGAATATTTTTGTCTTCTTTTCAGTTTGAACTTTTCTGACTTTTGATCACAGTCTTTGTCTGGTTAAAAGGACTTCCAGCTATCAGGAACTTTTGATAGTTATAGACTGCGTTCAGACACCTCTTAATCTTACCTTGGATATATTCAACAGATTGAGCATCTTAGGGCTTTCTTTGTAAGACATGGTTGCTGAGTTTTCTTAGGGTTTTAATGACATGAATGAGTCTGGGGAAAGTTTTTTTTTTCTGAAACCTCTCTCATTTTTTATTTCTTTTTAAATACATGACCACTGGAACTAAACACAGTAACGGTTTTTGTTATGCCACAAAAAATAATGCCATTTTCTATTTCTATTCATTATTTCTTTGCTTGTGCACTCAAAACTTGCACTGCCCCCCTTACTTGCTGCTTCACACTTGGAGCTCATCTACAGTAGCTTACCTTAAATGATCTTGTCATTATTTCATTTTCAAAGTGCTTGGGATACTGTCCAGAAAATACAGCCTCACTTAGAATAAATTCACGGATGTTACTAGGACTTACAGAAGCATACTGAATTTGTGCTGATGGCTTTGTCTTGTAAAAAGCTGGTAAAAACATCTAATTGTGCCCTAATGAACCTCATTTGGCAGAAAGCCTTGTCCTTATTTTCAGTCAAGGCAGGCCATTAGTGCTCCTGACAGGATCTCGCCTTTCTCCCAAGTCTCGAACAGGGCATTCCAGAAAAGAAGGGATCCTCAAAGAGACGTAGGTAGAGAATGAAACTAGAATGGGACCAAACTTCTGTTATTCTGAAATTTCTCCTTTCCACACAAAAATTATCAGTGAAGCCCCCTTCATATTTCTACCAACTGCACTGCAAAGTGCTTTGAATGGATCTGTCCAAAGCTGTGTGGAGAGTAGGAGGGGCTGTACATTGATTTCAGATCTAATGGAACCATGTGGAAGTGTAGGAACGCCCAGGCCCTCTTCCCTAGATTCTGGTAGGTTCGTAGATTTTGTGTAAGAATTGCAACAGGATTGGGAAATGCTGTTTTCCTATTTACTCAATACACAAGAAGGCTGCAACAAAATCAGAGTTCTGTACTAGGTGTCTTTATAAGCCATTTCTAATTATTCATAATTACAGTCAATAATGGCAATCAATATGTGCAGTACATTTTTCAACTAAGAAATGCAAATAATCCTAATGGAATTTGTGAGATACACAGCATTGAGATCAATGCTTATGACCATGGATATTCAATATGTTGCTTTAGTTCATCATTATTGACTATATGACTGTTCAGGCTTTATAACATACTTCATATTTTCATATCCTTTCCAAATATTTTGTTTAACACCATGTCAATAAAACCAATTTCTCTACCAATCTGAGAAACGGATAGGACAGGCTAAATTGCACTATCCAAGAAATGGTGGGGACAGTTCAACAGATAAATCTGCCCCCTGAAATGATATTTCCGAGTAGAGTTTTTTTTGGTAGATAAATTTAGAGAGAAGTATGATTATGCATTATTCTTTGAGAAAACAAAATATTGCATCTTAAACTTCTAGCCATCAATTTTGTTGCAAGATACCTTCATAATGTAGCTTTATTTCATGCTATTTCACCACTTGTCATACTTCTGAATCCCTTTTGAAATTTCATAGAATATGTCTATGGTATGTTATATCCTTCCTTGCTGCAATGTGATTGTGTATCACAATTGTCATGAGAAAAAAAAAAGCACTATAAAAATGCCTCTGCTAATATGCTATATCTTATAGCGTTTTTTCTGGGTTTGTAATTTCAAAATACTAATGTACTGTTTCTTCTGTTTGTCATGAAAATACAGGTCTTACATAATTGTGGGGTTAAGGTGTAAATACTCCAGCAGATGAAAAAAATGTAATAGCAGAAATAACCACTAAGCATATAAAGAGTCAGGTTTTGTTTTTTAAAAAAAAATCAAGGTTTCCATGAAGAATCACCAAATATTAAAATGATTCTTTATTAGTAAAAATATTATTCCCATTTTCATATCACTAAATCACAGTGATATGCTAAAATAATTAGAATTGGTTGTGCTTTTGCTGCAAAAAAAAATACAGAGCAAAATCTGCTCTCAGTTCAGCAGGGACAGCCTGAGACAATTCATCTGGAGATAATAAGCCAGATTCACAGCCTGTGTAAGTTGTATAGTTCCTCTGATTTCAGCTGTGTCACACTGGATTTAAATCAACTCAGTATTTGGCTCAATATGCACAGTCAACAGATTACACATGCAGCACTGAGAGCAGACTTTGGCTGGAGGAATTAGGTTGCAAACACAGAAAATAGCAGGGCAATTGATTTTGTTGGTGGTGGGCATGAGGGAAGGTCTTTGAAATTAGAATTTGCCGTGGATAAGAACTCTCTAGTTCTTCAAGTGAGGAGCTCAGTGCAAAGTGAAAATTAGAAGAGTCCCTGCATCTCTTTGAAGTCAGAATGCTGAAGAGAAAGTCACCTGTTTTCAGAGTGAAAAGTCTTTGGTACTATCAGCTGGTGCAGAAAAGGAAAGAGCAACTCTGTGCCACTGCCTGCAGCATTTGGACGTGGCATTTTGGGCCCTGAAAACCTTAAGTTCTACTGTTGTCAACAGAGCTACTCAGTAAGGTCCCTTAGACTGGATGCATATAAATATGGGTAGATTCTGACTGCGTGTGGCTAAATCATCAGCAGTGACGGAAATCTGTAGTACGGCTCTACTCTCCTCCAGGTACAGAAATTTTACACCAATGCAACTCTAATGACATAAATACAGTTACTCCTGATTTAAATGAGGAAAATTTTGTTCCCTCTGAACTGCAACTTGATAGCATACATAGCTTTCAAAGAGTTTTTCTTTTTCCTTTTTTTTTTTTTAATTTTTTTTTTGTTTTGTTTTGTTTGAAGAGTGGCTGGAGTAAGCAAAATGAATAAAAAGCAAGGCTAGAATTTGGGCCTTCTGGCTTCTTAGATTCTGCTTAGAAGTATAGGCCATGACAAGAAAATGGGAATCAGGAAAGCCAAGTGAAGTGCTAGTGATATGGAAATATATCAGCCATCACGAACAAACTACCTTAATTAAAGAAAAGTGCTCAACGCTAATCTAATGTAAAAGCCTTGTAAAGTACCATAAGGAAGCTGAACTAATTTTTTTCTTAGATTGCAGAACTGTTTAAGATGGTTTAACTTACCATGACAAAAACCTGTGGAGGAATGAATTTTTATTGCTGTTTACTAGTGCATAGGTGTTTGGCTATATACACTGTTTAATTCACAGAGTAGGAATTTGACTTTTTCCATTTTATTTAATTCAAAATGTTTTGACAGCTTAACGTGCTATCACTTAAAAGTTTAATCAATCAGACATTTAGGGGAAGCTGCTCAGCTAGTATGAATCTTTCTGGTGAAAGTCATCAAAAAAGGCATACCAATTATTGCTAAGATAGAATTTTTACTCATGATAGAAAACAAAATCTGCTAAACCCTGTAGCCAAATGAGTTTAACCATCTAATGCTGCCTATGATGCCATTTTCAGAACCCTTTTCTTTGACTCTGACATCATGAGGAACTGCACTGGCCTGTCAGCAAATTCATGTGCTGGTTTTAAAAAACCATGTTAAGCTAAGCATGGCTGCCAAAAAGGACGCCATGACAATGTTGGTATTGCAATATACCAACACTGTGATAACCAGAATTAGATGAAAGAGCCTGCAGTTATACTACACCTGAAACAAATAATTTAATTTTCATTGAGTTTGAGTGTTTGTTTTTTTTTTTTACTTAGAGAAAGGAAATTACTGTATGCAGTTAAAGGTGGAAGGCTCTTCCAGAAAAGTTTTGCTAAGAGCCACTGTTTCTAATAGCCCAAAAGTCACTCCAATTTGCACTGTGTATAGAACATAATACCTTTATCTTGTGAAACTGCGTGTTCTGCATTTTCTCAGGGAATTTTGTTCTATTTCTTGATTTAGAGTGTGTGAATGGAAAAGGTGAATTATAATATCTTAACTGTATAACTAAAAACGGAGCAACTTAAATCCCTATTATTCATCATTTATAGCATTTATTATTTTTAAAGTGGTAAACTTTTCAAATTATTTGTTGGAATACTGTCTAGTTTTGACGACCTTTTTCAGTGCTTTCTGGCATTGACTTATAAAGGCTTTTCACTATGACAAGGGACACATTCTGGGAGGAAATGACTGTGCTTAAAAAATATCATTAAGCCCAGTTCTGTGCAGCTCAATTTCTTATTTTTTTTATTGAATTACAATATATCAAAATTAGTTTAGTTTCATGGTCACATGAAAAGGCTTTATTCCTATGGGGTGAGTCCGTGCAAAATGACCCGTAATGGCAGAACTGGCCTTCAATTTGCACTGGCTTCTGCGAGCTTCCTCCCTGTGAAGCATTGGAGGAGATCACATAAACTGCAGCGAGCAGTCATACTGCTGTGTTGTCGCCCTTCCCCGTCTCTTTGTTGGTTCCACACCGTCCATCTTCTTGACTTCTGTGATGGCTTTCCTTCGTTTTTTTTACCTTTCCCATTTTCTCTCTCCTATCCTCTCCTCAGTCATGATCACAATGGGTAGCAGAGAAATACTCCCTCAAAATCACCTTCCCAGTGGAGTAGCTGAGGACTATAGACACCAACATGAGTGTTAGGACGCTGAGCCTGTTTCTCAGCTTTAAATTCTGTCCACTTCATTAACTGAGGCTCAATTCTTAGTCCTCTTTTGCTTTGTAAGCTTTGGGAGAACCTTCTTTCCTGTGCCCCATATTGATGCTGGGTTGGGGATAAAAGGACAAATTGTTGCTTTCTTGATAGCAGCCTTTCCTTAGGCAAAATTCCCTTTGTTGTAATCTGGGGGCAGAACCCATCCTTGGCACTGCTGTGGCCTTTGCTGGCTGTACCAGGCAGAGAATTGATTGATTTTTTGCAATGTGCAAATTTCTGATGCTGACCCGTTCTGTAGGACATGATCCAACAATTCTGAGTTTTTCCACCCAGTTTAAGTGCCATTTTTTCCCTGCTGGATTGGGAGATTTGACCCAATGGCCAGAGTGCCTCACTAACGACTGTAGGATCAGCCATGCTGCCTGTGGTAACATCTTCACAGCATATTCAAGAATTTTGGTTTTCTTAACTTTAAAATCATCTACTTCATCATCCAGGAAAATTCAGAATGGGAAAGTAGAACCAAATGAACTTAGAATCCCTATCACAAATGACTGGTGGCTTTAAAATATATAGTTACAAAAGTCTTACAAGAAGAGCCTCTGATTAATAACTAACAATAATAATTGCATGTACGAAGAGCTGCAGTAAATCCTGTACAATTTTTGCACTTTGGAAGGAGTATTGTTTTGTTTCATATCACATACATTTTGTTAAGTAGAGGAAACACTGCTTCCCTGGTGCTTTTGTTTTTCCCTCTGGATTGTAGCGATGGAGCACTTGCATGTTGTGTTTGATGCCTTGCATGAAAAAGACATGCAATGGCAAGTTCCAGTCTGCATGCTGCTTAATGAATGTTTTCCTTTTCTCTCCTTCCCTGTTATGTGCTTACAGAAGACAACTATGTGGAAGGTGGGTGCTTTCTACCTTATTTTCCTAAGCTCTTGTTTTTCCCTTCTGTTCAGTGGGTTTTTTTTTTCCTTCTGTTTAATGTTATAAAAGTACACATATCAGTCAGTACGGTAAGTTGTATTTTTTCCCCCATAAAGGCATAAAAGTTTATTAAATAAATGTGATTTCTTTTTTCATACAGAACTCAAGCAAAGCTCCTTGGCCTTATTGCTCTAATTCCAGAATATCCCCACTGAAACAAAAGAATTTGGACTCATATGACTGATACCATATCCAAAATGTTTCTGGAGATTTGCAGGACTGATTTCTTCTTATGTTCTGTATGAAAAACACTTCAAGAAACTATTTGTCACATCAACGTGGAGCCTAAATCCTCCTAATAAGATGCATGTTAAATTCATGTCTTTTAATTGCTTAGGAAAATGGAAAGCACTTTTCTCTTTAATACCACAAAACCTTGCTTACTTTAACATCCTGTACACACAAATCTTTAGGAAAAAAGGTTTTCTGTCTAACTTTTTTTTAGCATAATGCACTTGCCTTTTGGACATTGTGAAAGAAGAAGCATGTGATTTTAATAATTATGTTGGTATGTAATTAAGTCCCTTTAAAGAAAGTATGGCATAGGGCAGTGGAAATTAAGGCACAATGCCATCTATCCTGAATATTGGTAAGTAAGTCTATTAGCTGGTAAAACATGCAAATATATGATAGTTTTAAAGCCTTTTTGCTTATAAGCCAAAAAGTGCAGGTGCTTTCTTATGTGCAAATGTTTTTAAAAGTCTCTCTGGGGTGAATCTTTGCTGGATAAGCGATTATCTTTTGGAAAAAAATTAGTTTACCTATCTAAACAGAAAAATTGCTTTCATTTTACTTCATTCCAATATTTTAAAAACTATTTTAAAAGCAAGGGCTTCATAAACTTCATAACTCATATGCAAAGTGACTGCCCTGGAATGACTCTGATCCAGGGCGCTCGTGTGAGCCACTCTGGGGCCTGAGTTCATTCAGGTTTCAAGTCACCGTAGGCCACTGCCTGCCTGTTCTGGGGTGGTTTACTCAAGAAGCCTTGAAGTGCTGGTGCTTCATTTTTCTATGCTGCTGTATTCAAGGATGAAGACAGGTGCTCAGGTTTAGCACATAGACGATGCTGTGCAATTTTATTAATATATATGTTATCCCGAGGAGAAAGAAAATTCAAACAATTCTGGTGCTTTACTTGTGTGCACTGTCATGCTCGTACACGTCAATAAAATTTCATTTTCATTGTGAGATAAAAATGTATTCAACAACACTGGGATAGAAATTCTAGCTGAAAAACATAAAAGCCTAGAAATACCTACCTAATCTTGTATTTGATCTGTGCATAAAACTCTTACTGGTGTCAACATGAGTCTCAAAATTTGAATTAGGTTCAGTTCAACTAGATAAGGATGTTCAATTGCATTTCACATATTCATTTATGCACAGCAGTACAAGATAAAACCTGGATAACAGTTAATCCAGACTTTACCTGAATCTAATTCTTAAAACTGCAACCTTAAATTTATTCCAACACAGGTCTGGATACTTATGCATACATTAAATTTACAAAGTATGAATATGTAAAGAATGGAAGCATAGAATGGTGTATCCAAAGCACAACTTGAAAACTGAGCTAAAATTTTTCATCTTTGATCTCTGTGATATGTGAGCATCTCTGTAAATTAGGTGACATAAGCAAACAGAAATATGTAGTATTCAATTTTGTATATACTGCTGGTAAAAAAGGCTGCTGTTTATTCATTTTACTGAAGTTGTACTAGACTTTAATACCTTCACTGCAGGTTTATCGTGTTTAAATTTTGTTTTGGCCTGTGCTCTGCATGGAACTTACACACCAAACTGTAAGGATATCTTCATTTCCCTTTCCTCTATCCCACCCTGTGCCCCTTAACTATCTCCTCTCAGAGCCAAGTTCAGGAGAGGATTGGGGTGGATCACACATGAGGGATTCCTTCTAAAGCTTGAATTCCTAATTCACAAAAAAATTGAAGTAATGGTGCACAAATGAGTATTTTCAATGTATGGGATGCCTATACGTGGCTACTTAAGGAAAAAACTTCCCAGGTCTGTTTGTTGTGGTATCCTCTATTACAAGCAGACTTTCATTTTGCAAATCTAGCAGTGATTGCTATCATGGCAGATTTAGCTGTATCATTTTAAACCACCCTGTGGAATGAACAGGTACAGTACTAGTGATTCTTCACTCTTCACAGCCTTCATGCATAGATTGCAAATATAGAAAATAAGGTAAGTATCGTTATGTGCCTTTAGCAAGGAAGTATAGGTGACCTTACTGCTTGCAAAAAAAGTCACACAAAGAGTCAAACAAAACACAGTGTCTTGAGGAGTAGTACCAAATTTTTTAATTGGTAGATGTTTGGTTTGAGCAGTGTATGCCTTTTACATTCACTTGACTGCCTTTTTTCATTGAGCAACACTGTAAGTGACTCTTAAAATTCAAGTAGTTTTTATGATGTTTTCAAGAGGCACTTCTGCTCTTTACATTTTTTTTTAAAATTATGTAAGTCATCTATTTGCAACTGACCAATTTCACGCATCATTTTAAGAAAAATAGTAGCTATCAAGCAGTGATAATCTGAAGCTAGACTTTTGTTTGGGTTCGTATAGCTACGAAGTTCGTATGTAAATGTGAGCTAGTAAGAGATCACCTTCTTTGCATTTCCCTGGGAGACAGGACAGTGATTTGTTTCATACCTTCTAAGAGCTGAAAGAGCTCACATAAAGTAGTGGTTGAAAAGTCACTGTTTCATTAAAGAAAAAGATGTTGCAATGTTCAACTGGTTTCAATTTTCCTCTATCAAATACAGTTAGGGTCAAGTCAAAAGCCTGAGATTTCTTGTTATAGTTGCCAACACCAAAAGTTAAAACACAGAAGACTGATTAATCAATCACAGGAAGAGACTGATACTTCCAAAAGGCCATGTGGCAGGGGATCCAAGCAAGGACACCCACCACTAAGAGAATGAATTAAAAAAATATCACCTGGTCTTTATACTCTGTGTATCCAGCAAGCCTCTCTTGCAGCAACACTTACAGAGAAAGAACACCCATGAAAACATTTCTATTCTCTTTCACAAGCTGCAAACTGCCAATACAGCTGTGTGATGTTTCCCAAGCAATGCTGATGCAGGCATCCCTTCAGGATCACAGTCAGCTTTCGTTTGCATTGCTGTGAGCCCCAGGTAATCCCACCAGCTGCAGAGCACTGTATTTGGCAACACAATTTACTGCACAAGAGATGAGGCACATCAGGCCCTTCAGTTTAACTACACATCAAAAACGGGTGACATTAAAAAGCAATAATTCAGCAAAACCATTGTTAGTCTACTTGGAACATCACTTGAGATTTGGAACTGATAAGAGATGAATCCTTTCAGACTGATTGCAGTTGGGAGTATCTTCTTTGAACTACCCCCAAGTAGTGTGAGTCATTTGTGCACCTAATTTTTTTTTGTGAATTAGAAATCACAGAAACTGTCTCTCTAGGAAATCTGCTTTCCAATAAAGAGAAGGATATTTGATTGCTCACCTTCTTTGTGTGAATTAATTTCAATTAATTGCAATTAAGAAAATAATGTATGGCTTTTTAAGATGAGGAGCACATTTAACACATGAACAATTAATAAGTTCTGAAATGGATCCTGAGACAGCTAATTTCAACAAGAATGAGCCTGTTTTTTAAATCAGACATAAAAAGTGAAAAACCTTCATATATCTAGAAAAAACATTCTCCCTGCATCACATTATACTCAGTGAGATTTAAGTATAATTTTATTATCGTGAATTTAAAAAGCTGAATATTTTTCCTTAAAGAGTAACATAATTTGGCTCTGGATGAGTGATTATCATTATGGACATCTGCTTTGAAATGTCACTAGACCTATTCTGGTATGATGGGATTTCATCTCACAATACAAGTATAAAGCAAAATCTATTTCTCACAGATTTATGAAGTAGTTGCAGAAGCCGTCACTTAAATTTTCTTTATTGCTATGTATTTTATATTGCATATGTAATAATTTGCCTTCTCTGGAACAAATTCATTTTACTGTCACATTTCACACAAATAAGGAGACATCCTTTGCATTATCATTTCAATGTGATGAAGACATTTTATTTAATTACCTGAAATACTCATTTTTATGAGGGGAAAAAGATCAGACCCAGCCCATTTTTCAGGTTTAAACTTCTCCAGGGTTTAAACATCATTTCACATGTAGAGGACAGGAAGTCCTCCCAGCAAAGTGTTCAAAGCGATATAATCAAAATATGATAAAGACAGATGGATTATTAAAGGAATTGGTTGGATTTGAAAGCATTTTATTATTTTCTGTCATTGCAAATACTGCACAGAAAAAAATGCACAATAAAACAGCACCCAGTGTTTGAATTGCAGTTCTGTTACTCGTAGCCCAAAGCATTCCAACCAGTGGTTGAAAAATGCTCTTTGATTTCCCTCTGTGATACAGACATCTCATAGGAAACAGATGCCTGTCACAAAACATTTTTGTCAGTGTGACAACACCACCTTCCCGTGCTCCCTTGTTCATTGCTGACTGTGCTCTTGTTTCCCTTCAAGGTCTGGCGCACCTGATGATGGGCGACCAAGGTATGGGCTCTGTTCCTTTTCCACTCTGCTTTCATTGTTTCTTCTTGTTTTGTAGCTGCTTTGAATCCATCACTGCAACTGATGGGCAAATGCTTGAAAGCTGTCTTTGGCTGCAAAGAAACACGTGGTTTTAGTCACATCTTTTTCTTATTTCATTTTTGTTTTGGTTTTTTTTTGTTTGCTCCGTAAGCTTTTGTCCTTCCTGCCTCAACTCCCCCTATTGCAATACAATAACTAAAATGAAGTGAGAGAAATAAGAAAGTTATTAAGAAAATTTCATGTACTTATCAGAAAATACAATTATGTGTGATTCTATAAAAGACAAACGAAGTGCAAGACCTCTCTTCAGATAGCTCCTGAAAGAAGACACTCCACTTGTCACATTGTACACATTGAAGAGACCATTTGCATTAATGCATGGCTGATTGGAATTGTGCAGAAAGCACCTGCTCCTGGCTTCTGGAATGCTGAGAGTACAATTTTGCTACCTAACAAAACCAGTGATTTTTTTCCTCCTAACCATTGTCCATGTTACTTTTGTGACAGTCTTTCTTATCTAAGCATGGGTTATTTCTGTGTTTCTCTGCATGTACATGATTGGGAAGAAATAAACTAAATCCCTACTATGACACTGATTGCACCTCCATTTGTCTTCAGGCACTTACCTTATACTTTGTCTCTTCATGTTCAGATACTATTGCATTTACATGTACTCATGACTCTTACTGTTGTTTCTCTCCTCTTCTTTATTCTCTTTTTGTCTGGAAATGCTTTCTTCATGGAACCATTTCACCAAATCCATAGGTAAAAGTAAAGGTATTACATGATTTTCTTTATTTTTAATGCCATCAGTATACTTTAATGTATGTATAAATAATGCAAGTAAATGTAAAATTTTTGCACTGATAACATGAGGTAGGTATATTCTTACAGTAAATATTTCATGGATATCAAGGTAAGGAGAATTATCCTGAAGTACCTAAAGGCTGACCATTTTCAAAGTTTATCTCCTGGTTTTGTGAGAGATGTAAAGCTTTGGCAGTGATAAAAGAGGCTACAGTTCAGGATGAGGAAGTGTTCAGGATGAAATAACAGCTGTATTTTGAGGTATGCCTTCTTCTGTTTTCAAAGACTTGTAGTTTGAACCACCAGACACAGAAAAAAAGTGTGATGTTGTTCAGTAGAGACTCTCTGGGGATAATCTGTCCAGGGTCAGTCCACAGCTTGATATATGTTTTAAATGGGAATAGCACTAACTTTAGCAAGTCTTTGCCCTGAGAGTGTCCTTATATATTAATCACTTTGAGCATATCTGAGATAAGAATTGGACAAAGGAATGAGGAAGAATAAAAGCCAAACAGAAGTGCGGGGTTTCTTTCAGATTTTTTTTATTCTTTTTGTTTCTTTACGTGAAGAATGCCATGTTTACTTCCCTTCTCNGCATATCTGAGATAAGAATTGGACAAAGGAATGAGGAAGAATAAAAGCCAAACAGAAGTGCGGGGTTTCTTTCAGATTTTTTTTATTCTTTTTGTTTCTTTATGTAAAGAATGCCAGCCATGTTTACTTCCCTTCTGCTAGAGGAAACAGCACAGTAGGGGCACGATTTTTTTCCTGTATAAATAAACACCAGGTTTTGCTACAAGGACACTTGTTCGCAGGCATTGTGTAAATATATATTTATGATAAGAAGCTGGTCATTAAAAGCCATTTAATCTCTGTTACTTGTGATGAATAATACAGTTTTATTCATCTTAAGCATTTGTCAGGGGGTGTGTATTCTTTGTATATATCAGAAATCAAATTTGCATGGTCATAGCTGCAAATAGTTAAACTAACTAGTTAAATTAGAAACAAACTTCCAGGTTTGTTGGTGTCTTGGCTGATTTAGTGTTTCCATACCTAGAAAGTTCATGGGATGCAAAGACTGTAAATACAAATTTGTAGTGTCTCACTCCTCTTCATATCAGAACCCCTGGAAAGACTCTGTACTTGTATAGGTGGGATACCATTTAAAGGGCTGTGTGTGTCCTGGAACTCTACATCTTGTTGCTTAGCAAAAGGTTTTAAGCAAGTGTGAAAAACAATCTGCTGATTTCTGTGTTTTATAGGATCATTTTATTTTGTTTGCTGTATCCTTTTGTTTTTCTTAATCACACCTAGTATGTAAGACTTCCTTATTACTTATTATTACTATCTTATTCCTAATCAGTAGATATCCTGCCTGCAGTTACCTTAAAATGACATTTTATATTAACTGAACTTTGACATTAAAGATAATATTTATTAATAATGCAGAATCATTTTTGTAGATTGTTCTGTATAAATGAATAAATGATGTAGTGTGTACGACACCAAAGGGTTTTTTGTATGAAAGGATTAAAATATAAACATTATGAATATTTATTATTAGTAGCAGCTGATCTGGAGAGCAGATTTTTAGCAAAACAGAAACTTTTCAAGTATTGTGCAACATTTAGACATTAATATTTTTATTTTTAAAAGTTTAACAACTATATTCACCAACAAAAATACCTTGTATATATTGGCTACATTTAATGTTCAATAATGTGCCATGTAATATAATTTAAACACCAATCATCAGCCATCTAATCATTTGACTACATTTTTCTTTTCATATTTTGATTTTTATTAATTTTTTCCAGTTAATATAGAAATAATCATGACTGTGTTTTGAGAATCACAATATTTCTGCGCATATAATGGTGTGTATTTGTTCAAATGGATGGAAAGGGTCTATATGTGTTCCAGCTCTAATTTCTTGTAACAAAAAATATCCCTCAATATTGAACCATATCCTCAACCAGCAAAAAACAGCCTCATTTTGTTGACTATCATGAAACTTTATTAATAACAGCTATTGAAACATGTGGCCTTGAAACATTTGTGATAACACGCAGTCGTAACACATGACAGCATGAAAAATTAGGAGGGTGATGGAAAGGAATGAAGGGAAAAAAGAGGAAACACCTTCGTTATAAGTTCCATTCCTTGAGAGGTATGTAAGGTCAGTAATTGCAAAATTCTGGGTGATTATATCATGAATTAATCTTATTTTGGAAATATAAGCAATAAATCGCTTTTAAGAAGCTTTACAATGTAATTTGAGGAGTATAAAATGCTGAGGCATCACCATCTTCTTTATTTTTTTAGATATTCTTTGGGGTATTGGAAAAGTCATTTAATTGTAGATCTAAACTGGGGTACTCTGGATAATCTCCCCACAAATTACTCCTTGTAGATGCTATGCCTAATTCTAGGAAGAATTTTTAGTCTTTTAGTTATACTGGCATCCGTTTATTTTCTGATAAGCATCATATGTTCAGAAATACTTAGGAATTCCTTTTTCAGCCCCTGGAAATAACCTGCCTGTATAGAAATTTAGCAGCAGGGTTGTCACTGCTCTGATGGTGAAAAGACATAGGCAAGATAAGGTTTGTAAGTGGCGTTCGTGTTTTTATTAGACCACTTGAAAATGCTACCCAGAACAATTTTTTAAATTCAAAGCAAACCTTAAATCTGCTGTTCATAACAGACAGATTTGTTTGTGCCCAAACAAATTTTGTCTGCTTTCTCCAGCTGTTGGAGGTGGTCTATTAAAACCACCGTTTCCACCTATAGGCCTTATCTCATCAAAATAATGAAGAATTATTTTGTGATGAATAGTAATACAGCTAAATTTGCACAGCAACTAATGTAAAACGCTCAATTTTTTTATTAAAAAAAAAATTGCATCCCCTCCTTTTAGTATTCTTTTGGTGAGCAATGAAAGGAATTTATAATTCAGAAACTACAACAGTGACATATATTACTTCATTTTTTATGCTGCAGTTCTCTTAAGCCTATACATATTTTTACCTGTAGTTTATTTCTATGTAATTGTCATACTTTTGACTACATATATTACTCATTCTATACCTAAATACTATGTTCATACTCCTGTTCTATTATTTTAGAAATTATGTGCAGCTTTAAATTGTACATGAGTCACTCAGGTTCGTAACAAGCTATTAAATGTTAGCTAGCTGAGCAATAAGTGTTTCTACCAAAAGATTGAGAGTACAGCTGCAATATATTGTATTAGATTGCAGGCTTTTGATGTGCTGCTATTTGCTATAGTGTGTATAAAAGCTGAAGAAGGACTTCAGAATGGCAATTTATGTATGTGTCAACTTCCTTGACAAAGGAGGCCAAGTTTTTTATTGCACAAGTTACCGGATGATATCTGTAACACCAAAGTGACGCCACTGATTTGTTAATTGTCAATCACACAATTCATTTGACAACTGGAAAAATAGAGCACTGAAAAATAAAAGCAATTTAAATAAATCCTTAAACAATCATGAACATAAAAGTGGCATGTTATACCCAAGTAATTATGTAGTGCTTGTGTCATGCAACACAAATCTTACCTTGTGCCAGTAACCTCCCCTAACACCAAACTGTGTGGAGTTCAGTCATTAACCTTCCTGCGACCACAAGTTCATCTTACTGTGATAACTTTCATTTTTGCTCTGGTTTCAAAGAGCTAAAATGGTCTTGGCTTCTTGCACTCTCTGATCTTTCGCAGATCGCTGAAAAGCCTGTCCTCTCCTCATCTGCTTTTGTGTGTGCTGCTTCCAAGTGGGCCTGAGAGACACCCATGCCCCAGCCTTCCCTGACCCAAGCCCCCAACAGCCCAGAAGCTTTTAAATGCTTTGATACAGCCCTGGGCTGTAGCACAGCTCCTTATTTTTGGCTCAGTGCCCTGTTGAGATGGATTCAGTTTTACGCCTTCTCAGCTGCAGTTGGCTTTTGCCTGGGAAGTGCAAAACATGGATGGAGGGCATTCTTGACTCTCTGGACTTGTTCACACAGTTATATATCCTAGGTGATAGCAGCTGATTGGAAAGACTCCCTGCTAGAACTGAAGTGTTTTAGGGGTTTGACACACAATGGAGTTGCCAGGGTTGGGTAACAGAAATTGTTTCTAGATGACGTAACAGAAGAATGGATAACTTGAGCCTCTCCACTCAATCCCATGCACATAGTTTCTTCTACTGATAAAAAAGAACAAATCAACAACGTTCAAAAGTTTCTCCTCCATTTAACAGGTCCCAAACATCTTGAAAGTCTCAGAAAATTTACAAAATTATGAGCATAAGAATTTAAAAAAATTTTCTACAAAATTACCATTATTTTTAATGAGCATTACCTTTTTTTAATAAATTAAAGAGCTTTAAATATAAAGTTCCTCTAAGTACTCCAAAGAGCAGTAGCTACATGTCATATCTCTTCTATAATGACTTCTTTTTTTCTAAAGAATGTCGTAAGTATAGTTGAATAGAGGCTGCTCTTCACCAAAAATATAATAATTAAGTTTTGTGTGTAACCTATGCCCCCATGCCCACAAATATATGTTCCAATAAATATTTATACTGTCCTTATATTTGTATGGTCAATATGTTCAAATTTTGGTTGGATATCATAATGAACCATACACTAGATGTTTATTGTGATGCTTTGAAATGAGTAATTTCCTTGCACTTCAGTGGGTGATACCCGGCAACCCTGGAATATTGACATTTGAAGCTGCAGATTCAAATTTATGTTGAAATGTGATCAATTAACAGTCCCTAAGGAGGAAAAAAAAATGCCGCAGAACATGACTGCTGAAGAAGTTTTCTATCTGAAGCACATGGCTCAGAAGAAACCAGTCAACAGCAGAAACAGAAATGCAAAGTCTTCCTTGAGACACACATACTCAAAATTCTATCTGAGATGGCTGATTCCTCATGAGCAGTGTGAAAAGAAATTGTAAGGACCTGACACAAATATCAAGAAAACTTTCTGAAGAAAGGGGAACACACTTATTTTTAAAACAGTCGCCGTATGGTAATATCCAATCCACACCATGAGTTCTAGTTCTTACCACCACGAAAATAAAGCATTTACCATGTTCTGAATCATACTGATGTCACTCAAAACTATCATGTAACATGTGTGTGTTTTTCATAGACTTCCTATGGATTTAGAGACAGAAAATAAATGTGTAACCATGAAGGATTTAATGTAAAAGAAATGTTATATTTGCAAATGTGTGGATTTCTGCTGGGTCCAGTAAACATGGTGGTCGGAGGTAGTACAGATCTAAGATTTTGGCTTCCTCAACACAAGGCTCTACTTTGAGCATAGGTTTATCCAGAAGATGGGTATGCTGACAGAGAACCTTTCAAAATAATATTAAAGCTCTTTCGAGATGAAGGATGTGTATTTCAGGCCAAAAAGTATGAGGGGATTTATTGAGGATGGAAAACAGTTAAGCTGTTGCTCTGAAGAGGTAAAAAAAGGTACAGCAGGTAAGCAATAAAGAAATAGGAAAACTTAGCATTTCTTCCTTAAAGCAAACTTTTAATGTATTTATAAATGTACATAGAAAAAGAGAATTTAAAGCTGCAGTGGTCTGTATCTTTTTGCACAGTGAAATTCTATGAGAGTTTTATACATATTTCATAGACATTTCCAATGAAACAGGTATTTGAGAGAGGTGTATTCCTTGGATATTGGGATATCCTTGAACCTCCTTGTGAGCCAAATACATCAGCAGAGTGACACTAAAGATTTCACTTTCACCCTAAGATTGCGCTGTATCTTCCTAGGATAAAATTCAATCCTTGACATCTACAAGAGCAACTAAACAAATGAGCCCAAGAGAATGTAATTTCTTTTATTTCAAAGAAAATCAAAAGTAATTGGAAATTATTGTACATCTCACTCAGAACAGAAGTCTCAGCTGATTTTAACATTAATCCAATCAATCATGCTCAGTGGAGTTTCACCAGCTAAGTTGAAAGAAATTAGAGCCCCAAGGAGGAGTATTTTCAAACATCTCTACGATTTGTCTACAGGCAGGATTACAAAATTCTGGACTAAACTTTTTCACAGTTTCCAAAGAAAATAAATCTAATGAAAGTGAAGAACTCTTAAGACTGCTCTAAAATTGTACTGCTATAACTGAAAACGGGCACTGTGCCCTCTAAATGCACATCATAATGATATTTTTCTACCGAGAAAGACTCCCTGGAAAGGAATTGAAAAAAATATTTAAATAGTCAGGTCAGAATCGATTGTTGTAGAAATAAGAATGCTGCATACAAATTTTTTAACCTACTCTTTACAGGAATTTTCTTTGGCAGTAATAGTATGCTAAGGCACTTAGAATCAACCGAAATTTGAATTATCCAGTCATCTTTAAACCCTTTTAATTAAACAATATAATTTGCTGCTACTACTAATACACCTCTTTCCTGATTTTCAAAGCCTTCTATAACCCTGGTGTTCTTAATTGCTTGAAGGTAGCTTTCTGTATGTATTTCAGGGTCCACCTAGAGCAATTAAGCAGAGCAGTGAAATTGTGCAATGAACTGGGAAGTTCAGGAGCACAAAGGAGGACTCTCATAGGAAATGAGTGTGGAGCATGGAATGTGGACTTTGCTATTAAATTCTGCCTTCATCGTTCTTTCAATGGTTTTCATAGATACCAACCTATGGTATCCAGATATGTTTTCTTCCAGACTTGGGAGGAAACAAAAGTGTCTGAATCTTTTTATTGAATTAATTTGTTCTAGTGAATGGAGTCCTTTCTTCCTCATTAAAGCTATATTCAGGGTAAGGGTTTTTTCTGTTGGCACCCACTTGCAACAATTTTCTGATCAGCACTGCATTTCATTTAAAGGCAGTTTTTGTAATTTGCTGCTATGACTTAGAGGTTCTGGTACATTTTTTTGCCCACTCAAAGTAGACATTTATTCTTTAAAGAAAGGAAGCATCTGGACTGATTCACTGGCAACTAATAAAGCCGTATAGAAGCAACCTTGGATAACAAGAGGCTACTGCAGAACACCTGGCACTATTGGCATCACAGCATTGACTTCAGTAGCTTCTTTGTATTGGGGGTGGGAGGAAATAAAAGCAGCTGGGTCTAATTCCTTTCATCTGCCTTTGCATATTCTTCAGACAGAGGGGAGTCTGCCTGGAAAGCAAAATTCAGCATTAAGCGAGTATAAGTCTGGAAAATTTTCACTGGAGTTACCCTTAGCTAATAGGTCTGTCCTGAATTCCATGTCATAAGCCATGGTTATTCCATTTTCAGGAGAATCCACCCAAAGGAAAGGAAGATAAATATCTTTCTGTGACCATTAATATTCTGCTTTTGAAGCATTTTTTAGCTGAAAATAACCTGAGAGGTTCTGATGACAGCTGCATTGGTACTTACGTGACCCCACTCCCAACCAACAGCAACATCTCTCTCTAGGACTAGAAGTCAGGAAGAATACACTTGATTTCCTACTTCATTGAACCTGAGTTATATCAAAAAGGTGCCAGATAAGTACTTGTGGTCGCAGAAAAAGGGCATTGCAGGCATTTTGCTGGTAATACAAGCTGGTCTTTTGATTTTCTCAGTTAATGGCTCTGCTTAAGCACTTGGTCTTACCAGGTACTTACAAGGTACATGTAGTATTTCCCAAGTCCATGCGAAATTTTTTAAAAACCCCACCAAAGTCGTTTACAGGCAAATCACCATGAAAACTATGTTTGCAAGTTGTGATTTTACTATTGAGGCTGTGCAAAAAAAAGCATAAATTAGTTTTAAAGCCAAATGCCTGTTTGACAATGCTATTTGCACTGTGAATGGATGATTATTTAAATGGATATTTGATAACTGCAACTACTGACTAGATGTTATGCAGTTTTCAATTTTAGAAGAGTCATTTGGCTGTAGTTGTATTGAACTGTAACACTAGTATATGTTTACATCATCACAAAGGTGATGGGAGATTTCAAAAAGTTCTTTTTTAATTTAACCTTCATTTGTCCGAACACCCCCACATCATTGTGGTACAGGTAGTAAACTGGTGCTTTAATTTCATCCAAATGCTTGTGCAAACCGTGAATTTTGCAGGTACCCCTCTAAGTTCTTGCATCACTATGCACCTTCAAACACAGAAAATGCAGCTGTGACTGTGTCAGTCATGCACTGATATTTTTTAACGTCCTTTGCAGAATTTTGTCTCTCTACTTCTCTGCAGTGAATTATTCAAATAAGAATACTGTCTGTGACTGTGACTGTATTATAATATTGGAAGAAAATTTATATTTCAGAAAACAATAATGTAAAAGTATCTAAGCACAAGATTGGATCAACAAAGTTAGACTTGGAAATTAGTAATTTTGTAAGATTCTTGTGCAACACATGTATCTGTATAGAACTGTTACATGTATCCAGACATCCTATATGAGGCAGGAAAATATCTATGGCAAATCTATATTCTGAATGTTGCATAAAGCTCCCTGAGTACCACTGTTATTCTACTGCTACATACTTCCCCAGAGCAAAGAAGGGGGCTGTTCAGGCTACTGTGAAGAGGATAAATCCCTGTATTCCTTTTGAAAATATTGGAAAGTACTGAATACATGGAGTAAAACACGGGGAGTAATTCACAATTCTAAAGGACAAATTCCTCAACAATTTTTATTAGCATATACGCATTTACCATACATACATGGAGCTGCATTCAGGACTCTAGTCACGTAAGCAGGTAAATATAACCTGCTGTACTACATCAGTTTACCTCCCAGAAACAGCTCTCTCTCAGGTTTTACAATGCTTTATATAATGACAAATATGTAATAAAAATTACTCATGTGTCATTATGTGTCATTTCTTCTCTCTTCCAGGAAAACACATGTATTTGGTATTTATCCAGTGTTCTAAAATAGCTGATAGAGTTACACCTTGCTAACAAGACCATTCATTTTGGTTGTCCCTGAAATGCATAGGCTTGTTAAAGAAACGGGTTTTTGAGAGCTCTGCATTTATTGAGCTGTTATAAAAGCAAAATGAAAGTTTAATTAATATTTTCCTTTTCAAATCACCTAAAAGATCTGTATATCAGCCCTATAGCTTTTAATAAGTACATATAACTCCCAGAAATGTACATATATCTAGGTCATGCTAATTATCCACCTTGGGAGGCAAGAATGTGCCTATACTCCTCTACCTAGTTGGCATACTCTTGAGACCCAAGTCAGAAGAGCAGGCTTCAGAAAGTCTAAAAATACATTTCCTAGGTTCTTAGCCATTAAACTGCTTAAAGAGGAGGTCTCTCATGTACTAGCTGACAGCCTGTAATTTGTATTATGCAGAAAATGAGACTAGATAATCAAAAACAACCTTTGTGGCCTTGAAGCCCATGAATCACACAGAATAGAAAAATTACTGTGGTAACATGTAAGAAAATTGTCAGACATTAAAAGAGCCACACCAGTTTTGCTTTATTAGTGACACTTTAATGGTGTTTCCTGTGTAGATGGAATTATGTATCAATGAGCGCCCCCAAGTCAAGCCCTTACAGACTAACTGGAAAAAATATTCAAAGCATTCCCGTAAGCCAGGATGTAACATGAAAACTGAAACACCTTCATGGGAAAACCTCAAACATATATGGAAATCTGAATCAAAGGGAGATTAATCTTTCTGAAACTTCAACACTTTGCTGTGGTTATTTATTTTCAATACTTTAAATTGAATACCACAGTTAATCTCATTTTCAGGACCGTTATGCCATTCAGTATTTTTATTTTATACGGGTTCTCATAACACATTTACAACAGGTTGTGGACGTCTTCAAGTAATACTGTAAGAAATGAGCTTACTGTGTCATACAGTGACTGCTACACCAGATAAACCCTGGGCAAAATATTGTTGTGAATTATTTGTGCAGCAAAACTGGAGCTGTCCATTTCTGCCCTTTTATATGGGGAAAAACGCATATATGAAGCTGACAAATTAAATGAGGAATAGAAATTGTGATGTAATCTAGGAAATGTTCTAAACTAGAGTGTAACAGTCCCATAAGAGTGCTCTGAATTAGAGAGAAGACAGATTCAAATTTATAAGACCCAAAGCCTTTTAATTTAAAGACTGAACTCAGTGTTCTAATGTTTAGTTTCTCTTTGAACCTCACTATTCAAATTTATATTCATTGAGAATTAAGTAGTCTTCTTTAGTTGCAATATGCTCACACAAAAGGAGAGGATGGAATCATAGACTACTTTACTGAAGAACTTATTTTTCTACATCAGAATTATCTTTATTCATGAAGACTTCAAATTCTTTCTTAATGTTCAGTTTTACTGTAGCCAGGAAAAGATCCTGTTATTTGCTAAAATTCAAGAAGGTGTAGTTTCTCCCAGAATATGTGAAAAAAAAATTAAGGAGTTCTTTAATTCAATGAAGTTAGAATATTTCTAGTTTAAAAGAATTCCAAACCTTTCCCTGATAATACATGTTAACTATCAGAGAGGAGGAGAAGGAAAGCCAATTTTTGAGGTATATTTTCTATGCCTCATTGCTGATGTTCAGCTACACACCTTGTAGACTTAACGCCCTCTGAGCTTTGAACATCTTATTGTTTGACAACTTGTTGATACAATGGGTCAAATATATGTACGAGCAGCTGAATTTTTGTCATGGGGGAAAATGCAAAAGCATATTCACTTGGATGGGGAAAAAAGTCTCTCCTACAATTTTTTCCTTATTATTTTATGCATTAATTATGAATATATAATATGGAAGCATCTCTATGTGTGGTTGAGAGGAAGCCTCTCTTTTGGCACATCTGTCCTTGTTTTCTAATCTACCTCTGTGTCCTTAATGAAGCTGGTACTCATCCAGCCTCAGTGAACTTACTCTGTTGGGAAAAGCCATAGGGGAATGGGAAACTGGACATTCACCTAAGGAAAAGCTGAGTGCAATTTTTCCATGCCTTTGGATTGTGTTCAAGCCATACTGGTGTCTTACAGAGGAACAGGCTTCAAATATGTGGCAAATCCATGCCCCTGGTTCCTCTTGTGCTCCTGCACGCTGAGCATGGACACTTCAGAAATTCTCTGAGCAGCTTCCTTCTTCGTCTCAGTGTCATCCCTCACAACTGGCAGCATCTGGCATTCTCAGAGAATTAATTTTTGAAGAGTGTTTGAGAACAGGGCATATTAAAATGTCACTACAAGGATGCTATTGTATGTTTGAAGGCTGATACAGAGGAATTGACAGCAAAAAGCAAACCAAAATGTAAATAAGCCAACAAAAAACAACCCTAGACCCTCCAGCAGCTATAATTAGGTCATTTTGTATAATTTATGTTAGATTATAATATTCAAATTCACATATATGAGCACATGGGAGAAAAGCACCACACAATTTTTTCCTTTAAATATACAATATATTTTTATATTTTTTCTTATCTTGTGTTGCATCTGTTTACAAGAGAGATTGTTTAGCAGGAGAACTGATTAAGCCCTGATGTGTTCATGGTTGCTCAATGTCTGTCATTATGCTAAAGAACTGAGGAAAACCTAATTGGCAGTTAAAGCATGAACTTTCTTTCTCAAAATATGATTCTCAATTCCTGTTTTGCCCGTGGTGCATCTGCTGACAGTTTCAGCAGATGTTTGAGTATCTGTGAAGTGTGATCATGACTGTTGATGTGGCCAGGCATGTTATTTGAAAAAACAGCTTTCCAGTACTCCAGAACGTGTCTGATTCAAAATCTACATTAATTTGGTTTTAGTAACTCTGCAGACCTCTGACTGCTTCAGTGTTTGAGCTTATTGTAGTGAGTTTGTCTGTAAACAGGCACTAAGAATGAAATCAAGCAGACATTGGTACAATCTGGGATGGTTTGGGAAGAGAAATTTATCAGCAGAAACACAGAGCCATGAAGAAAGAGGAGAAACTTTGAATGTTGTTGATAGGTGTGTATTGTTACATAAATGAGCATTATTTCTTTCTGTATTTCAGCTTTTCTTAGAAGCTACGCAAGTTGCATTTGGGCTGTTTTCCCTTCTGCTTTGTTTTGGTTTTGGGGTTGTTTTTTGGGTTTAGTTGTTGTTTGTAGTTTTGGGTTTTTTTTAAAACTGAGTAATAAACAGGGTTTCTGTGGTCTGAGAACAAAGCCACTGCATGTGTGGAGACCAATGAAATACTAATTGGATTACAGGTGCACTTAATTATCGTGCACTGAAGGTGTTCAATTTTCCTATGATCAAGGCAGTAGTGTGAATATGGACTGAAAGAAAGAGGTGTTTTTTTCTTATGCTAAGTGGAAAGCTCAGAGAATACAAAAAGGGTGAGTAAAGCTGACAAGAACTTTACTAAAACTTTATGCATCTCTTGTCTCTCCTTTTTCCTGAAGGACAATGTTTTCCCTTATAGTGTGAACATTGAGCTTTCTTTTGTGAAGCTCTTTGCTAATTAAGTACCTGTAGCTCTGTACCTCTGAGATGCTTGCAGCGTGGGAGGACAATGACTTCTGGCACAAGGTAGTCAGCTCAGCCTGTTCTGGATTATTGTATTCAAAACTTTTCCCTGAAAAACTAAGGCATTAAGGAGAAAACTACGTGGGGAAACTTCAGTGTCCTGACCTTTAATTCTGTTTCTAGACAGATTTGAAAATTACCTGTGTTTGTGAAGTCTCAAAGAAGGCAGGAATGTTCTGAAGAGCCATAGAAGTACAGGCATAAAAGATTTTCTTATTCCATTCTTTTCTCTGACTGTGTGCCCCTGTTTCTAGGAGAAAGGTAAGGTAACTGCTCCCAAATTTTTAAAATATCATAGCTATTTCTTGCCAAGTGTTTTCTCCTAGGACTGACTGTTCCAATACTCAGTAGACCCCAAACAAACCTTTAATAAAGCTAACCACTCATCCACTTTGTTACTTATATTCCAAGGGACAGGAAAGGGAGAAGTTTAGGAGAATGGGAAGGCGAAAGAGTTGTCGCTGTGGGAGCGGATCACGATTTAGAAGTGGAAAACCCAGACCTAGCAATCCTTGATCCTGGCTTGGCTTGAGAATGTTGAGAACTGCTTGGGAGACATGGAAGATGTGCCTTGTGCCAGCTCTCTGGTTGTTCATTTAGTCTTTAAAAAGAAGAACCCTGCTTATGCTTTTCTGTCACTTTTGATGTGTGATCAGAATTCAACAATGCTACATTTCTGTCAAAGGCACTTCAACTCCAACGCTTCCATATCTTCAATTTTCATAATTGATTTGATAACAAGATTACTTAATATTAAGTTCGTGACAACATTTTTCGAGAGAGAAAGGCTTTCTTCAACCATTCTCCCCCCCTTATTACTGTATTTTAATTCCTATCTCTAAAAGTAGTATTAAATATTTAGGCTATAGACTTGATTTGATCATCACCTGTACACCAGCAAGGAATCTTTGCAAATATAGTGAATTAAAAAGAGCTGTATGTACTTTAGCATAGAAGATTTAAGACCAGTTGAGAAGAAGGATGTTATGAAGTAGATCTGGATCGAGAGGAAGGTTAATGAAGACAAAAACCCAAGACCTCTAGGTCTTAAGCAGAGGTCGATAATATTTGCCTAACCAGATTAGGTCCTGGGGCAAAACTAAGTAGCAGAGTGCTCTCACATAATCAAGGAGGTGAAAGTGGTGGCAAAAGAAGGAAGCAATAAGCAAAAAAAGGCATAAGACAGCAGAAAGAATTTTGGCTCTGCAATCAGCAAGTGGGGACGGTTTTACTTCATACCTTTTTTACCAACGACATGTAAATAGATCTTCTGTCCGTTTCCACTAAAATTTCTATTATGTTTTGTGTATCTCAGCATTAAATAAAGGTAAATAGATCAAATAACCTCTAATTCTGTAGAACATAAACATTTAGTTGTAGCTTTTTAAAAGTAGGAAAAGATACCTCTTACGTATGCTATCAGGTATTCTAGATGACTATTTCAAAACCACATTATTATTATAGTTTAAAAGACCTTGAAGCAAAAATGCTTCAAGTCTAATGTGAAATATAAATGTATAAGAAAATAGAGTGAAGAGAAGCAACTAGGTAGAATATATGTTATTATTTGATAATGTGCTTGAATATGGTGCCCAAACATTTGTATTTCCCCGAAAGACATGTGTTGAATTTTTTTTATATCTAAACATGGAAAAAGAAAAGAAACCTCCTAAAACCTTTACTTTTTCTTAAATCTAAACATTTTGTGAGGAAATAACATACACACATAACACACACTCAATCATTACTTACATGCATTAAAATGTCAAATAATCCAAAACAAAAGTAGCCCTTTTTCAGAACTCCTTTTTTTTTATATAAATCCAGGAGCAATATCTATATAAAGTGACTCTAGAGCATGCCGAAGGCATTTAAAATTTACAGCAAACTCCCTTTAGTTATCAAGCTTGAGAACATTTATCCTATTCATTATTGACGTCTCCCAGAATTCTTTCCATGGTTTTGTGCAAATAGCTTGTCAGCTTTTGGCAAATAGAGGTGATTTTCAGTAACATTTTTCAGATACTTCAAATTGAATTATACATCCAGAGACAGTCAATCTTTCTTACCACTAATTTTGCAGAAAAAAAAAAATCCTTTTGTATTGAAGGCCAGCTCTACAAAGGGGACCTAAGCCTTGCAATGCTAACAGAGATCTTACCAAAGGGTTGGAGAAATCCTGCCCGCCAGAATGCGCAACCCTTGCCTCAGCACACAGGCTTGTTCTGGAGTAGAAGGGGAAATATAAAGTGTCTTTGGGTACTGTGGGAATTTTAGTACTGTCAAAGTGAAAACTTTGAGGTTGCTCAGTAAGGGTTATGAGATCTAAAAAGCGCTTATCAAAATCTACGTTAGGAATTTGCTTACTTTTCAATTTTGGCGTTCCATTATGACAACGTTAAGAAGGCACACCTATGGCCACAGGTCTGTGGCATTTTTTGGCAACTTGTATCTTTTGTTTGTTACTTTGAACTGTATTATCTTAAGCCATTTTATTTTAGAGTAGCTCAAAAAATATGCATCTCTAATTGTAATGATGGTTATAGACTCTTAACCTGATTTAAGTAACTCATTAAAGTGTGAGATGTATTGCCATTTGATTAGTCTGTAAATACTGGGCAAGGTGTTTATTAGGCCTTTGGCCTCCTTTTCTTGCCTATTGAGGGTCTGGAAAGAAGGTCTACACAGAAGAATATTAAAGCAATATGTGGAATCTTTGCACCATAGCTAATCCCAAAGGTAGGAAGAGGGCTGAGCTGTAGCCTGGAGCCTTCCTTAAGCATGGAGAGCAGAGTCACTTCCATGAAACAGATCGATCCACAACATGCAGCAGAATCACCAGGATGGTGCAATCTCACATGCACAAATCTTTTACTGTTACTGACTGAGACACACTCAGAGAGGATTTAAGGTTTTGATCAGCCTAGAATATGTGGGGTGTAAAATGATTTCCCTTCCAGAACTCAGAGGCTCAGGATCCATCTGCTGTTATGAAAGTCAATGAAAGTGTGAAAATTGAGGTGTGCTGAATGAGACGCTATCCAATGCATTGAGCTTGGCATATCATCTTGTAATGAAAAGTCTAAGGTTCCCTTTTAGCTGTCAAATGCAGCCTTCTGCAAATGTTAGAAGGTGAGTTTCTAGAATTACAGATCAACTTTCAGTGATTTAATAACTTCCTTAAATAAAACAATTGTTAGTACACAAGGTAGGATTGGGGGAAAATGCCTTAGAAATCCATTGAGAATTTGCGTATGAATTATATTATCAAGTGTCAGCTGATAACTACTTTTTTGTATGATAATTCTACCTCTTATTATGAAATTAATTATGTAGTCGTCTAGTTTTCAATTGTCTTAGAGAAAGAATGCATACATAGCTGTGTGATGGTGATCAACAGTTGGATGATGATCTTAGAGGTCTTTTCCAACCTGAACAATTCAATGATTTTTCAATGGGCTTTATATATCAAAATAAGGACAGAGATTGCAAAACCAATATTTTTTCCACAATTTTACTTCTTTGGAATCTTCCGTGGAAGTTCTACTATTCTGTGGTTTTTTTTGGAGGGAAGGACGAGACAATCGATGCCCTATATCCAAATCTTACTGTTCAGCTGCAGGAAACGCTCCCACGCTGCTAAGCAAGGTTTCAACCTGCAAGCATGGCACAGAATGAAATTTCACAGAGTTACTAAATTTAATACTTTATTAAATCTGCAGCCAGATTTTTCTGTAGCTACTGCCAGTTGCCAAGCAGGATGAGCCTAAAGTCCAGGAGGGCGGGGCTGGAAGTGCAGGAGAAGACGTGTCAGGCAGTAAGTCCCTTGTGGTCAAGCAATGAAAGAGGCTGTCAAGGATGGACCACTAATTTCAAATGGCTCCTTTCTGCTAAGAAGGAGTCCTCAATAGGCCGAAGATGCTGGAGGGTGCTAGCGGTGAATTCCTCTGTGGTGAATTCCAAGCTGGCAGAGCAATTTTGTAGCACAGATACGTGAGTGGTGGTTTCTTCACAGTGAGAAAAGTTTTCATAGTCCATGCCTGGGTATTAACAACTAATTGCTCTAAATACGTAAGAGAGTAGACAGCAGTATTTACTGCAAAGCAATCGAATATAACTCTAGAAAAGCCAATATTCTGCCATGAAACAAGTTACTAATTTGCTTATGTGGTAAATTGAGAGTGCTGCTCTTATGATTGAGTTACTCGTAGGAAAATGGAGAAAGGCCCCACCTTCATGCAGCCCACAGATATTATTGGCAGGCTGATGTGGTACAAATTTGTTTTGTGTTCAGAATGATAGTAATGAAAAGGGTCATCAATATAGCTAATATTACTATTGATTCAATATAGTTTGGTTTGTTTTTTTTTTTTACTTGCAGTACTGCTTTGCCATGATCCATCTCTCTTGTATGGGGCATTCTTTGTTCTCCACTTCTAAGAAATGAAAATACACATCCCTCAATCTATGCCTTGAAGTAGTCAATAGCTGTTGAAGGAATGTTTTTAACTTCAGGCTTTAATGGAAGACATTAAGACTTTGAGCTATGGCAGATTTTGTCATTAAAATACGCTTTAACTTGTGGTATAATTTATAAAAGTGTAGGGGGTTTAAATATTTATAATAAGTTGACATATTATTATCAGTGTGAAAAAGCAATAGATTAAATAGTATGAAACTCAGTCACTAATTTTGTGTTTGTATAAATTCTTTTTTGAAGCTTTTAATTGGATCAATCAATTTAAAATCAGATTACTCAGACACATCAAAACTTTAAATATATTGACTTTTTTCTCTCTGAGCTTTATGGAGTAACCTTAACTCTACTTTTAATCTATAATTTGTCTGTGAACTTGTTTATTAGTTAAGCTCTGTAAGGGCAATATCCCAGCCTTACTGAAGTCTATGGCAAAATTCTACTTGATTAAAATGAGGTTGGCAGTTCAGCCATATTATTTTTGATAACTTAAAGTCCTACATTTTACAGAAATTTCTGATAATTATTCTAAACTTTCTCTATTTTTTTAATATGTGAAATATATAGGAAGGAAATTACTACTTAACACTCAACTATTTGCACAAGCATGCAGAAACTGCCCCTGTCACAAAAGTAAACTAGGTCATAGATAAATGGCAGAGAATAAATTAGATTATATTGTGAAGATATCAAGTTCAGCAAGTATTATAAATAATTTCTTAATCAACGGTGGTAAGCAGTGTTAATTATTGTATTAATGTTATAACACATGAGGATACAATACTGTATTATTTAAGATGCAGTTTTAATGTGAGCAATGCTAAGAAAAAATTGCTTTCAGGACTGGGAATAGGCTTTTGTTAAGATAAGATTGCTCAGACTCATCTGACCATTGATTCTGTTTTTCATCATGTTCTCTTACTGATAAAAGTTGTAGTCAATAAAACATGGCTCTTGTATGATGCAAGGAAAAGCATAGATGTGCTAAGTAGATTTTAAACATTACTCTGGTTTTGATTGCTGTAAACTATAAACCTCTGACTACTACACTTCATGTGAATAATCTTTGTTTTTAAAGAGACATTATTTTTATAAGAAGAAATACGTGGGTTTGATGTCTGAATAGTTTGATCTTCAGGCATGGGAATAACAAAATATGCTTTAGGGCTTGCAACCTAAAGCCAAATTGCTATATTTGACATTTATCTGCTCTCCATTCAGTTTTGCTCTGGGGGAGGACCAGGAACTCTTTGATTAATTTACAACGGCTTCAGTATGAAATCTTAGTCACAGCATGATGGTGGTAGGTAAGCAGCAATACCCCTTTCAAGGTGCTGTCTTTGAAAGGCTGGAAGGCTCTGGATGTCGCTTACAGATTTTTTTATGTTATTTTTCTCTACATTCTGTTGAAGATTTTTTTGCATTGCTCATAATCACATTGAAGGATGAGGTTTTAGCCACACATTTATAAAACTCTATGTTCATGTGAGCAATTGGAGAGCAAGAAAAGGGCAAAAGAGCCAATGGGCATATTTTATGAAAACTTACCCTGCTTCATAAATTCTACTAGCAGCAAGGATCTAATTCAGCCACTGTCAGATTTTGGGCCACCTCAGAGGTACTCATGAAAAATGATGTAACTTCAAATGTCCCATTACCCCATCAAAGGATTAATGGGAAACAATGCTTCTTGAGGGAGGTTCTTCATTGTGTCAGAGTCATGTGAAGTGGTGCCAGGGAGCCTGTTTGCCAACTGTGTGCAATTCAGGGCTTTCTTTCCTGCTGGGGTAGGTCCCAGAAAGCTGGCTAACCTGTGTTAATAGCCCCTCTTCTGTCATCAGACTCCTGTGAAAAGGTGTAGGAAAGCTGGAAAAGTTCTGTCTTGTCCTTATGACACATGGCATAGCATTCGTATCATTTTTTTCCTCCCTTACAAATTCACTTGGAATTCAAAAAGCACTTGCAGGAGAAGATGGTTCTGCAGATAATCCTGACTTTAGTTTCTGCCCTTAACGAGACTATATTCTATGCTTATCTGTAAACCACACTTACGCCTTCCCTAGTCTAAGTATTCTCAAAACCTTGGTTATTTCTGAAGAATATGAATTGTATTGGTGACACACGAAGACATTTGCTTGAGAGACGTGACTGTTAGTCACACTAACCTACAAACAAAACCTTTGAAACCAAGCTGCATCTGGGTGTATATTTCTACTGCTGACTCCAAGCCTGAGTTCATGAGCTTATACCCTAATAAGGGAAAAAAATAAAAGAAAATGTTCAATTTATGGTGCAATTTCATGAGAAGAAGGTTACTTGTGAGTTTTCTTTACATTCACTGAGCCAATATCGTGCATGTTCTGACATCTTAAAGGTCGTTTGAAATGCCTTTCTCTAGATTTATATATGCTGTATAAAAAAAACCCAAACAAACAAACATTAGGAAAAATGAGACCTCATCACAGTATTTGAAAGTTTATGATTCGTTACAGTTTGCGTGCTGTTTAATTCCCTTCTAGATTTTTTTTTTGTATGATTTTTCACAAGAATGACATTTGGGGAAAAAGAAAAAAAAAAGAGAGATACTGTCCGCTGTGCAAGAAATCTATTTTAAGCCTTTTTTTTCTTTCTTCTCCCTGTGTGCTTCACAGAGATGAAAAAAAATTATTGATCTTGGCAAGAGATCAATAGGCAGAGCCATTCACAATTAGACATTCTGCAGAAAATAACTTGAATCAAATTAACCTGGAGCACCTGCTGCAGTTTTGCCAGGTAACCTTGCTCTCAAGCAGGTTTTAAGTATAATAAATTATATTTATGTGGTAAAAAGCAGTGCCTTGTGAATTGTTAAAGATATACTCACTAGGTTGCACTGTAATCCCCTTTGTAATCACCCATTAGTATATCTTTTATGCTTTGAGATTACAGGGTTTTATTTCAAAAAATAGTGGTCATACTGTTTTTATTACTTTTACTTCTAAAGGTCATGTTACAGTTGTCAAAAATAAGCACAGATCTTGGTATTAATATTTTAAAACACAATGTGGGCAAGCCCATATTGCTACTCTCCCCATGGTAATTTAAGGTTGGGGAGCTTTACTGATTAAACCCTTCATTTTAATTTTCAACATTTGCATTTAAAAGGTAGCTCCTTTGACTGGTAATAAATGAGGCATTGGTTATATTTAATAACTCCTATGCATTGTGGTGTCACAGCAGACCCACAAGATCGTAGATGCTGTCACATTTAGGATGATGGATTTTATAAAACTGCATTGCATAAAGATGAACCCTTTTGTGCTACCTTGCAAGGTTGCCATGGTGACAGAGCACTGCTTCATGGGAATTTCACTTTTCTGGTAATGTTAGATACTGAACCCAAAGCTGCTTCTTTAGGTTGGTCTTAAACCTCACTCTTAATATGACGTAGTTTTGTAGAGGCCGATAATTCATCTTTTGTGTCTTTATTTTCTCAGAAAAATCTCCTATAATGCCGTCATAGGTAAAGTACTAAATGTTGACTTACCAAGTGCTGAGCATAGTAGACACTCTAAAGATTTTGGGGTTTTATATTCCATGCCATTGCTCCATTTTATAAACATTTAGGATATGTTTTGCAATTCCACACTTTCTCCAAACTATAAAAAGAAAGATCTCAGACCTCAAGCTGTGGAAATATTTCTATCACGGGAAAACATTACAGATAAAATGCTGTAGACAGAAAAATCCTATCTTTCTTTTTCTTAATTATTTTGTTAGCAAAATGAATTTAAATCTTATATATTTGGAAAATAGTTACAAAATTATTTTTAGATCTACAAATAAAGCCACATTTTTTTGTGGAGTTATTGTGCATTTCTCTGCAACTGGTGATGTATTTTTATTATCCTGTATGAGTAAGAAATCATATGGGAGCTTCAGTTGATCTGACATTCATAAGCCAATGACTTTCTTTACCTTTACAAATAAAAATGACTGACATGGAAATCCTTATTCCCTGCCCTAAGCCCCTGCTTCTGAATGCTTGGCTGCGGATTGTTAGCTGTGCTGAATCAGCCAGAACTATAATGTTCCCAAGATACAGCCAACTCCTTGACATACGGCAGAAAATATATACATGGATAGAAGTCGTACCAGTTGGTACCCAGTTGGAGCTCCCGAGCTATGCTAATGAAATTTATGCGACAGGAATATTTTTCTGGTGGAGGGATCTCTCGCTGTTTTCAGATGAAAACAGATAAAATAAAGTGCTTTCCTGAGGAAAGTGTTAGAAATTGTTCTGCACGTTCTCTTGCCCCATTCATATTGAATGTTCCCCCAGAGTGCTGCAGCATTTGTTCAGAGCACCTAGGAGAGAGCCTGGCAAACATCTCACAAATGACTGAGCCAACTGAGAGAAGATGTGAGAGCCTCTTCCTGCGTGGGGAAAGATGGCACTCTACACTCTGCTAATTGAACAGGCTTTCCTTTCCCTCTTGCTCCCATCTGAAGCAGTCTTGGAACAAAGGGAGATTGAAAAGGCCAGAAAAGGCCTTTCAAAGCCTCAGGGGGAGAAGGGAATGAAATAAGGGAAGACCTTTTCTTCTCCCTTACTTGCAAAATTTTAAATCTCTTCCTTTCAATATTAGTGTTTAAACCCATCTGCAAACTGGCCTGGCTGCCGCTGAAATCCTTCATTGCCTGTAAACTTGGACGCTGTCCTCATTTTGCTAAACTTGGCAATGATAAGATTTACATGGACCTTTTGTGCTTGATGTCTTTGCCCCTAAAATTAAGTAGCTTTTCAAATGTTTGCATCATGTTGCTTACATGAAGAATTAAAAGCTGTTCAGCAGGCAGCTTGCTCAATATCCTCTTTTTTTTTTTTTTCTGCAATCTTCTTATCACTGAGTAGAGTTTGTATATGAAGAGCAAGAACTCTTAAACGTTTCTTTGCTTGAGTGTGAAACTTCTGGTTTTTTTATTTTTCTTAAAAGCTACTAGATGTCAGAACGTGCTCTGAGATCACCACAGATAATTTTACTGTTCCACAAATAATAGGAATTGTTCTTAATAATTTTTTAAGAAGCAAGTTTATACTAAAAAATTAGAAGTAAGTATCTTTTATGGAATACATGAAACTAGCAATACTTTTGTTTTCATATTTTGTAAATAAATTAAGCTTCAACATTTTTCTCTAGAATATCACTGTCTTTAAAAATGTGATGTGATTTCAGTAAATTGTCTATAAAATTTGTAATTAATAGTAGATTAATTACTATAATTAAAATAACTTCATTCTCGACAGTACTTCCAGAGGGTAGGAAGACAAGCTGGTAAGGAAGGCTTCAAAAAGCTCTACCACTCCTATTAATGTGCTTATTCTAAATGATCATGATAATTCTTCACTCTATGTAAATAATTATCTATAGAGAACCTCATGTCCTCAAATACCTGGTCATCAAGAGAGACCTTAGTCCTTCTGGCATCTCCCAAAGTACTGATAACATCTTTTTCTCTTAAAGAGAGAAAATTCCCCTGTTCAATATGTTCAACATGCACAATGCATGTGACTTTTTAAATCTACTGCAGTAGATAAGAGAAGATCTGAAGACTCAGATCCTGAGCCTTCTTCTCCATCATAATATAAATTCAGGCAATGTTTTGGATAACAAGACATACATCATGATCAGAAAATCTTCTGTTGCTATTAGCACCTCATTTCTGTCTGATAAAGAATGCTTTTATAGGGAAAAGTACACCTCTGCAAACCAGAGAGAGAAGATAGAAGTTCTTTTTAATAACCAACAATTCTTACTGTCCTAAATTATTCCCAATTGATTGTTTTAACAGAAGCACCTTTTTTTCACATACATGAATAGTAGAAAAAGCACTTTCACTTCAGATACAAGCTGTACCCAGCAACCCTGCAGTATTATCACTGCAACTAAAGTGCAATGACCCCTAGTATGCAAAAGGTGAATACTCTGATAACACTCACATTTGTGTATATTCACTGTGCTGACTCACTTCTGTGCACCCTCCCTTTTGCATCCCTCTCTGTAATAAGGATGTCATACTCTGCAAAAAAAAGATTACTTTCTTCACCCTCTGCCTGATGAGGTGCATACCAATTTCTTCCAAAAAAATTTGCAATTTTTCTTTTTTTTTTTTACAAGCTGATTTTTCACTTTGAACATGCTGACAGGTATCGTGGCAGGATGCTGATGGATATTTGTCATAAACAACACTAAATTTTAGGACAATTTGAGTGCTCCTCAAGAACTCTGTACTATTGATGCATTTATTTATTCAAATACAATGCCTCAGTGTAGCTTCAGAACCTCACCTGAGCAGCATCATGGCTGAAGCTTGTGTAGGGAGGGAGAAAGGCACGAATCAAGAATCAGATTTGGAGAGTTTCTTCCATAAATTAATGTTGTTTTCATGCACATATCTGAGCAGGGATCAGTAGTAAAGCAAACCAGCACCTCCCAGGAGAGAGAACTGTGTCCTCTCTCTCATATGACCTTAAAATAAGACCTGAACAATCAAGCTGAATTAGAGAGGAGATATATTTATTTTGTAGCAGATTTGTCTGAGATATATTTATTTCATAGTATCTTCCTCAGTTTTGATTTCTAGTGATGTTTGACACATATTGTTAAGTCATTGATAAGGTGCTCTGAAGAGTGATTCTATATCAATAAATACATTAGAAAAGCAAATAAAGTACTGCTAAAAGTATTTCTATTTTTTTAATAGGAATGGATGCTTATACATTCTTTGCAAAAAGGAGGCCAAAATAATAACCCTTTAAAATAGAGTCATCTTAAAAGTCATTGAAAAAGCTTCATAAACCAGATTTTTAAGTTGATGGTTTGGGTTATTTCTTCAAAAATCTGTTAGTTATAGAAAACTTCTCCATCTTGACAGTGTGCACTAGTTAAGGATCTGATCTTTATTCACCGTAGCCATGGTTAACATCTCTATACCACACTGAAGACAGCCAGACTAAGGGTGAGCGTTTTCAGCTTCTGCTGCAAATTGCATTATAAGGACTTTCTCATTTTTGTTGTTGTATTTACTTATTTAAATGTAGCAGCTGGAGTGGAACCAAGAACCTCACAGGAGCACTCTCAGGTAGAAGTTTGTGTAGACAAGACATAAATGTTTCTTTGGTTTCTGTCATCTAAGTATGTTGTTTATTTGATTGGTTCCTCGTTAATGAGAGTTTGAACAAAGGTACCATCTCCAGCTCTGTTGGAGAGAACCCTGTAAACCTTATCACCTTGAGCTTTATTTAAATTAAGAAAGTTCTTTAAGTGGTTTTGGAGATCATAAGAAGTCAAGGAAAGCAACTGAAAGGTTGCTTACTAGGTAATATACTGTCTTCAGAGGTACTTTTTTTACCTTTAGGAATCCGTATATAATAAGTCCATCACAGCACAATAAAATTTAAAAATCTTTATATTTGCTTTAGGCCTTTGTGATCAAAATATAATTCCTTCTCTATAGGAAAATCTGGAGTTTAAAAACTTTTTTTTTTTTTTTTTAAATCCCATAAAAACTGGGTTTTCAGAACTTTCTGTGAAGTGACACATTTTGTCGATGTTGGCTATTACCAAAATAGTGTTGATGTGAGATTCATTGAATCATAATCAAAAAAGGATACGCGGCTACAAATCTGGATGCAATCTGGAGCCTTCTTGGGCCACATGCTCAGCCTGAGCATCACATGTGCCGCAGGGACTTACCTCATCGCAGCGCGTTATAGAAATGGCTTCTACGTTTGTAAAATGCACCCTGGCCAGAGGAATTTGCTAGTTCACTTCTAAATGCAGTATAATATCATGTATGTTGGGTGTTTTCTAGAAGTATATGACATTTTTTTCTGGGAGGCTCTGATAACTTGATTGAGCTTTAGAAATAAGCGGAGTATGCTGTAGAGAATCACCTAAATATGGGAAGGAAAGAAAGAGACTCTTGAGAAGTCACTGAGAGTGTATGCAAACCGTACTCACTTGGGCTTCATTTAAGGGTTTCTGAGATCACAAACCAGAACGTGCGGTGGGAAACAGAGAGTTATGTTCTAACCCAGTTTAACACTGACCCACATTCAACGGCAGTGACAGATGAAAGGATAGATTCTTAAACTGTCTCATTAATTTAGCCTTCCAGGGAAGAAACACAACTTTCTAACCCTGTGTTCTTTCCACCCCCTCAAAAAATATTAATTTACTTTTGTTACTACACTTTATCTGTGTTGTTTTCTAAACTATTTCTATTAATTTTAATAATTAATAAAATGTATATAATTATGTAACTATTTCAGCCCTCTAACTAAAATGAGTTTGTAGTGAGGTAGGGGGTTTGGTACCTTCTCCCAAGTAACAAGCAATAGAACAAGAGGAAGTGGCCTCAAGTTGTGCCAGGGGTGTTTTAGATTGGGTATGAGGGAAACTTTCTTCATGGAAAGGGTTGTGAAGCACTGGAATAGGCTGCCCAGGGAAAGATTGAGACACCATCCCTGAAGACATTTAGGAGTCGTGTAGGTGGGGCACTTAGGGAAATGGTTTCGTGGTGGATTAACAGTTGGACTGGATAATCTTAAAAGTCTTTTCCAGCCTAAAAGCTTCTGTGACTTGAAGAATTTTTATACTTAATTATATTGCTATATATTTATTTCTATTTAATTACTATTCATAATAACCAGGAGAATGTAAACATTATAAATACCCAATCTCTCTTTTTGTGAATATGAGAAGCTATATACCTTCCTTTTTACAGTGTAAAAAGTGTATAGACCTTCTGACAGTTATCTGCAAATCTGAGAGATGTTGTGAAAACACTCTCATTTCCAGAGAAAGAAATCTCCTTTCTAGGCTCTAAATAGATGTGTGTGCTGTAATATATTTAGGATACTGTTGGACTGAGTTTGTTCTGATAGAAAACAAAGACAAATGCAGTAGGTAAATGTGACCCTGCTTCTCATTTTATAACAATCAAGAGTTTCCACATAACTACAACCAGTATGCACGTGTTCTCTGACTGCTTATAATTGCTGGTGCAGATGCATTGGACTTGTTTTCCAGTCGCTCCCTATTTCCCATCTTGGTCACACTGAGAATCAGAGCAAAGGCCTTCTCTTGCTCCCTCCCTCCATATCAAATCAAGCTCAAACATGCAAGGCCAGAATATTAATGAAAAAGCAGCCAGTTTTCCAAGATCTTCATGGCCCAAAATAATTAATCTAATGTATGTTATAATTATGTCTAGCTATAAAAATAGAAAGTAACACAGTGCTATTTTTTCCTGGTGCTGAAAATGCATTGAGATCACTACCCATTCTTTCAAGGAGAGGTCTATGTTACTTTTTCGCTATCTGGAAGAGAGTTGTGATAATTTTGTGGAATCATAGCATATTTGGATTAGAAGGGACCTTAAAGATGATTTAGTTCCACCTCCCTGCCATGGGCAGGGACACCTTCCGCTAGATCAGGTTGCTCAGAACCCCATCCAACCTGGCCTTGAACACTTCCAGGGATGGGACAGCCACAGTTTCTCTGGGCAACCTGTGCCAGGGCCTCACCACCCTCACAGTAAAGAATTTCTTCCTAATTTCTAATCTAAGCCTTTTTTGCTTGTAATTTTCTTGGATTTCTTGGCAGGTATTTTAATTGATTCCTGTTAAAAAAAGTATAATGTGATCCTGTGACTTGAAAAAATTGTGTTAGCATCATAGATATTTTACATTATGTACTGAGGTGATGAACCAACTTGCAGAGTCTTCCTGTCACCTGAGCCAACAGATGCTATAGACAGCTGCAAAGCTACTTCTAATGAAAAGGGTTTGAATTGACCATGACATCTGAGTAGATTTTTCAACTATTTCTAAAGCAATGTTTGCATTAACATCTACCTTGGGAAAAAAAAAAAAAATCATAGCTTTTACTTTATTTCTTAATATACATTTGGATTTTAAAAGATAATTTTTCATTTCTAGTCTAAGGACTAAATTACTATTTTGATGAAGCAATTCACAAATACTTTTAAAGAACAGCTGGGATTTTTGGCATGTTCCCTACTGATAGATCTTAAGAAATGTGTACCACTACCCAAGATTTTACATCTTTTGAGGTCTTTTTAGGATCAGGCTGTTGCAGGCAGACAAGGTGTTGGTATGGATTTTCAACCAATACTAAACTATCTTCTTTCTTTCCCTGCGGCACATCAATATTACAATATTCTCTTTTTTTTTTTTTCTAATAAACCTATAGCCATCCGAATTTGAACATTTGCTAAGACAGCTCTATATATAGTGTTGTATGGTATTATTTCAAGTCATGCATATTTTATTTATATCTTTCCTAACTTGAAGATCCTAAGCCATATGTTTCAGCCATATATCAGCAGGGCTGAGCATCTGCTCCCTACAAAGTTGAAGTAGTTTCAGGGGAAGCTGAAAGTGATAAAACCCTTTTCAAATCCAAATTCACAGAATCACAGCACAGGTGGTGCTCGAAGGGATCTGCGGAGATCTAGTCCAACCTCCCCTGCCAAAGCAGGCTCACCTACAGCAGCTTGGGATGGGACCCTACAGCAGCGTGCTGGGATCACACCCAGCTAGGTTTGGGATATCTGAGAAGAAGAAAACTTCACAACCTCTCTGAGCAGCTTGTTCCAGTGCTCTGCCACCCTCAAAGTAAAGATATTTTTTTCCTCATAGTCAGATGGAACTTTCTGTGTTTCAGTTTGTGCCCATTGCCCTCTCTTCTGTCACTGGGCACCACTGAAAATACTTTGGCCCCATCCTATACACACCCACCCTTAAAAGATTTGTAAGCTTTGATAAAGTCCTGTCTCAGTCTTCTCCTACCTAAACAGATCCAGATCCCTCATCCTTTCTTCATAACAGAGATGCTCCAGTCCTCTTACCATTTTCATAGCCCTCTGCTGGACCATCCCCAGTAATTCCTTGTCCTTCTTGAACTGGAGAGCCCAGAACCAGACACAGCACTCCAGATGCAGCACCTTCAGCATGGAGTAGGGGCAGGATGACTTCCCTTGACCTGCTGGCCACACCCTTCCTCACGCACAGAATTTGTCCATCTTATTTCCTTGCTTAAAACTTCCACGTGAGCTAGCAGGACAGCAATGATACTCATCCCAGATATGCTCCTACATTTTAAATGCAGTGGTCCAGGCATAAATAAGCTGTAGCTGCAGGTTTGTCTTTCACACAGTCATTCAGAGGTCACTTGTGGACTAAGTCATTTCAGGGCTATGTGGCTGAATCTTAATTGTAAAACTGTACCCAAAGCATCTGTGTGAGTTATTATCACAGTAAATATTATGATGAAAGCAAAAGGGTGGATCTTACTGGAACCACATAAAGAGGCATTAAGTGCTCTATTAGCCACTGAAGTAGTATGCATAAGGATCCCAGACTAGGACTTGGCTAAAGAGGGGAGGAAGGAGTACCTGTGACTGCCTCTAGCACACAAGTGTGTGGAAAAGTCCAGAGCCAGACAGGAAGCTGAAATCCCATGCAGGATCACTCTAAGTAAGAATGAAATTGTTAAAAAAATAACTATTTGGGACAACATAGTCCCTGTTGAACTGTTAGGACGGTGTAGTCAAGTGCTCCCCCTCTGGATTTGTCATCCTGTGACAAAGATGGCTTTTGTAGACATAAACCAGGCAGTTTCCATCAAATTTGGTTCTGTCTGAATGTAAACCTCTAGGACTGTATTTGATTGTATGCATGTTTATTTGCTTCAATGATTTGTGGGAAAATAGTGCAATCCTCAGAATTTTTTACTAGTGTTAAAGGTGTATTCTGAAGGAAAGCCTGCACATCAGGGTTAATATTTACCTCATTTACTAAACTTTGGGGCCATTTGGGGCCACTCTCTTTCAGGAAAACTATTACCAGTTCAGCATCATTTTTTCACAGCCTGTTATAAATCTTTGATGTCCAGTTCTTGAGGGAGAGAAAGAATGGAAATAATTTAAAATACTATATTGTATTTTTCAAAAAGACTGGCTTCTGCAAAAGCAGAATTCAAACATCACGGGAGATACGAGCCCCACCGTACAGATGATGTGTTAAAGGAAGCATGCTCATTGGGTGAATCAGGTTTTGTTGAGATCATACAGTTAAAGAGCTTTTTATTTTTAGGCCTTCAGAACATTGGGGGAGCTCTCTTAATGCATTTCAAAATGTGAATTTGGCCACCTTCTGAAATTTCTCCAAGTTTATTCCTAGCACATTTTGCTTCCGATGAGCCTACCTGTGTATTAAATGCACAAAGACCTCTGTATTTGGGTGCTGGTTTTTTGATATCCATTATCTAACCCCAATGGTTCTAAGACCTGGCTGTATGCTAAGAAAATAGAATTCAATTTTGATTCTTGGTTAGACTGAAACTCAAGAGATTTCAAAATTATTTCTGTGCTCTTCATTTTAGTCCTTTGTCTTCTGAGGTCTGGATTTGGGTTTTCCAGCTTAGTTCATTAGAGTAGTGGGAGTTGAGATTTTTGTACGCCACATGTCCTAAATGGGAACTACTTCCTTAGCTTCATTTCCCACTTTTCTTGTGGGAATATACTTGTATTGTGTAAAAAAAACCAAAAAACCAAACAAACCAAAAACTGAAGCTATCTAGCTCCTTATTAGGAACATTTTTCTATATGGAATTTGTAATGTAAAGATGGTTGGCCACTACAGGACATTAAATACTTGGGATCACCACCTGTTGAAGCATCATTGATTGCAACTGAGATTACATGTATGCCCCAAATTAGGATATTGCTACTCCCTGTCACAGAAAGATTTCTTTAATCCAGTGAGTCCAATGTCTTGGTGTAAATTAAAGCCTTATAATTCAATAATAAAAGAACTATTAAAGGTCATATAAAATGCTGAAAGACAGATTTAATACTGGAACTGTTCACCAGTTAATCTGTTCCCAACTCTAGCCCTTTTCCCTTGAATATTCAGAGAGATAGCCAAATTGTTTTCACTGGCAGTGTTAGTAAGCTTGACTCATGAGGGCTTTATAGAATTGTAGTACTTTATCCTTCTCTGAAAATATTGTGGGCAGAAACAAATAGGGGATTTTTTTGTTAAGAGGAGTGTACAAAAAATATTTTATTTGCTTTAAGAGTCCTGTCTGTTTGTTTTAAACGAGCTTCCCCTCTAATTTAAGGGCTTCTTAGGGAGACTATTTATTCCTTTCTAATACTTACCTGATGACTTTTAATAATTCATCTCCTTGCCTCACATAATTAAATGACCTACAATGTAGGAATTTAAACAGAAATTTGGATTGCAAAGTTCAAGTAGCCATGACACAAAGCTCCTCGGGTCCTTTAGCTCAGTGGTAGTTCCAACAGAGTTCCATGCCTTAATGCCTCCTGAAGATTTTAGCAAGGGATCATTTGACTCTGCTTACAAAATTGTCTGGGTAGTTCTACATTGTGAAAAAGATCAGAAACTTCCCAGCTATTATGCAAGGATGGTAAGCAAATATCATATAGAGATACTGGCACAGTTCCCAGAAACAACAGGGCCAGACTAAAAGAAAAAAACAAAAAAAAAAAAAAAAAAACAAAAAAAAAAAAAAAAAAAAAAAAAAAAAAAAAAAAAAACCCCCTTTTTTTTGGAAAAAAAAAAAACTTNAAAAAAAAAAAAAAACAAAAAAAAACCCCTGCTTTTCTGGAGAAAAGCATAGCTAGTTTAGACACAAGGAATCACTGATGCAGAGAGATCCTTCCCGTTCTTGACTAGATAATTCACTTTCATCTCAAGGAGCAGATGGGAGACACATATATACCCTACATGTAGCCCAGTTCAGGAAGGTTTTAAAAAAATTGCACTGGGGTTTTGTCAGCTACATTTTCCAAGACTAGAATTTCTGCTTCTCATGTATTTTACCTCTCATTGTGAGGATTTAATGTATGACCAAAAGTTGATACCTTTAATCCTCTTTCAGGTCACATGCAGACTTTTCTGATAGCTTAAAATCTGGGTTTTTTCTCCAGGTTAGTAAATTTTGATGAATGCTCTTGAGTTTGCATCATGCATATGCCAAGTAATTCCAAAAGAAATCTTTAAAAACCTCCTTGCTTTCTGTGAACAATTTCACATTGACAATGAAGATGAAATTTTTATACCACTGCAGCAATTCTAAAGCACAAAATTTGTTCTGACCAATCATTAGTCAAGGCTTACAGCACACAACTCTGAGATATGAGAGTGAAGAAGAAATATTAAAAACAAAAATTGTATAAAACTGGGACAGAATTAGTATTGAATCTGGCACCCTACCAGTACTGGGCATAGCCTGCTAACAGCAAAATCTGTATATCATCTATGAAATTATTGCTGGAATTATTTATTGACAAAAACTCTTCATGCCTGCTTTCAAAAATCCTCAGAAGTTCTGAGTGTAGGAAAAGACAATTGCTGAAGTCGGTGTTACCCAGTGTCTCTGCTGAGGTCAGGGAGTAGCTGTAGGGTGTCAGATAGCAAAACCAGAGCACAGCAAAGGTTCTGCTGCCCATTTTTGAGATGAAATTAGAAACTGCTTGTTTTTTCTTCTTTTAAATGAAGTTAATTATTCAGTACAGATGCCCTGGTCACCTCTTGAACATTAATATGTCTCCCTCCATCCCTGGAGATGCATTTTTACTACCTCAGAAATCTTCCAATTGTAAATTCCAGCTGCAGCAAATCCTCAGTGTTTCCAAATAAACTCATGGAATGCAGCTTTCCTGAGCAGCATACCACTTGCTAATCTCAAAAAATTTGTCTGTTACAATTTCTATGGAAATTGTCTTCATATTGTGTTTTTACAGTGACCAGAATAGCTTGAAAAGATGTTAACCTCCCATATTACAAAAATTAAAATTAGTTTATCAAAAAGCTTTTATTTCCCATACTCTCTGTACTTTTTTATGTTCTTTCTCAAGCTTGTTTACAGATGTGGTAGGTCAATTTTATTTTTTAGGTAAATTGATGTGAGAAATGCTTAAACAAATTACTCTCTCCATACTCTCTCCATTCGAAGATATTATCTATGTCTATTTTTTTTTCATCCCTCAGACCATAATTTAAGCCTTTTAACCTTGGAGTAGAAAATAAATGCTATAAATTATGTCCTTCAGGCAGGAAGGTGTGACAATCTATAACTGGCCTTGGGCTTTTATTAATGGCCTCTTTCCTTAAACTCCGAGGACATGGTTCATTGAGAGAAGGCCAAATATTAGTCAGAGTGGGACTTCATGTTGCTTGAAAGCAAAGATGAAATTGCATTCTTCTTCTGCAAACTGAGCAATAACTAAGAAACAAGAGGGGGAAAAAGTTTTTTTTTTT
>VZTI01003051.1:578858-623692 GCA_013397865.1 Struthidea cinerea | reverse complement strand
TTTTTTTTCCTTTTTTTTTTTTTTTTGAAAACAGAAAAATACATGTCTTTAGAAAAAAAAGAAAAAGGGTTGCTTTGTTTCATGAAAATGCTATAATATTCAGATTGAGAGAGGAGTATAAATACCATAAGGACATGCAAACACTTCAGCTGCAGAGCAGGCTGGTACCTTTTTTCGGTAATTATGGTTTCAACTGGAGTCGCTGGGTCTGCACCAATTCACTCTAGCAAACTGCCAAGTCATAAATATATTACAGCTTTGTTGGCTTCCATTACAACTTCATTGACCTTTATCTCAACAAAAAACTTTTTTTAACTTAGGCTTTTTCTACTTTTCAATTAGATATGTTTGTCAGTTTTCCCTTGATATGTGTCTGTGGCATTGCGAGTAGGTTTTTAATTTCTTTTAGAACAAAAGCAGTGTAAAACTCTCCCAGCTGCACAAATGGAAATAAACATTGCATTTACAGAAATGTTAAATGGAGATGACTCTTGGCAGGAGACAATCTACCTTCATAAAATGTGGTGTCTCTCTCTTCCCTAGGTGAAAGTAAATGAGACATAGTGGTCAATTATCTCTTCATAGTGACCAATTCATTGGTTGTTGACATTTAATTAGATGTACAAAAGAAAACCTGTAGTAAAAAGTACACAAACATCAATAATTAGGTTCACTTAGTTCTAAAATCAAGACTTAATTGAATTTTAATGTTGGTTTTTTTTCCTTAATATGGGATCTTCATGTAAATTTCTATCAGCAAGTTTCACCATTTCATAGCTACATTGTCCCTCTCACTAATCACCATTCTACAGCAGAAACTCTCGGGGATTTCTTTTCTCCATCTCCCCTGTATTTCTTTTTAGTCTAAAATTACAAGTTAGAGAAAAAAACCAGGATTTGAGTTCTATAAAACGATGTAACTAAAACCTTTTCTTGCAAAACATAGGAACTGGAGATCTCTATACAAACTGTTAGGTAGATCTTAAACTGCTCTTTTAAACAGCTGAAGTTGGTTAATTTAAGTTTCAAACTGCAAATGAAAAGTGCATATATCTGTTAAATCTCATGTCTTAGTCAACTTTAGTTGCCTTAAATCTTATGCTTCGTGTTTAGCAAGTTGCTGATTTATGTTTTGTTGACCTCAGTTGATGATGGATTTGTTTATAACCTTTATAAAACCATGCCAAAATTTTATATAGAAACTTATTAACTTTACTGTTATAGTACTGGAACAATAACCATAGGTTAAAGGTCCTGCTGAGACAGATTAAAACACACCAGATTGTCCTAACCTGATTCATTTTTGTGCTAGATCCTCATTTCAAAAGAATTTTTTTTTCTATATATAATTATATATGAGGAAGTCCCTAAGTCTTTAATTAGCCAAGTGGCAAATATTTCAGAAATTAATTTCGTAATATTTTTATATTATGCCAAGATTACCTGAAGTCCTGCAAGCAAAACTGGCTCACCTTTGCAAAGCTCAGTGCCCATTTTTCCTAAGAAAATTGGCATTTCAAGATGAGAGGAAATGTGTCTGGTACATCCAAAAAGGCACTTCCATTAACACCCTCCTCACTCACTGACTGAGGGAGGAGTTCTGTTGAAGTGGGCCTTACTCCCACATAAAGCAGGTGAAGCGCCAAAGGTATTTATAATTGTCATTATTACTATTATTATTGTGTAATTATGGCTATTCTAGTGCATCTTTTTTTGCTGTGTTGAAAGAAGTTTGCATCACTACCTAGGGAAATTGGCCTGAGCAAGGCACCCAGGTTGAGTAGATAACAGTAAGTGCAAAGAGGTCCCTTAGTAAAATCAGGAAAATAACGTCCTCTTTTAAAGCACAAGATTTTGATGCCAGTATTATCACATTAGAAGTTCTATCTTGCAGGTGCAAACAAATACATTTATTGTATTTCCACATGCTGAATGTTAATTAATTTTCTTTAATGTTCTGAGCACCTGAGCCAATCTGCTACAGTCCCACTGGGAAAACAGCATAGCTTGGAAGAGGCAATGAAAGGACAAAAGTAAACTCTTTCTTTCCCCACTGATATGGCATTGCAGCATCAGGCTTTTTTCATGCTTTTTAAAAGAATAGGATCTAAATGCCTGTAATCTTCTCTTTCTTCATCTGAGTCATTTCCACCTAGAATGTATCTAGAGGCCATCTGAAAACTGGGTTGAAACTCTCCTTGAAGCTGGAACTTTGAAAATGCACAAATAAACTCTGTAATCATTATAAACAACTTTTCATAATGGGGTACTGAAATGATCCTCGAAGTGTGTGCACTATGCCTCTTTCTTGAAATGCCATCCTTTTGGTTAGTATCATGATAACAGTGTCACATGAATTAAAAATACAAATAAGTGAAATAATTTCTTATAAGCGTAATAGAGATGCATGATAAAATGGATGTTCCCAAAGCAAACTCTAGGGAAGGACTGATGTGTCCCAGGGACAGACTTGTCAATCAATAGGGATGTGCACGGAAGAAATCTCAGTTGTAGCATAAGCAGTAAAAAATGACAGGGGATGTGGTTAATTATTATAATGGCTTAGTGACTTGAATACTCTGGGGATGTGATTTCTCAATTAAATACACTCCTCAGGTTGCTGCGTTGTCACTTTGAAATGTCACTGGTTTTAATCCAAGTAGTAATTATTCCAGGATAATACTTTGATCAATGAAGTCTGGAAGATAATGCCTGTACCCAGGAAGGTTCTTCCCTTTCCATAACCTGTCCAGTTGTCCATTACATCTTTGGGAATTACTGTTTCTCTCTACTGCACCTGAGTCAGGCAGTCGTAGTTTACCCTTCAGCAACCTTAAATGTTAAATTACCCATTCAAGAAAAAAGCTTTTATCCAATATTCAGAGTTTATGTAAACTTGTCAGTCTTTTGTGAAATTAAATATAAAAACCCAAAGGATCATTTAATAGTATGTGTAAGGCAATAAATTTCAAAATCGAAATGTTTTTGTTAATTCATAAAATGCCAAAATTAATATTGATAGGTTTACATGGGAATTTTTTTACAAAAAATCAAACTAAACACACCAGAAATACTGGCAATTTTAGTAGAAAAACTGTGTGTTTTTCTCTTTAAGTTATTATATAAATACACTGTACAGTCTGAAATAGAATACAGAATTTGAAAATAAACAGTAATTTTTAATAGGTATATTATTATTTTGAGCATTAGCTAATTTTAAAGCTGTATCTTGGAGAAAACATTATCATCAACAGGGTTTTTTTGAAATTCTTTTCCATAACATGTATCAAATAAATAACATTATCATGTCAACTGAGGATAAAGCCAAATGAAACTAACATCTCCTATAGGACAGAAATCTGATTGTGTTCACCTCTGGTGAGACGATCTTGAGCTTTTTTTCATACATGTGACAATACTTTCAGAACGACTTTGAGATTTCCAAATAGAATATTAAGTAGCAGGTTGAAAACAACTTTTTTTTCAAAGACAAAACCTGTAGCAAATTATTTTTCTAGAAAGAAATGCAAGAAGATCATTTTAGGTAGAGCAAGGTATTTTGTAAAACACTATTTTTTAACTAGATGATGCTCATGGTAGAGGGTATAACTTCTAGCTAGTCATGTATTCCTCTCCAGTGTCATGCTCATTGGACCAGTCTGCAAAGTAAAAATTATATTTTTGTCTTGTGAATTCATCTTACTAAGGAAATTAAAGGTTAATCATCTGTTATGCCTTTAAAGATGAAATAAACAGGTATCAACACCGGTATCACCTGTCTCACCTGAAGGTATGTGACAAAATAATACTCCATATTGGGTAAAAATGTTATTGAAATTTGCTTGGGTTTTTTTGTACTCTGATCATCTGCTCTCGATCAGAACACAAAGTATTACAAACCAGCCTAAAGAAGTGATTTGGAGTCTGAAGAGGTGATTATCCCACCTATTCAGTCTATTCAGTGTATTCAGTGTTGGTGCAGCCTCACCCCCAGTGTTGTGGGCAGTTCTGGGCCCCACAATTTAAGAAGGACCTCGAGGTCCTTGAATGCATCCAGAGGAGGGCAAGAAAGCCCATGTAGGTTAATGGGCTCCAAGAAATGTCCTATGACCAGTGAGTAAGGACTTTGGACTTGCCCGTTTTGGAAAAAAAAAGAGCTGAGGGACAACCTCATTCCCCTCTGCAGCCACCTGGGGCAGAGAAGTGGAGATGGAGGTGCTGAGCTCTTCTCCCTGGTATCCAGTGACAGGATGTGTGGGAATGGTTCAAAGCTGTGTCAGGGTAGGTTTAGAGTGGACATTTCTTTATGGAGAGGGTGGTCGAACACTGGAACAGGCTTTCTAGAGAGGTGCTCAGTGCTCCGAGCCTGTTGGTGCTTAAGAAGCAATTGGACTTTCATTAAGCTGTCATTGTACAGAAACGCAAATCAACATTTACCTGTTGATGTAACAACACGTTACGTAATGTTTTTAACATCTGTAATCGGGTAAATTATTTTCGTGATTGAAAAAAATATTTTGTGTAGATTTAAGGTTCTGAGTACAAGGCAAGTAATGCATTAGCTTCTCCTAATTGGGGAAACATGAACATGAGATATATACATCTCATCAACAGTCAGTTTGCATCCGCTGCTGGAAAATTAGATCCTGTGATGTTTGCATCAGATTGCATCACTTCATGGAGGTGAGATTATAGAGACCACATAGAAAATCTCCTGAAGCTATTGACAAAAAAGGTCATGATTGATTTTATAATTATCCTGTGGTTGTACTATCCATTTTCTTTAATATTTTTATGACAATAAGGAAATAGCTGTTGAAAAAGCAGGATAAAATATTACAGACATTTGCTGTCCTACGTAGTTGACTTTATTTCATCAGAATGTACATCTTCTAACATCACAAACGTAGTAAGTAAATTACATTTGTACTGAAAAAAGAGGACAAAAATGTTGGCAAACAGCAGAGCAAATGTCCACACTGCCTTCTTCAACCCTGTTTCAAACCATGGTCTGATACCCTGTATCTTTACCTGGAGACAAAATTTCAGATGCTTAGCAGTCCCTCAGTACTATTCTAGATGTCATACAGATTACCAAGTCAGACAGAAGCTTAGTGGAAGAAAGACTGAGCAGCTCGTTCAGACAGGTTGAAACAAAGTAAATATTTTGCAGGTGCCATGGCACTTTTAAAACTAATGCTGACATAGCTGCAAACTGGAAGTCTAATGCTATAATAATACCTACCTATATACCTGGAATAGTTTCTATCCTGGTAAAGCCCTCAGATTATCATCCATTACTGATTTTTCAGGCAGGTTGTGATGAAGTTCCAACGAGAAATCGAAGAGTAATCAGTAGAGACTTTAAAGGGCCTTGGGGCAACTAGTTAAGAAAACAGGAGTGCAAGTAGCATTCCCCTCTATCCTTCCTTTTGGAAAGAATGATGAGGGAAAAACCAACAAGAGCCAGCAGATCAAGATGTGGCTCTGAGCCTGGTGTCACCAGCAGAATTTTGGGTGTTTTGATCACGGGTCAGTCTATACAAGAGCAAGTCCACCCATGACAGAATGGCACACCTGTTCCAAAGGGAGAAAAGGATCTTTGCAAAGGAATTTGCAGGGCTCATTGAAAGAATTTTGAACTAAATTAGAAGGGGGAAAGGGTTAAAGCCAGGATCAGTAGAGAAAAGCATGGGGACAACATGCTTTGAGTGCTGGTGTGCTATGGAGGTCCCTCAGTCTGCTGTCTCAGTACAGTGAGGGGATGGAGCTCCACGGGGCAGCAAAGACACAAGGGCTATTGGTGTGCTAGAAACCATGGAAACACCCGGGAACAGTCATAGAGATTAAGGCTTCTCCCTCCTAAACTGTGGTGGAATCAATAGCCCCAGTGAAGTGCATCTCCACCAATGCACACGGCGTGGGCAGAAAACAGGAGGGGCTGGAAGCCACCGCGCTGCAGGAAAACTGTGACACAGGCACCGTGGAAACATGGTGGGATGAGTCACAACTGGAGTGCTGAGATGGATGCTTATAAACACTTCAGAAGGGATCAGCAGGGAAGGGTAGGCCGTGGGGTAGTGCTGAATCTTGGGGAGTGTCTCAGTTGTTTCAGGATGTTTAATTGCAGTGATGACAAAGTAGAGCGTTTATGGGTAAGAATCTGGTGGAAAGCCAACAAGGCAGAGAATCCTGGTGGGAGTCTGTTACAGAACACCCAGCAAGGCTCAAGAGGCAGACGAAATACTCTATTAGCAGCTGGGACAAGTGTCACAATTCCTAGCCCACGTTCTCCCGGACTTCAGCTTAGCAGGAAATGCAATACAGCAGAAAAGAAACAGTCTATGAGATTAGATTTTTCCAGCCTAAACAATTCTGTTTCTCTGATAGTACTGCCTCAACTCCTTAGCCTTTTATTTTCTGTATTTTACTCCTTCTATGCTATAATGAGGTGCTCCGGGTATTTCAGAAATTTGGTCTTTTCCCCTTGTTTTCATTATTTTTGAGGAAGTCCACACTGCTGCATGTTTGCAGCTTTTTGCAAGAAGTGGCTTTAATTCCTCTGCAGCATTCAATACACACACTTGCAGAAGAAACCAGTGAGTTCTTCAGTTTGTTTTGCATTTTTAAAAGACAGTTCACAGATTGCATACTATGGAGAAAGGCATTTAAGGAATCACAGAAAATAGGCAGATTTTTCACATGGTAACAGCACATCAGCTGGAAGCAAATATAGCTTTGATATAATTGTTGGTTCCATTTATTCCTCTGAATGAAGCGCTATCATTTAGGTGATGTTGACCAGCTAATGTTAATTACTATAATTGATCAGGATGTTTAAAAAATTTAAAAATGTCCTCTCCATGCATATATTTGGTGTATGCCTTTTTCACATTTTGTAATTACCATTAGTGGGTCCAAGCAGGCTCCTCAGATTACGAACAAATAAATTATCTTAGAAAAATTTGCAAACAGATGAAATGTTTAAAATAGGTGCAGACTGTTAGAAAAATCTGCACCCTGATTAACCACAGTTTTTGCTGAACAAATTCTGTTCTGACAGGCCTGAATTAGTGGTTCGAAATCAGAGGCTGGGTCAGAAAAACAGAGACCTTGACAAGCCCCTGCCTCTGTTCTCAGGGGAAAAGAGATCTGGTACAAGGCATGGAGCTGTGGCAGGGACCTGCAAGGAGCCACAGCAGCAGACAGGTTTCTGTGCATCAGGTGAGGGGACAGGTGGGCATGACAAGTGTCCCAGCACTGTTCCCAAGTGAAAATGCAGGTGCTGCATCTCAGCTTTACAGTCGGGCGTCTGCGCTGGTTTCTGTGATGCACTGATGCACCTGGGGCTGGGCATCTCTTACTTAAAGCCACCTCAGGCTTGGTATTTATATTGTTTTCCAGTTGCTGCTGTGATGGTCATGCAGCTGTGGAAAAGGAAAAGAGTAGAAAAAGATGGAGTAAAAGAGGAGGGAAAAGAGAGAGCGAAGGAGGGCAGGCAAGGGAGAGATGTATGTAAGGACAGAGAGAAGGAAAGCTTATTTCTCAATATCTTGGTATCCATCTTACTGGTCTCCTCCTGGGAGACTGAAAACTAGCTAGAACAAGAACTTAGAGGACAGATGGCACAGCATAACTCTGCTGAAAATCTGTTCTTAATTCTCTGATTCAACCTTTACCCAGTATGCGTTGTTCTGAGAAGTTGTAGACTGCAGTTTATAGTAACGACAATTACTGTGTCAGGAACATGCATTTCCAGAGGTCTTTTAAAGAAAAAGCAACCAGTGGTGGTTCAAAGCTAAAATTAAGCTGGAACCCCTGAGTACTCATTCATATTTGGGGCCACAAATAACTATATTAACACTCTGGATTTATAGTGAATTATTGTCATAGGTGAGAATCAGAGGATGATCTTCGAGATTCATGTGAGGAAGCAAACAGGCCTCAAAACAGGTGTGATTTTTTTTTCAGACCTGGGAGGAATTTAGATCGAAACCTGCATATTCCCCAAAGGATCTGAAGGCTTTTCCTAAAAATGTTCTTCAGAGTTGTTGTCTCCAGCTAAAGGAAAGGATGACCAGAAAAACAGACTAGCATTGAAAAAATGAAAGGGGGTGATGTAGATGTGTAAAGTTCAGAAGAAGAAAGATCTTTTTTAGGGCTGGCCAGAGGCATTAGGCATATGATATACTGCCTCACTAAAATGACAGACTTTTCTTGTCTATCTTTACTCAAAACTGTGACTTCAGTTCATTCAGTTCAGTGGAAGACACAAACTTGAGACCACAACAGGATGGTTTCTGTTAATGTGGCTGTCTTGATGTTATGTTTTTCATAATAGTTAAGAAGTAGAACAGCTTGTGTGGTAGCAAGCTCAAGTAAGTGCTGTAAACATGCTTTCTGTAATTGAATCTTATTAACTTTGGTTCATATTCAACATAATTAAGCAATTCTTTTTTGCAGTGTTGTCATAGCAGTCAAAATGGTCTATTTGTAATGAGTGTCAAAGAAAAATGAATCTAAAACTACGTTTATAATTTGGTTTTTTTGTTGTTGTTTCAGGTTTTTTCTCGCTTTTTAAAAAGAGGATTTACCTTGACTGGAATATATTAGTTTGAAATAATGGTTTTGGTTAGACATGAGTTTGAGTGACTTTTCTGACTTCTAGGAAATTGGTAGTCACATAACATGCATTCAAAGTTTTTGAAGGTGCTAGAAGTAATGGTTTTCTGAAGAAATCATGGTAGAATTCTTCCTTGAAAAGATCCAGATCAGACTGCTTTTCTACAAAGTCAACATTTGCATTTTACTCTCCCCATCTCCTGTCCTCCATCTCAGCCCTTTTTTAAAAATAAAAATCATTATAGCCACTAAATCCATGGAAACAATTTGTACCACCGTTCTTAAGAATTCATGACTCTAAAGCTGGTAACTCTAGGGTCAGTTAAATGCCTCAGCTTTGCATTAAAGGCATTAGGTGTGCAAAAGCCACCTATTTGTCAATAATTGAAATCTGAATGATAACTTTTGAATGTTGTCATCCAGATAAAGAAATTGTTCACTATTAAGTAAATGATAATGGCATTACAGCATTCCTTTGATACTTGTGAACTCTGAACATAGGAGCCAGCTGAGATCTGGGACCTGAAAATCAACCTCCTCATGTAGAGTGTAGAATAAATCTTGCATGTGTCAGAGCTACTCTGCTTTACAGTCCTCTGGGGAGCCCAGTGGCTGCTTTTCCCTGAAGAATTGACTGGGTGCATTTCAGTACTTCTGAAACAGCACAACATAAAATTTCACTTTCAAATCCATTTCGTGCCTTAGCCATTCATTATTTATATGGATTGAGATATATATATATATATTTAACTGTAAACTCTATTTTAAAAAGCTACTTTGAGGTGGAGACTTGAAATTTGGAGGTTTGCCAGTTCTAATCTCCACTTCTTCTTTTTTTTTCCCCCTTAAAATAATCAAGAAGGAGTTCAACTGAAAATGTGGTGAGAAATTTTGAATACCCACACAAATTATTGCAAATGACATTTTTGCCTGGGTTCCTAAGTGCAGAGAGCTTGGCATGGGGGTGACATGGAGCTTAAAAATCACTGCCCTGAAACTTCTTTGACATGGTACCTGACCATACGGAAATTCTGGAATTTAACATGTTTTGCTGTGGCAGGCAATTCTTCATTAGTATTCCTACAGAAAAGTGGTGCATGCTAAACATTCTAGCTTGCTGACAGAGCTATATTAATACAAAAAAGAAGTCTCAAGTTAATTACAGTTTTGTGTCTGGAACAGAGAAGTGTGTGAAATAGATCTTTACTTAGCCAAAGAAGAAACAATTTTCTCCTTTAAATGTATATTTAATCTTAATAAATGGACAGCCAGCAAATTTTAGATGGTCTGCTATACTTTAATTATGTACAGTGTTTAGAATGTGTAATTGAGGTCTTGCCAGTATAGAAAAATATTTTCCCTTTTTAAAAGGCTGAGGCTTTTGAAAAGAATATGTAAATACTTAAATTAGCAAAAAAAAAAAAGTTGCAAAAGTTTCTACATGGAAAACTTTATCTCAAGAAATCCTAAGTAAATATCTTAACCTTTATTTTTTTTTTAATTAGGAGGGGAAAAAAAGCCACAAAATTCAAATATAGAGATGGAAGAAAAGAGTAGGCAACCTTGCTGTAAAATCAGCAGTTAATGTTGGCAGGAAGTTCTTGATTCTTTTTCCTTTTGATTATGAGATACATTTTCTCATTAGGCTTCTCTATTTAAAGCTAACTATAATTGGCTTACATATTAAAAATAACAGTGACAAATGCAGATTAGGATGCATGTTTGTATGGATGAGCACTTGAGAACTGAAGCTCTGGCAGAAAGTAACTCAAAAAAGAGAATAATTGAGCCCTCTTTGTTACAGGTGAGGATGGAAAAACACTTCATCTCTTCTGAGAGAGAGTCTGAACAAAAAAAACCTCTCTCCAGCTAAGATATCTGGGTATTGCTGGTGCCAGTGCTCTGTGGTGTGTAATGCAGCTGTTTCCTTGAGCTGCTTTACTACTGGAAATGGTCACTGATTTTTGGAGTTTGGTTCTAAGGGGGGTTGTGGGAGGCCAGTGTGACACAACTGTTACGTGCGCAAGAACTGGACAGCAGAGTCTGGTGACGTGCTGAGAGGTTCTAGAAGGTTTTTAAGGGGGTGTTGAGGAACACACCTAGTGCAGGTAGCTGGGTGGGAGCAGTGGGAGCTGCAGGCTGGGCTCTGGGTGATGGGAAATGCTGGAGCCCCCGGCAAAGGGCCGTGGATTGGCACCGACGCTTTGCACAACCAGGGCACGGGGACCTGTGACAGCAGCCAGGTGACAGGACACTCGGCGACAGCAGGAGCCGATGGCACTGCAGGAAGAGCCCTGACTATGGCTCGCACACACTGTGAGGGTACAAATATCCGGGGTGTCCCCAAAAGGCTCCAGCTAGAGCTGTTTCTGTGTTGCTGTGCCGTGGTTAAACTGCTTTGAGGATCCAGAGATGTGGGACTGGTGTGGGAAACTTTGTCTAAAGGTGAGAGTGGGGTGTATGGGGAGCCAAGCAGGGTACCTGGGGTTTCTCTGGAGCTGCCCATGGGGAAGGGGCTTTGGTCCCAGCAGTGAAAATCTCGGGTGGTGGGAGCGTGGCAGCCAGAGTGGCTCTTGAAATTCTCAAACAGGAAAGTTTCTGAAAATCTCTTTCCCTTCAATGTGCCTAAATATTAAATGTATAGAAATGTATTGAATATCTTTGTAACTGGGTGCATCTTTCTTAAATATAGGTAGTGGTCAATGGGGGAGCAGAGATTTTTTTTTAATGAAAGGAGCTGTTTGCATTCAGCCTCTCAATAGCAGTCTGCTGGTATTGATTTGTTTATGTAAGTTAACTATATTTGCATTGCTTTGCAGTGTTTATTCCAATGGCGTTTCCTTTGAGTGTGATGGATAGTACTAGTTGGAGTATTGTTGTAAAACCACTTATTCTCAATTTATTTCCTCCACAAAAGTTGTTTTTCACTCATTCAACCACTCACATGGAACTCTTTGCCCAGGGAAATAATTCACTGTGATTACCAAGGTTTTCTTAAAAAAAAAAAAAAAAAGAAGAGTAAATGAGAATATACAGACATTGCCTATACATCTCTTTATATAAAGACTTCCAAACCCTCAGTTTTCTTTCAGAAATAAGGAAAGTTTTCAAGAAGCAGCCATTGTGTTTTCCAGGAACATCACTCACAGAGTCCAAGCACTTAGCAGCAATGTCTAGCTTGGCTCTCCTAATTCTCACACAGCCTGCAAACTGAATCTATAATTTGTATGCATAAAGAAACATCCTTAATCACAACAATCTAAATCAGCAATGAGTCATAGTTAAAAGTATAATTGCAGTTTTGATTTTAGTATCAAAATATTCACAGTTTTTATTACGTGACAAGTATCTGATGACAGCTATTTAGTTCATAAGTTCACTCTGTGCAGAATAATGCTATATAGGTAGCCTTATTTCTTTTTTGTCATTTTTAATCTAGGGAAAATAGGAGAATATTGATCTTTTGGCCAATTGTGTTGTTAAAGTCACATTTCAAATCAATAAATTCATGTGTGTATGTACATTTGCTTGTTTTTTAAATTGGTTTGCTTTTAGAATAGCAGAATTGTGCTGCACTTTATAAATCTTTATCCTGGCTGTATGTCAGATAAACATCAGTTGTTTTACAGAGCAGGTGGAGCTGTAGTGCAGGTATAGGAAGTAACAAAATCAGTGTAATGGGATGAGTGGTTGCAATGTTTTATTCCATAAAAGCACACCTCTTGGACACGGATACAGAGGTATGGAATGCAAAACAAATATCAGCTTCAACCCCTTTAGCCCTAAGTGTGTATTTATTAACCACAGAAATATGCTTAGGTATTTTAAACCACAAATGACCTATTGCTGGCCACATTCTGTGTTTAATAACTGCATTGATCTGCCATTCAAAATAATTTCCTGATTGTTTGTGGGTGCCTGATATCTGATATACCTTAACCCCACTTTTAAGGAACACACTGCAGGTCCCCGTAAAACCAACAAGGAATAAGACAAGAAACGAGTACCTCTATATAGAGCTGTAAATTTTAACCCCAATGTTGATTTTTCAGTCAATGCTCTGTATGTGTTTCTAACTTTTACAAAAATTGAATTGGATCCTGTATTCTTTTCTCAATTCCATAGGCTTGGATTCTTTAAACATGGCCAGCACAGGGTTGTCCTAAAAGGTTTTAAACATATGAAAAGCTTACAGAGGCGACTTTTAATCTGCTTGTACACTAGGTGATGGCAGGAAACATTACATTTTCAGGCAACCTCAATTAATGTATAAAATTCCACACAATATGTTGAAATAGACAGTCAGAAGGACAGAAGAAATGAATGAATGAATGGTGATTGATTTGGATGGGCAGATGTCTAAATATGGAAAATTTCACCTGAGAAACTCAGTAAATCGAAGAGAAGAGGTAAGGAGTGGAACCAGAACTGTAAATTAAACGTATATTTCTGGCACCACACAGACTTCAGGTATTATTTTCATTAATTGCACAGCCTTTCCTCCAACCAACAAACCCCTGAACTTCTATAACTGGTGATGCTCTGAAGAGCTCTAATGAGCTGGGGCTAAGACTTGGTGCCACGCTTTTGTATTTTGCAATGTACAATGGAGTAACCCAATAATTGTTTTAATTTTACAGAACTAAGAGTGATTTGTACCAAGTGACTTGAAATCTTAAATGCTTCATGGAAACTTGTGATTTATTTATCTGCAAATGCTTAGCTGTAGCTAACTAACAAAAGTGCTGATGAGAACAGAGCTGTACTGTTAACAGAGAACCCTTAGAATGACCAGTTAAAAATTTCAAAGCCAAGGGGCTTATTTCAGTGGCACTTCATCTGCCAGATTTGTTGACCACTTTTGTCTTTTTAAAGTATTGGTTCCTTCATGTTCAGTTCTTTACAGAGAGCTATTTTTTTCCTTTTTCATTGAGTTTACTTGCATTTTCCAGAGAGGGTTTCCATCTGACTGCATATTCAGTGGAATTAAATAGGTTTTTAGGACACTGGAAAACAAGCATCTGTAAAGAAGGTGTGAGTGGGTGTTTTTTGTTTTGTTTTGCTGTTAACTAGGATATGATTTGGCAGCCCAAAAATGAGATGTTAAGTCTGCTATAACAAGTAGCATCCTAACCACGCTGAATCCTTGAAATGTGTGACCTCGCCTACCCTCCAAGACCAGGGCAATGCATTGATCCCCCAGGTTCTCTGTCACAAAGAAGACAGACTAATCTGAAAAGGATGTGAAGAGAACCCGGCTTGATTAGGTTTGTTACAGAACTAATCACTGAACAGTGGCAGGGATGCAAGAACTGGGAATGCCACAGATCGTTATTCATAACACACATCCCTCTGCTTAATAAATCTTGAATACAAACATTACAAGCAAACCATGGTCTCTCAGCTGGCTGGCTTCCAGGGCCTTTCTGTTGTACCTCACAATGTGTATTTGTCAAGAGACTAATTTAAAGATTTTCTGATTAGTTTTACCGGAATAGGTATGTTCTATTGCTGGGCAGCAATTTTCTGGTGATACACAGAGAAAATTTTAAACTAACCTGTAAAACTTTTAAAATTTCAGTGGGCTCCTGCCCTGTTAGACCAATGGAAGGATAAAAAGAGGCATATTTGTATCTGGGAAGTTCATAGTAAGCTGAAAGTTAAAATGTTTGTTGTTCTAATGTACCCTAATCAGAGAGTAAACAAAAAATTTGCATAAAGATGTTTTGAAATCCTCATTGCTAACAAGCCACTCCCCATGAAATTAAAAAAAGAAAAATATGAATCTGTGACTCTTTCTTCTTTTTTTTTTTATAAGAGGAGAGAACTGTAAGGTTTTTAAAGCCTGAGGAGCTGAGCTGTGATGAAAACTGCCATTAGCACTTTCACACCTGATTGCAAACCACTGCAGTCAATACTGTTCCACTGAAAAAGCAGTGTCAGCTTGTCAGGTTGGGATTTAACTCTGGCCTTTCGAAGCTGCTGTCCTGGAAGTGTGGAGAAGTTAAATGAGAGCCACTGATTCTCTTTCGAGTTTCCTGGGTTTTTAATGAAAGATTTTTCGTGCTGCTGTAGCTGGTGTAGCTTGAGTGCTTCATCTTTTGCCACGATTCCTGCAAGCTTGAACAATTTCTGTATTTATCGAGGCGAGTTGCTTTCTGTACTTATCAGGTGCATTCAGAGCTGCCAAGAGGAGTGCCAGCTTGAGGCTGCAAAGTTTTATCACTCTGACTCTAAATAGAATGCATATTAAGACTATCAACTAATTTGTAGCTACTCTGGCAGGCAGCAATGACTTTTTTTGGTCATTGTTGATAGGAAGTAGAGTGAAGAAACCAGAGCTGAGCGAGATGGGAAAGCTTCACATCCCACTGATGTCTTGAGCCATGGTAAACTGCCAGTATTTGAATTAGAGCTCTTCTTTCAAATAAATTAATCTCTGTTGCCAACAAAGGTAAAATTTTTTGGGTAAGATGTGCTTTCTTCTCTCCAATTTCCACTCTGTCTCACAGCTTTATTCCTTTATTCTGGGTAAGAGTCTGTCCATCAGTCCCCTTTGCCTCATTCAAAAATCAGTCTAATGAACTGCTAGATCAGGATTTCTCTGTCTCTGGTTACTCATGCAATTTCTCTAAGTGCTTTGATGAAGTGAAGCTCTGAGTTTTTAGGAATCAGCTGCTTCTCAGCGGCAGCATTGCCCTCTGGTGGATGCATGACTCCAGTGGGGGAAAAGGGGGAGAGAAAGAAAAAGTTATGTGAATTGGCCCTTTTGTATTTTTTCTTTATTCTACTCAAATCTCTGTGAATTTAGAGGGTGGATAAAATATTAAAGCTACACTGCAGAACCTATCACAAAAATCTTGGAACATCCAAGCTTACACGATCTTGCCACCAATTAATAACCATGTGAAACGTATGCCATTACTGACTACGGCATTAAGTGGAGTCTTGGGGTAGTGGAAACACTTTTAAAAAGTGTAAGAAATCTTCAGTACACAAGGAGTGTAAGTACTATAAGCAAAGGTCTTAGATAGCATATAAATAAATAGAGAATGAGGGGAAAATGCTTTCCAAAAGACAGAAAAACTCTTTACTGTCATCATTAAAATTAATTTTAAAACATGCTTTATTGAAACTTCCTATTTGTAGCTGAGCTAGAAACTTCAAATTCTGAGCCCAAGTAATACTCAAAGGACATAATGAAGTTGGTCACCAAAAGAAATGAAAAATAACTCTAAATCATGAAAAAAAAAAATACTCTAGGACTGAAAGCTTTGGAAATGGGATTTATTTCTCCATGAAACTCAATAATTGAGCTACAGTTGATAATGATGATGATGATCAAAGTCTCTGATGATTTCTTAAGTTTCCTGCATACACATCCCATTTAAATGAGACTCCAGACCTTTGGCTGGGGTTTTGAAAGAAGTAGAGAATGATTGAGAGGTCTTTGGAGCCCAACACCTATTTACAAATGTTCTGTTGATTTAAAGTTTGTAATTTGTCGTAGTACTTGGTGGTTTTAGTTTCCCTCTGGTGTTAACTTCAGTTACTTTCAACATGTGTTTCTTCTTCCTGGCTGATATTAGAAGAATATAATTGAATTCTGGTTTTCCATCCACTCCTGGGTTACTGGGCAATATTCTATGCTTAATGTTTTGTACTGAGAATAGTAACAAGAACTTAAATACCCAGCGATAAAAATAGCCTATTTAAAGATCTCTCATTTGTGAGCCTTTCAGGAAACATATTGTTTGCACACATGAGGAACATTTTAGTCCATGGGCTTTCTTCAGACTTCTTTGGATCCCTCATTTTTATGTCAAGGGACTTTGTTGTTGATCTTTTATAATTCCATGAAGGAATGCTGTATTAAAAACCTAGTCATCATTATTTGATGTAAAGAAAAATGAGGAAGATATTAAGACATATGAAAGTTTTAATGATTTAAAAGCCCTTTAATGGTCTTATTATATGTCTCTCCAGTGAAAACATGTGATACTTTCATTCTGGAAAGGACTGTGGAATTATTTCAATGTATGAAAAAAAATGAGAGTGCACAGACACCATAAATGATAACTCCTTTTAAACTTCTTAAAAATTGTATGGTTCTTTTATGTGCTAGAGGTTTAATGATGCACATTTTAAGTAATGGAAATGGGCAGAGTAAGCTGCAACTGGGAGAGATCTGAACTAAAAGTTTTCAGATGGTCTTTTGATGCCCTGCATAAACTCAAGCTACAACAAGTACCATTAACAGATAAAAGTAACCTTTTTTGCCTTTGTTGCTCTAATTCATTATTGTTTTAAAAAATGCAAACACTGAGAAGAAAGTATATCAATAGCAAGCTCGTTATTGGGAAAAAGTATTTCTGTATCAGGAATAAGTAACTAGAAACATGATACCAGTACCAGAGAAGAAAATTCTAGCTCTGATTGCTGTATTTCTAGCTAAAATCTGAAAATCTCTTTATGAAAATCACAGTGTCTGTGCTTTGGATGCTTTTAGATGGTTTAGATGTGGAAAATGATTACTATTTAAATGGAGGAGGAGATTAAAGTCAGATAAATTCTCTTTAATTCTGAATGGAATGATCATAAGAAACAAAACTAAGTCTACTCTCATGTAACAATTTTTGATGAAACAGTGTTGAAATATCAGATATCTAAACCAAACCTGGATCCCAGCACAAGCTGAAATTCCTATTGTTTCCTCATCTGTAGTTATTTAGAGATAATTCTAAGCACGTATAATAATAGACTTACAGTTCTAATGATGGTATTCACTGTCTTCCATCACAATTTGTTCCCATTTGATTTTTTTATTTTCCCCCTAATGATTATGGGATGTTTTTACACTTCTTTACAACTCCATTATTTTTTTTTTTTTTTTTTTTTTACCTAGGAGATACACTTTTTATTTAGAGTGGTTGGTTCTAAGTAATTTTTTTTCTATCTGTCTCTTTTATTAGCCATATGTGGAATAAAAAGCACGAAAGCATTATCTCCTTATTTCTCACAGAAGATTAATTGGAGTTGGGAGCAGTTGCTTGAAAGTAAATTTTCAATGAAGCTTGTTTTTCAAAACTGCTTGTATTCACAAACCATCTGCCAGTTCCTCCTTAATTTAACGAAGCTTCTAGGACAATCTTGGCCTTTTATGGAAACACAAGGCAAAACAATGCTGAGGAGTTTTGATCTGGAAAAAAAAAATTGAAATAAAAACCTTCATGATTCTCTCAACAATAAAAAATAAAATCTACAAAAATAGAACAGTATTTAGGCAAAGTTTCTTTTCCAATTTGACTAGTTTTTCCAAGTCTATTTGAAATGGAAGTTTATCTACATATTTCCAATTAGAGGAAAATTCTACCATGAGTATATGGATTTTGACCTGTGTCATGCTTATTCTGTTTTACTTTTTGTTCTCCCTACCATTTTTTTTCTGGCCACTTGGCAGTTCAATTTAGCCCTGAATATGGTTTCTGCTGGCTGGAAAGCAGAAGGGAAGTTATTTAGTAGCATACAGCAAATTTTGGAAGAGCCTTCTTAGGTAATTGCAATGGAAGTTATCCTTACATCACCTCTAGTATATGACAGGGTAAATGAACAGGATTCTGGAAAAAGATACATCCATAATTATTATTAAATAATGTAAGTAGGTTTTAATGGCATCGCTTTTTTTCAAAATTTTATATAACTTAATATAAATAAATTAATAATATAAATTATTATGCTGCTTCTTTCAGTTTAAGGAAACTTTACCTTCTTTGGTCTGTTCTGCCCATCCTCAACTTTCATGCCCCTTCAACCACTTCTAATCAGTGTGCTTCTTTATGAGCTGTTGTTTTCAATCTTGTAGAATACATCCCATGAGAGCACTTCTATCAATGCATTATCCTTCCTGGATTATCACTCTGTTCACTATTAATTCATGAGACTGATTCACCCCCTTCCTTGTAGAGAAATATTAACATGTAATTAAGATACAAATCCGAATGTGAGAGCATAATAACAGGAAAGCCATCTGAGGGAAACAAAATCACAGCAGTGACATGTTCTAGAAGAGGGCTGCAGCTGAAGATTAAATGGTGAGCACTCACAGTGACAGCAGATAACTCATGTGTTGCCTTGACAGAGGGAATGGAAGAGCTGGAATCTGCAGACTCTTTGTCATAAATAAATGAGACGGCGTTCTGCAGCGCAATTCCTAAATCTGCTTCCATTTAAAATATTTTTCATGTTGAAAAATAATTTGCTGAATACTATGCAAAATCTGTGTAGTTCCACTGTATTTGGGTCAACTCACACTCTCTTGGTTCTTCTATATCACTTATATTATAAATCAGCAGCTGTGAATTCAAACAAAAGAAAACTTTTAATAAGATCATATTTTTGGAGCAGCAAATGGGTTAATGGCATTCTGAATTTGTGTTTGTCATTTGCTGCTCAAATCTTACAAGGTGTATAAACACACAGGGTAACACTTTATTGATCTGGAGTTATCTTCTGTGTTTATGTGTATGTGTGTGCATGTGCTCTGCAGTAAAAGTTCCAATTCCTTGGGGCACTAACCAGCTTTACTAAAAGGAAAGTAGATTGCAATTTTTAATGCATTATTACATTGGTGAAAAACAGGTGAAGATTTTTAAGTTGGAATCTTGCAGGAGATGATTTGTGAAGAGAGGGACAAAGGTTAAAAAGAAATACTTTGAAGTCATGTGTCTGAAAATGACTTCATTGTTGTTAAAGATTTTAATGCACTGCAAAGTGGTTCCGTGCAAAGTTACTTGTGCCGAGAATACCACGGGATGAAGAGCACAATTCCAGTAACACCTTCAGAAAGTGATGTCAATAAATGAAAATGCACGTACAATTAGATACTAAAATATTCATAACATTTCAGCAATGGAAGTGTTATATTATAAGAAGGTAAGAACAAAAGCAGATAATGAGGCATTAATAGCTAAATCTTACATAAACTACATTTGAATCAGACAGACACAAAATGCAGCTCGTATATTGGGTATGAATTCCAAGTGTCTAAAACTTCTCATAGAAAATATAAGTTGAGACTAAACTTCAAATTGAAAGGTGTTAGGGGTTTGAGCAATTCAGACTGGAGTGGGGGCATTTCGCAGAATACAGAACTAATAATACGATGTACCAAAGCTGAGGCACCCATTTAAGAAGGTTCTACTGTACAAACAAATGAAGAAAAGGCATGAAAGTTGCCTGCAAATAAGACACATGAGCAGTCTGTGCTTTAACCCTGGGTTGGTTTTTTTTTTTCTCCTTCCATGCAAACATTAAGAGGTGGTTTTGGGAAGGAGTCTCTTTCTTCCCTGAAACTTCCCTGGTTCATGATGGCTGATGTTTACCACAATGAGGTAGTTGAATGTGAGAGATCAGTGCTTGGAATTGTATCTTCCAGCCAGTCTTCTCAAGAGTATATAATAGGAACATAATTGATCCCCCTTCCTTCCCCAGTCCCATTCTTCACTCTCTGTGAAAGGATAAACTTGGATAACTCTGAAATCCACCTTGCAACGCCAGAGTGGTCATATCACCACACGTGGTTGGCTGCTACAATGGTACAGTCATTCCAACCAAACCAAAATAACTGTATGAATGAGCTACACAGGCTGCAAAGACAGCTAGGAGTTGTGAATTTGGGCATGAAGTTCAGGCAACCATTTCTAGCCTTATAGAGTTCTATTTGATATGGCAGAACTCAGCACTGAAAATCAGAATCATGAAGTCTTCATCCTTCAAGAAACACTCTGCTAATCTCTTTCAGCCGGTACAGATGTGGAGAAGTCCTTCTCTCAATAATTTAAACCACTGTCAAAATGTTGCACTGAAAATCCTGCCCTGAATTTTCATTAGGAATATCCTTTAAAAGACTCAGTTTTGCAGCCCTTGGCTTTATAGTTTGCATGTCCTGAACAGTGAAATAATACTGAGAGCTGTGTCTGAACGAGTGCATGTCCTTCCTTGCCATCATCACATTCCAAATATGTTCACAAGTAGCCAGTGCAAAGTTAGACGTAACGCCAGTTTGGACTGGAGATTGTATTTATCTCTGGATGGACTGTGTAATTATACCAAAAATAATTAGGATTGGCTTGAAAAAGTGTCTATTGAGTTGGCCCTTTTCAGCCATCCTTTTTACAATCATCCTGTCTGAACTAATAGAAAGTAAATAATGGTTAAAAGGTAATGAGAAGTAATGGACCTTAAACAGATTGACTGTTGATTGGGTACCACCAATTTGCAGCATTTGTGCTTCCTTCAGGGCCCTCGAGCTGTGCAGCTCCCTAGCAACAATGAAATCTGCTCTGAGATGTTCTCATACAGAAAAAGCTGCACTTGCCAGCATGGTATGGTGATAATCGAGCTGGCAAGAGCCGAAATTGCTGTGCAACAAATACCCTTACATTCTGCAAGATGTTACGCTCTGCACTGTGCATGGCAGCCACGATTATAAAGCCTCGTCTTTCGAGAAAATATTTTCATACTTTAATTTGTTTTCCATATGCAAAAGTTGTTGTGATGGGGAGGGTGCGTGTCGGTGTGTTTATCTTATGCTTACAGTGTCAGAACACTGTCAGTGTTAGTATTCTGGGATGCTTATCTGCAATAATGTGTAAATCTATGTTTGGACAATCCAGATCTGGACTCCAGTTTCCTCAAAATATTTGTGCTGCACTCCTTTGCTACATGTTTGGATTCAGAGGAATCTTTTCTCCCATGCCTTATTTTCTCATGTTATGAAAGAAGACAATATTATTTACATACATCCCGGGGCTGAATTAAGGGAAACAAAAGAGGTAGTTTCAGTGATAAAAATTTTAATTATTGCACTGTTTTGGGACGTGATTAGGTAGAGATGGTACTGTACCCTTCATACAGTAGTAAAATAGGCAAATCTTGTCCTGTCTGGTCTGCTGGCTCTATTAGAATTTTGTCTTGTTCTAGTTATAGAGGGAAATGGCACCAAAACGGCATCATTCCAGTCATCTGCTGAATTTCTCTCTGTTGGAAATGACTAAGAACCTAACTAATCTAACCTACCTTGTTGAAGTCTTTTTTCAACATAGAACATCAAAACCTCCAGTATAAAAGTTAATTTTCCCTACAATGAACCTTACAATAAATTTCTCACATCTAATTTAAAAATTAAAATTATTTACAAATTTTATAGTTCTTTTTATTATTTCCTGTAGTTGAAATTAATACTGGTTTTTAGTTTTGAGACAGGAGTGCTTTAATGTCCTATTGTAGGCAACGTCTTAGCACATTAACATAGAATATTATTCTGATTTTTGTCAGAATCTCTCTGTCTCTTAAATAGTGCTTTCTGAATTCAGGTCTTGAACTGTTTTCAGGGCTCTACTGTTGTCACTGTTACGCTCAAGCAGGATGTGTTACTGTATGGATGTTATATTTTAAGTGGTATTTTTGTTTCATTTATTCTTTTTAAGTGAGACAGAAGTGCCTCTTATTAAAAACTGCACACATACCTGGTCTTGACAGCGTTTATCCATTTTTTTACCTTGTATACCTCTTTTCTTAACAAATGTGATTGCAACCCGCACAAATGTGCATGTTACTTTTGATTTCTCTTTGGTTCACTAGCCTGGTCATTTATTTATCTGATAAATATTGTGGCCTTAATGGATGCCTCATCAAATCTCTGAACTGTTAACAGAGATGTAATATCAAATCATTCTGAATTCCAGCTCCTTGTAATTTTTTGCTTGTCCAAAAGTAATCTTGAAAAGAAGAATATTGAATTAATTTGTTACGTGTCCATTAGCTAATTCCAGGTTTGAGCCTGGCAGTGTCAGGGAGCTGCGTACGAAACACATGGAAAGCAAAGTCTGTGTAGGCTGCTGCTCTTCCTTGACCTGGCTCCCTCAAGTGTGGGGGTGTCTCAATACACAGAGAATGCAAAGCAGCCTCCATGAGGCAGGAATGTGGCTTTGCCTTAGGCGTGAGTGCAAATGCAAACCCTGAAATGACACAGTTTAAAGAAAATACTGTATGCATTTAACTGCCTTTGGTTTGGCATTAACTTTGCTTGCTGTGGCTGCTGAGTTTGATGCAATTTAATCGAGGTAAGCAATTTTAAGTAGCCAAAGATGGCTTTAAAGAGAGGTGGTGATTTCTGGGTTTGGATATACCTGCCTCTGTGGAATGTGAATGCGAGAGTGAAATCTGGTCTTTGATTTCTATTGAATGGCTTTGAAAAAAGCACCGTGGAGATGAATTTGTTTGACATAGTCCTACTGTTCTTCTTTTAATCTACCCTTGTGTGAAACATGATAGCTGCCTTTAAAAAGTGTCAATTTTCCAAGTCTTTTGGAGCTCTGTCTTAATATTAATGTGTTTTGACAGAAACAGAAGCTTAAGTTTTTGTTCTTTATTCCAGTTCTACAAAACCAAAATCATCTCTGATAATGAGGCTCTGATTTGATGTGTTCAAATTTCTATTCTCCCGAAGAACAAAACTTGGTGTCTGTTTCATCTGCAATAAAAAGTTTGCCAGGGCATGAGGTGTGGCAGGACTGGGTCTTCACATGGTGCTCCTTTTGGGGAATCTTGCACAGGTTTGAATTTAAAAAGGCCTCATTCAGCATGTAAACTAATCTGGTTCTGGTTTAAAAAATGCCAAAATGCTGCTTTACTCAAGAGCATTGCGACTTAATCTGCAAGAGGGTTAAGATATTCTGGCGTTAAAATCTAAAAACTTAAACGTTACTATATAATGAGACTTTGTTACTTTGTTATTAGCTTGTGAATTACATTTGAACTATCTGCATTTTCTTTTTTGAGGCAACCTAAAGTGTGTCTGTTGGAAGCTTTGAACTTTTAGTAGTGGAAACTCTTTTGGAGATCTATGTTATTTTGGAAAAAAAAACAAACAAACAAACAAACAAAAAAAAAAAAAAAACAAAAAAAAACAACCCAAACCAGACACACACAGAGAAAAAAAACCCCAAAACCAAAACAAACAAATGAAAAACCATTTTTCATTAACCAAACCTTAAAATTGCCTTCAGATCTCAGAAGCTAAACACTGTTATTGTGGGTCATAATGCAAAAGATTTGAGCAAATCTTCCATAGTAACTTGTTTCATTTGGCAGTTTCTCTACCTGGCTCCTCTTTTTCCCACAAGTCATAAAATAGTTGCCTGCATATTGTAGTACTGTCACCAAAGCCTTGGAGTAGATGTGTTTGCACTTCCCATTCCTCTCCCCAATGTATAGCACAATGCGTGGGAACTTTCAGTGCTACCTGATGGTGAAACTTAAGGGACGACTAAGACAAAACGCCAAGGAAATTATTCTGTATTCACTCATTTTCCTATGGTTCATTCCCAGTGCCTGAGAGGCAGCTTCATGCCAGCTGTAACCAGCTCAGGAGTAGATACATTTCAGCTGGGGAGATACAAAATACTTCGTTTTATAGTGGTTGAACCTCGCTAGGGTTAGCGAGTACATTATCTTTACCAGGTGTGAGCACACCGGTGATTTTTAGGGAGAGTATCAGGTGTTTTATAAATGGTGCTGGGTGTGGCTTTGGGTTAATTAAAGTGGAATAACGAGCATGGGTATCAATGTCCCTATGGTCTGAGTCTCTTCTGCCTGGCACTTATTCCTGGACAATTCCAGAAGGAACATTAGTACAGGTAAGCATGTAGTAAGACTGCTCCAGGTTACTTTAAGTGTTTGTGGCTTGTAGCTTTCTGAGTGACAAGTGATACCTGGTTTTGATTGCTGAGCTTTTATTCCATCTAATTCTCTAATATATCTTTGAGCTAAGCAGCACTCACACCTTAACTGTGGACTGGATAAAGCATTATCTCTTGCTTTGTCTTGCTTCCGCTTCATTTAAGGGCCCTGTGCATTTGTAATGTGGAAAGATTTTGAACAGTGTGAGGTTGCTTAAACACCTTCCCATTTTGAATGTGACTTTATGGTCTTGTGTCATGTCCTGCTATGGTCAGCACTGTTTCAAGGAAGCAGTCCTAACCTATTAAGTTCTTCCTCTTAAAAAAGGCTTTTTGTGGTTTTGATTGTCCTTGTTACCCTCCTCATCTCTTGCATGGATGGTTGGAAATATGCATGAGCAACGTGGAACTTGTGCAATGGCATTCTCTTGGTGTGATGGGGTAGAAAGCATGTTGTGGTGGCATGAACTGCAAAGGAGAAACTTGTTTTGGTCTGGTAGCAGTGTGAAGCTGAAGCATTTTGTTGTCTCTACCTTGAAAGCACTTAGAATCTAAGCACAGGAGCTGGGCGGGGAGGAGGGATATAGCACTCAGATAAACAAGTGAGAGCACGTCCTATTTGCACCACCCAACTGACGTGGATACAGTTTTTTTACGTTATTTTGGGAACTTTCCCTGTTGTCCAGAATATCAGTATCAGACCAGTCATAGATGCCTATTAATAAGCCTTGTTTCAGTGAAATTTGGGGGCATCTGCTGATAATACTCTTCAGGATATCATAACAAGAAGACGGCAAAGGAATGCAAAACTGCGGGGAAGCCCCAAAAATATTTGAAACCAAAAGGTATTATGTGAAAACTGAAGGATGTCGAGGCTCTGGAACATTTTATGAACAGCTAGACTCGAAGGGGACATTTAAAAACATAAGTTATTGAACCACTGTTGTGTTACAGCTCTATTGAATTATGTCAGAAATCCCTAGCAAAAGTTCTTAAACTTAGTGAGATTTCTGTAGTTCTAGTGGTTCCGGAATTGATAACAGACTGTGAATATTTTGTGTTAAATTTTAATAGCCTGTGAATAAGAGGATTTTAATTTCAGTCCTGTATTTTATATGGAAAGTTTGAGTCAGCGTGTGGAAGAAAGGCAAATCCTACGTCAGTGGTTTGGAAGTTATTTTAACAGAGAAGGGCTGCAAAACCAGCTTTGTCCCCTAGTTTAAGCAGAAAAATGAATGGGGTATAGCATTTTTTTTGTCTAGAGAACATAAAATTAGGCTCCAGATTCATAAATGGAGTGTGTTTGCTGTTAGTTTACATTTAATAGACTTGTTTTGTGAATAAAATCAAGCACAAATTTCTGAGGGAGCAAGTACAGAAATTTAAAAACATGACTGTGTGGTCAGGCAAATCAAGCTGGTTTTCAGTGGCACATTCTTGCACATTGGTGATGTGTTGAAGGAAGTAGAGCAGCTCTTAATCCTGTCTTGTCAGTAGCTGGATTTCTGGGTAAAAGGTTTTCACTTCTGTACAGATTGTAAGTTTTTTTTTGACACCTGAGGAATCAAATTCTGTTAATATGGTAGAAGCAGGGTTTTTTTTCTTCATCTCCTATCTTATTCAAACTTAGTCACATGTGACTGCTCTGGTCTCAGCATCAACTGCAAGCGGTATTTGTGGGTTCTTTGACTGGAAAAGGCTTTCTTAGCTCGAGTTGTAATGTTGCACTGTTAGTGCAACCTGTGTAACACAGTTGTGTTCTACTCAGCAAGCAAAACATTTGAGTCAGCAGATAAATGCAGTTTGCAGTGGCATAAACTGCCTGCTGTGTGTTTATAAATATGCATTTACCGTACACTTTCCAATACTTATTTATGCTTTTTGAATGGATTAAACTAGCGCATTTATCTTGCAGATTAAACAGGAGCTTGTTGTATATCAGCATAAAGTTATTTCCAGAAAAATAATGTATTTAAATATGAAAAATCAGTGATTACTGAAGTACTATTTCAAATTTTCTTTCAAATAGTTTTCTCTTTTTCCTCTTAATGTTTGTGCATTTTCGTAGCTGAAGTACTATATATGATGATTTTGATACCATTCAATTTGGTGCTCTTACTATAAAGTTGTTTTATCCTTAGCATATTGTAAACATAAAGATCATCTGAAAGGTCTGATAATTTGTATGTTTAGGATTTACAGTACCAAACATAACAATAATATCACCTGATTATATTGTAATCTGATGAGCAAATAATACCAATCCAGTTTTTTGTTCTCAGTGAGGCAGAAATAAAACAATTTTCACTGGTAAGGATGAAAATGCATGATTGTGGCCATTTCCCTAATGCAGATTTATAATATATGCAGGAATAAATAGGGTCCTACCGCTCTGCAGAAGCTGGTTGAGTCCAGACCCCTCATTAATTAGGCCATGCCACCATTCCCAGGCAGTGTGGATGAATAAGTGGAGAGCAGAGCAGTCAGACCTGATGACCTTGCATGTGGAGCATACAGGTTTAGTGACCTAACCATTTAAAATCTTTGACAAACTTCAGAGTGACCCAGTGGACTGGATGCCCATTTGCTCCTGTGAAGTGTTAGAGGCAGCCTTGGAGCAGAGTTTTCATCTTAATTCAGAGGAATGTGTTTTGTGGTTCCTGGGGACCTGCAGTACAGGGATTACCGGGAGAGGTACCTGAGAAGCATTCCCCTGATCTGAAATACAAACTTCAGTGTAGCTGGGCCTGCTATTTCTACATTGCATGATGGGTTTTGGTGTCACAGGCATTACCCAGTAAACCTTCTAAAGTGAGCAGACCTATGTTTTATTAGGAGAATAGGATTCAGGTGTGGGGATTGGTTTCAGAGTATTTTCTGGCATTGCCATTGTTTTTTCTAAAGTTAAACACTTCTGTTCATGCTTTTGAAGTCTATGAATGCTTCCTTTGACTGTGCTAACTGGGACTACTACACACAGTTGTTGTGCAGGTAGGTGTGCCAAATTTCAGCTGTTACAAATGTATGTAGTCTTAACTATTAGAAATGGCCTGGTTTGTTATCCTGTGAGACCGAAAAAATGGTCACGATATTGTCTGCTGTGAAATGTTACCTGTAGTCATTTCAGTAATATGACATTTGAAATAAAACCTCTTTCTTTTGTGTCCTGCTTATTAATGATCTTTTAAGGCAATTAGTCTGTGCAGCTGATGTGTCTAACGTAGTTGTGTAAATAATGCAAAGATCAGTAAAATTTTAATCTTAATTGTTTTAATGATCTTTGATAATAATGCACTTTAATATGAAGGACACAACTGCAAAAACATTGTTATACATTTCTTGACATCACTATATTGATCAGAATTCTCCTGTTAACAGCTATTATATTCAGTTTGTTGTAAGTCCTTGATAAACAAACCAACTTTAAATTTAATGCTACATTTATTTGATTTGAAGCTTTTTGGCCCATATGTCTTTTCAGGACCCTCTAAATCGTGTCCAAATTTTTTAGTATTGACTGGTGTTTTGAGCCAGTGTTATTTAAATATTTCCTGTGTACATATATTTCATCACTTGTCAGATGTTGACCAAATGTACTCCCTTTGTATCTTCAGTTGCTTGCAGGTGTAAAATTCAAGAGACTATACCAATGTGAAACTAAGGCAGGTTCACATTGGGTTTACTGATAACAAAGTACCTACAACATTCTTTTTGCTGTATCTCTTGAATAGCTATAAATTATTAATATGCCATTAAACCAGTGTTGATTGTTTAACAGGAGCCGGGCAGTCTTTTCTAAAATATTTTATTTATTATTATTGATGGCTTTTACACATAATGGCATCTTTGTTTGCTTCCATATAGAATTTAGCATCTGTGACATGTATTTATACATATCATTAGTATAGTAATATTATAATCAAAACTGTGGGGGAGGAAATGTGCCTCCCCAGTTCATGTGGCATTTGTGAAAATGAATGGCTGTTTAACTGAACTCTGATTCAAAGCCAGGTACCTCTCTCGGCAGGTGTCAGTCCAGGTTAGGTTTTTATCATCAGGTTTTTTTGCTCCGGAATGGAAACCCGTAATCTGTGTGCAAGTGGGCCTTGAACTGCAGTGGAGTTGGTATTTTACAGCTATGCTAAGCTATAATTACACTAAGTAGTTTATGCAATGAATTTGGGAAAAAGAAGAGTAAAGATAAGGATTTAATGTCTGAAGGGCCAAGTTAATAAGGTCACTAATTATGTAAATACAATGGGCATATTCATTCTTCTTTCAGTTTTCAAGCTATTTGTCTCAATAAGTAATGCAGTGCAGGATCTTGAGTTTTTGGGGACTGCTGATGGTGAGGAGCATCAAATGTTGTTTTCAGCTAGTGACAGCACAGGTGGTGCTGGCTATGGAAGTTCCGGTTGGAAACAAAGGGATAGGATGAGATACTGGCAGTTGTCCTGGCATCAGGTTAGTAAGGCCCTATCAGACACTCAGTTCCCAGTTTAAGCACTTAATTGTTCTGTGTGCTTAAATTATTAACCATTTCCTGTCCCCCAAAAATGTCAGATAATAGGAAAAAGATAATGAACTGTGCTGAGCACAATAAAGTTTTTCTTATTTCAGGTAGTGCTAAAAGCACTGTATTAAGCATATTGGATAGAACATCAAACATCTTGCTGTTTCTTAGGGTTTGCATGTCACTTTTTCTACTGCTTAAGTGAAGTCAAAGCCAGTTAAGCTACAAGTCTTGCACTAGATTTGTGGCAGAACTTTGCTGTTTGATGTATTTGCTTTTATCAGTAGGAATCTGTAACTTACTGATCGGATACATCGCATATGGTAGACTTCTCCTGAGATATTGAATGTAATGGTTAACACTTTGGCCAGATGTCAGGTTTGGATTTTATTTCTTCCTTCTACAGTTTTGTCTTCTGAACCACTAAAAGGGATTTGCTCAAAAATACTTGTTGCTTCCAGCTGAAACCTCTTGATCATTGCAGTTATTTTTCAAGATAGCTTGTTCATCCTGAATATCCCCTCTGACCAAATTAGTGAGCACTATCCAAGTGCTAATATGCTTGTTTTCACACCAGCCCTCTGATACACTGCCATTCACTCTCTTTGAGTCTCTGCAGTACAGAAAAACTCCTCAGTTCCGTTTGAAACCTCCAAGATATTTGTTAGGGGGTTTTAATATCTTCGCCTGCAACTCAAATTTAGACCATCAAATTCTGCTCAACTGCCTCAAACTCTGCATATGGCAGACGTCTCTGAGAGCTTGAATTTCTAATGCTCATGTTCCCTCACTTCCTTATGTTGTGCTTCTGGTCCTAATCTGACTCACCTCAGATGATGAAGTGTTCACTAGTGCCAAGACTAAAACTTGACAGGATTTAAAGACTTTTTTTTTTTTTTTTTTCCTTCCTTGTCTGAAGGTGCCTGTTAACTTAGAGTGCAACATCCTTCCTGGGTCTCTTATATAAATTGCTTAATTGTAAGAAGGTTCACACAAAATATGACAGACACAGTCTCAAATTATACGGTTGCCATGGAGGACTTGAATTTAATTTCAGCTCCTCAGTGCTTCAGTGTGGAAACATAACAGCTTCAACAAAGAGGATGTGGGAAGCACCTCCAACAAAGGGCATAGGATTTTGATTATTTAGGGGATAGGACAGCAATACTGCTTGTGAATGATTTCCAGTCATCTGGGTTAGCTAAACTGTATTTTAAATCTGAATGCTAAAAACTGTTCTGTGGAAAGAAAAGGGCCTTTTTGTTTTTCGGATCGTTATTCTTGCCAGCTAAACCATGAATCTGGATTTGTTAGCTGTTTGTTTATAATTCCACGTGTAGCAAACACATAAGTTAAAATACTTGGATATGTATCTCCTAGCCATAAAACAAGGAATAGATAAGGAATCATTAGAGAATCCAGAACCAAAACTTTAACCTCTTCTGGTGGTTTTTCTTGCAAGGGCCCATAACGACAGGTTTAAGGAATATCATCTTTTTGTGCATTTAGAAAATTCTCATTCTGATAAAGAATTTATTGAATTGAAACTGTTTGTTCTTAACTTCTCTGAGCTCAAAACATTATTTGCTCAACCTAAAAAAGCCAAACTATTGTGGTTAAGAAATAATTAAACAGCCTTGAAAGCTATCTACTTGGACAATAATCCTACTGTAGAAAATACCACCATTTTCATCCAAGCTGTCATCCAAATAATGCAAAACCTAAGTGCAGTATATCAGCCATGACCACTTGGCATCTGTTTCACTAGGAATTGCTTATGTAATTTGTTTTGCCTCTTTAGTTTTGTGCCTTAGGTTTTTGTCTTCAAGTGGGTATTTTTTTCATAAAACTACTTTTGTTTCACTAGGGTGCTTCATCTTAAGAGAGTGGCAATCTAAGTTTGAAATTGGGATTTAGAATAACATCCTGACTCTCTCCAGCTCTGAGTTGTGTGTGCTATGCAGTCTGTTCTTTCTTTATCAAGTGGGTACTGATGCAATGAGAATTTTTAAGGGAGAAAATACACAAAAATTGGTTTAATTTTAGATGCAAATATATTGTGGACAGCTAATAGATGTTTGATATTTAATATCCAACTCCTTTTTTTTTTTTAATTTATGATCCTCTGTGGTGTTTACCTATTGTTAGGTGATGGCAGATCTGTAATACAGCTGCAACATCTTCTCACTTCTTAGTATTTAATAAAGAATAAAATGCAACAAACCAAGCTCAATTCTGCCCACCATCTTTTGAAAACCAAGTGCTGAAATGCACTGTTTTAGTACTGGGACAAGTTCTGTAAGTCTGTTGATTATATTCTTGATGATATGATTATTACAGAACCAATTGACTTGAAAAAGATGAAAAGTTGAAAAAGCTGTTTTGTTATCTGTGTTTAAAAAGGGGGAAATTAAAAATAAAATTCTTGTAGTTGCTCTCTGGCCCTCAAGAATTAGAAGGAACTCTAATGTTCACTGACTCTTCAATTGTTTTACTTGGGAAGTGAACATCTTTTGAGGTGTTGATGTTCCAGCTCCTGTAAAACAAATGAAAAACTGATCACTTCATTTAGCTGTGTCTTAACAGCACACTTGGAAAGGCTACTGGGACTCTTACTTTTTAATCCAGATTAAAACCCTTGAACCTGTTTTGTAATATGGGGTATATTGATGCCTGGTCTAACACCAAAGACTAAGAGAGTTTTGTCCTATATCAGATTTGTGGATTAGGGCAGCTCTATCAAATACAAAGCTTTGAATAAAGGTTTTCAGCTTTATGTATCAACTTCAGCCATGTGGTGACTTTACAGTTCAAAACCAGGGTTTTTGTTTGAGGCAGTCAAGAGGAGGTGGAGATCTGTTTTAAAGATCATCTCTTTTTTGGTACAACTGCATGCTCTACAAACTTGTCTTGAAGGAAGATACCAGGCCCCAAGATCACATTCAGGCTGCATGAAACATCAAGTGACAGAGTTGCCTTCAGTGCAGTGATATTTTGAAGTAGCATAAATGCTGAACAAGTCCTGTCATCACTGCAGTCTTTTGCGCTAACCCACCATTACGATGTTCTGGTGTCTCAGTTTATGTTCTAAGAGGCTTCAAAGATGGTAATCTTTTGCAAAAATCTGTTTGAACCAGCCTGCTGTGGTGTGTAGCCATACTGTGAAAAGTAAAATGCCTGTGAAATGGTCTTATGTTGGTCTGAAGACTTGTATGCCATAGTTAGTGTGAATGAGGAATTGTTGTTTGTTTTCTTTTCATGGGGAGCAGGAAATCCTCTGGTTTTGGAGTGGTGGTTTGTGTAGCATCAAGGATTTCTTTATTTGCATATATTTATATAACTGAGTACTATCTTTGGAGTAAGATCTAAAACTAAATCAGTCTAATATTGTCTAGGAGAAAAACTACGATTTCTAGTTTTTTTATAGCTCAAGCATTTCTGGTTCTGTGATGTAATTGTAGCTGGCAGAAAGGTCTAGTCTTAAAATGCTCAACCACATTTAAGTTTTAAGAGTGAAATCAGGCTCTGAAGCAGAGAGAGTTCACCTTAAAAATAAATAATGATCAGAGTAAAAAAGGAAGCTAAGAGGTTTGGTGTGTATGTGTAAAAACTGCTCTTTGCTCCAGGCATTATCTTTCTACCATATCTGGTCAAAAGTATGTCTTTTTGAGGTCAGATTGTAAAATGCTCAAACAAGAGGTCATCTAAAGTTGTGTCTTACTTGTGTAAAGCCAGCAGACTTGTTTTGGTTTAAACTGGTGTTACTGAATTTAGATTTTTAGCCCAGAGGTCTACTGTAAAAAAAACCACAGGTATTAAATTCATGCATCCAGGAAAAAAACTTCCTTCAGGTTGACCCTTCCCCCACTACTTCTAGTCAGATGTGCTTATTTTTCTGTGACATTTAGGTGTGGGAATTTTCTCAAGAAATTAAGATGATGTGACAGATTACTGTATGCACAAGAAAGAGGTGATGACATTTCTTCCTTGACAGAGAGGAGCTGTATGTTGATACAAGTTTTATTTTAATACATATCTAGTTATGAAATGTGCTTTGTTTTACATTGATTAGAAATTTTTGAAGAATAGCTGATGTTATATTAACATTGATGAAGACCATGCCTACTACATTTGGCATGCAGTTGCCATGGCAACCGTACTGTAGAGTGACCCAAATTAATTTTCCACCAGTCACTAAGTGCCCTGTCAGGTTTTTGTTTTTTTTTATTTCCCTTGTGCTAGGGATAAGCAGGCTCTAAAGTACTTGGGGGGTTTTTTTGAGGAATCTTGCCTTATGATTTGTCTCTTGAAATGATGGCTGAGCTATGTTAATCAACGAAAATCTCTTACCTTCATTTGTGCAGTTAAAAGCACGCCATTTGAATGCCAGTGTTATAGAGAGAAACACTTGAATGAATAACAAGTAATTGAATGGAAGTAAATGTACAATATCTTCATAGTAATTGGAGCAGATAACATAGTGTGGTCATTTGCAACCTCTGGCATTGCACTGCTCTGCTGCTTCCACATCCAGGCTTATAAGTCCCTCTTAGCGAGCAAGTCTTTACTGAGCCTGATCAGAAAGGGAGCAGACAACACCGTGCTCTGCATATTTATCTTGCCCTCCACAATTCATTAGCAGGGTGCCAGTAGAACATCCTTTGGCAATAAAAGGATACAAACTCCTGATAGAGATCCTGGCGGCTTATTGCTGGCATGGAGCTGAGTCCCACTTCCAAATGCTCTTGCTTGTGTAACTGGTTTGTCGTGGAAGTGACATGGAGTCAGCCATTCAAGTTTGAAGCTACTACTCTTAATTATTTGTCACCATCACATAACACAGCATTTTGATGTCTGGCAATGACCAGGATGATGATTTGTGTCTTGATTTCCCCTTGCTGGATGTGGTTTTGCCTCGCCTGTCTTCGTTCCCAAAGGATTTCTATCTCTGTGTCAGTGAATGCACCTTCCTTACTCGGAGCTCACTTGTGCCTTGCCCATTTGTGCAACTTTTTCCTCTGTAAGGGTCATGTCTGTATGCAGATTGAGTGCATCTGTATTCATACCCACCTCTGTAATATGCAACACAGTGTAATTGCTTTGTATTTTCATAGATATGGATGAAGCACCTTAAAAATAGGGTGTTAAAACACCATATGCACAAAAGTTGTGCAAATAGTAAGTGTAGTTTTGCTGCTAACTTTCTAATAACTGTTCAAAATATATGATGGTGTTGCTATTCTGTCAGCTTATATCTAGGCAGTTCTCATGCTCTCTGCTCCGTTCATTAATACAGAGCTCTTAGATTGATTTTGGTATTTGATAGGTTATTTGCAAATACTAAAAAGAACTGAACTTCAGGTATAAGAAATGATTTTGAGAGGAGAATGTCCTTCACTGGCTTTTTTTTTTTTTTTTTTTAAAACCATTCTGCCAATTCAACCAAGATCAAAAGTAGGTTTATTACTTATAACATGGGCTTTACTTAACTTCTTGACAGGGAAATGTAGAAACTCTACAAACATAATATTGCATTCAAACTAACACAACGCTTTTAATCATGAAAACATTACCTGGTGTTTCTGAATTTAAACTGCTCAAAATGCTTGCATAGCGACTCCAAATGTGTAAAAAAGCTCTGTTAAGTTTGTTGTATTAATAAATAGACAGGGATTCCTGCTGATAGTGCCTGTTGTCTTGCAGCTTTTGAAGCAGGATTTTGTGGGGTTTTTCTGAAGGTCTTTTGTCAAGTAGCCTTTAAAAGGAAAAATCTGTATTTTCAAAATGGAGCCAGTGGGCTGATTCCAAACAGTTGAGCAGTAAAAGTATATTTATATGAACTTGGGAAAACTTAACCTTATACACCTTCAGGAATTATTTTTGTCTGAAGAAAGAGTGGGACAGTCTCTCCAGTGTCTCATGGTGACATGGCTTTAACTGGGTAAGGTATGTATCCATCTACAGGGAAAAGCACTGAGCAATCCAGAATGGTCTCTACCCTTGTTGTGGGGTAGTGGCTTTTTAAAAGGATCAGTTTTAAAGACAGCTGAAAACATGCTGTTGATGACTAATTGCATTCTGTCTCTGAAATACCAACTTCTATGGAAGCCAGTGTATTTATGGGAATAAAGCTTTCAAATATCTTGTCTTTGAAGACAAAGCTTTTTAACTCTGAGAAGTAAATTTTCTATTGACTCATAAAAGCAGACAGGGTTTTAAGGGCTGAACAGGTACCTTTGCTTCATATTTTGCAAGTGGTTGCTGAGATGAGAACATGTAAGAGTGTACTCACTTTAAAGCCTTTCTGTAATCAATATGCATAGGCCAAGTAATGAAAGGCAGGGACAAACTGGGGCTGGAAGAGGAGAGGAATTTGCACTGGTGGTCATGAACTGCTCAGACCATTGGAGTGTCATAATTACCGCTTGTGTGTACAACTTTGCCCCTGCTGTATTAAGGAAAGTAAGCGGACTGCTTCTGATATGAGGGGCTGAAATTTGTGACCCGGGATGTCCTTTCTAGTCCCATGTTTTCTGATAGGTTCTCTGACGTGATGGTCTCAAAACTCTCTTGTTAATAATTTGTAATAATCCAGTCCACTGTAACAATAAAAGGTCTAGAGCTAGACTTAAAGGAGCAATGTAGTGAAGCAGGTGGAAAGGAAGCTCCATCAAATTTTAAGTAACATAGCAGATACCTGGAAGATTTATTCAAGAATAACAAACTGTGTGATTATACTGTAGTACTCTGTAGTCAAATAAGGCCTAACTTCTGATTCCTGTCCATGAGTGTGGTGTGTAACAGCCTGAAAGACATTTCAATGTCTTAGATTGCTTTTTCTCTGCTCAGATCTCGTGCTGAGGGAAGCTGAGTAAATGCTATTATCAGAGCCTTTTTTTCTTTTTTTCCATTAGGCCTTACGCCTGTCATTGAAATTGGAGGTGCATTATACTTCTTTGCAGTAAGACTTGTAATTTGTTAAGAAATGGTGTAAGAGATTTGACTCATTTCTGAATGGCTTTCATCTTTCCAAAGTGCTGTTCTTGTGCAGTTCTAATGATGATCCCAAAAGCCATTAACTGAGGTTGTAAAAGGATACGTCCTGAATGGAATACTTGTCTTCCTCTATACGCATAGCAATACATTATTTATTTGCATGGAGACTTAAGGCTAGTGGATTATGGCTCTTCAGAAACACTGTGCTGCTTATGAGTCTCCAGAAAAGGACAGAAGCCTTTCCTCAGTGCCTCTGCTTACCTGTAATAGAAAGTGGGGATTCTTGCCAGCATTTGCAAGAGGGACATAGGACTCAAAAAGGAGGGGAAAAAAAACCCCCAACCAAACCAAAAAAAACCCAACAAACCAAAACATAAAGTTCCAAGCCAAACATAGTATGTTAATCCCTCTCTGCCCTTCCTCAAGAAACCCCAAGCTTTGAAGCAATTGCCATATCTCTTATAGTGGCAGGGTTTCCTTTAGACCTTTCCAATAATCTAAATTTAAAAAGAAGGGACTGAGGAAGCCACAGTACTCAATTTTGTCACTCTGCAATTTCCTGTGCTCTCAGATTCTGAATGCTTGCCTTGGAAACACTGTGGGTTGTCTGAGTCTTAAAAAGGCAGCAAAACTGATGTCTCTAGTTGATGTTTAATCAACTTGAAAAACTTGGCTCAATACATATGAAATGTATGTTGAAAATTGATGCATATCAATGAAAAATATTCTGGTCATTTTGGAAAAAAGGCAAGAAAAATTCAAAGGCATTCTGAAGCTTTAATAAGCATAATGCTGATCTGCCTAATAAAGGTGGAAGATCTAAAGATTCTGAAGTGCTTAAAACTGCATTTTAATAGGGAAAAGGTATTTTTATTCTGTTATTTTAGCTACTCTGTTTTGAAGCCAATATAAAGATATTGGTGATAAAGTCCTTGGAATTTGAAAAGGAAATAAAGAACAAAGGTAGGATACACAAAAATATGCTGCAGGAGGGTGAATGTCTACATGTGCCTGCATGTTGTAGTGCTTAAATATAAATTTTACTCATTTCCATGTGAGTGTGATAAGGCACAGATAAAAGGACTTCTATTTAGAGACCAGAACAAGAGTTTGTGATGATGTCTTTAAGAACTTGCTTGCCCTCGTACCATCTCCAGTTGAATGGTTTTGTTCCTCAGGTAACAATCCCAACTATTACATGTTTCCATGTCCAGAGCAGTGAGGCTGCTGAAGACTGCTTAAGTGTTCTACTCTGCTTTGTAATAGGGTTTAATTAAATGTTGTTTAGCTGGAAGAAGGAAGAAAAAAGCAATTAGACATGCTTAAATATTCCAGTTGCAGTTGTAAATCTTATTTTTCACTGTTGCCTCTAGATCTTATTGAGGACGGATATTTGTTCTTTAAGTTTGGGGATTAGAGAAAGGGGTCACATGTGAATGCTGAGTGACTTCATGCAGAACTGTTATGTTTTCAGGGAATAAAGCAAATATTTTATTACCCCTGCCTCAGCTGTATGGAAAATATTAAAGTTTAATTATAATCACTGCAGAAAAGAGACTGAGGGGTTTTATCTTTCTCCTGTTCTACCTCCTTTCTCTCCTTTCCTCTCTCTATCCAGTGGTTTGCTGGGGACTGTCAGAGCAGCACCCTGAGGGATTCTTCTTAGGAATGCTGTAGTAACTTCAGGCACATGTGCACAGAGGGGATCTTGGAGCAGGGAGTTTTGGTAAAGTTACTTTGATTTCTCGGTGTTGAGTGGACCCACTTCCTCAAAGGATGCAGGAGGAGAGCAGAAAAATGTTCTGTAGAAAGCAGTTCTGAATGTGTTTGCACAGTCTTTTTAATGAGTTACTGCATGATGGTAAGCACGTGGTGGAACTCTGTTCTTTCCACAATACTGCAGTAAATCTGTGGTGATAAAGCTTGCAAAACGTTGTGGTGGGGGGAGTGGGTTAAAATAGCACCTGTGGAAGAGGTGCAGGGTGCTTACTAGCTTGGTCAGATTTCTGCGTTCTCCAGAAATAGATGCTGCTGTTTAAAGCCTGTCATAATTACACATGTATGCGACGGAGCAGTGTTTGCTCTTAATGCTACACTTGTTTTAGCTTGAAGAAGACAAATGCAGCAAATACACGTGTACGGGAGAAGGTAGTAATAAAAAGGGAAAGGTTATTGGTTTTGAATTCAAATTGCTACCACTCAAGGGTAGCAAGCTTTGTAGTACTTGAGGGATGACTAGAAGATTAGTCAGATGTAAAATGGACTGACAGACTCGGAGGAGGGAAAGGGGAAGCAAATGCATTGCTTCCTTTAATTCACCAAATAACCACTTTATAGCTGCTTGACTTCAATTTGGTTACAATTATTTGAAAAAAAAGATAAATTTCTAATTAGAAGAAATGTGATGGTCAAGAACATGTATATAATAATAAGTATGACCTCTATTTAAATTCTAGAGCTGGTGTTGAAAGGAGCCTGTGGGCACATCATTTTTATTGTAAATTATATTCTAGTACAAGTGTTTATGAACTACCATATTGCCCCTTACTGAAGAGTCAGCAGGTGTGGTTCTCTTTACACTGCTCAAGAAGCTAAATGCCATCTACTTTGTTCACCCTTGTGAGCAATTAGCTTAGGAAAAGTGAGTCACATCTTTAATGTGGGCCATTTGGATAACTTAGTGAAGTTGCTTAGTCAGCTGTCCTGGTAAAATAAGAAGACAGAGTAAGTCTGTAAACTAGTTTTGCTGTGGTGGCTATCATCTCAGAAACAGGACACTGTTGCATAAAGGAATAAAAATCACTTACCTGACCATCAGAAGTGTTGTGGCAGAGCTGCTCACTGAATGCAGAGTTTAATAATTCCAATAACTTACCTGTAGTGTTGTCCTTTCATGTAATCACAACCCCATGCCACTTTGACCAAGTTGCTGGTCAAAGTGGCATGCCCAAGGCTGGGCTGCCTCTATGAGTTAAAAACACCACAATTCTCAGCTGGGGGCTTCTTGCCCAAAAAGCACTTTCCTCTTCTCCCTGTGCGGTGGCTGCAGGTCCATGCTGCTTCCCTTAACTAGGTGAGCTTTGGAACCAGGCCAAGTACCAAAAGGATATTTTTAATCATTGTTTAATCTTGGCCTGGTCAGCCCTTTCATTGTCCTGGGTTGCCATGTAGCAGGAAGAAAGGAGATGCTGTGAGTGTGTGGTGAAGGCAGATCAACCTGCTCTCAGACACCCCTGAATCTGCTTAGGCAGCTAATGGAGCTGTGGCTTTATGGGAGCTAATAAACTTGTTTGGGGTTGAGGTCCATGAAAGTCTTCCAAGACCGAGACTGGGCCTTTCTGATCTGCGCTTCCTAACCACAGAAAATCTGGTATTTGCTTGAAAGTAATAAGAGTAGATTTGAACTACAAGTTTCAGTTTTGTGCAAATTGAGTTAAATTTTGTATTTATTACTCAAAACAGCCAGCTAGATAACTCATAATTCTTAAACATGCATACAAGCTTGCCAGGATGACTGGACTGGCTGAACATTGAACATTTGAACTTTTTGCAGTTGATTATAGTTCTTTCAGAGACTGTTTGCCAATGGCTTATTTGATTGCTGGGTGACTAAGCATGCAAGACAAAATCCAATCTTTGGTTTTTTTGCTCCTTGAATGCATTTCTGAAATTGCAAGCCAGTGAAAAATGATCTACCTGTAAGTAAACATTCTGCTTACCGGGGAAGGAGGTAAGAAAGAGCATGTTGTTAGCCTGAAGGAATCTTTCTTTAGCAGGAGGTAATGGTGACTGGTGCTCCAAGCCAAGATGAATTACTTGTGCAGCTTGTAATTTACTGAACCCCGTGGTCTTCCAGAATGATCCAAACTGGAGTTACATCATGAATTTGACACCTATTTTTCTTTGGAAGAAGTAGCTCACCTTAATGCTTTCACCAATGGGCTTTTCTTCTGAGTTACAAATCCCTGTTTTGTGAGCAGTCAGAGACTAAAGTAAATACTGGTCTCCCTTGCACATTTACAATGATAGCAACATTTAACTCAGGAGGCTGTAAAGTTCTTTAGTAGGAGAAGCTCATTATGCAGCTGAATTCCAATCCTCATCTTCCTGGACCACACAGCTGAGGCTGGCATTGCTATTTCATGTGAGACAATTATGTCATGTTACATGGTAGAGTGAATGAAATTTTCTGCTAAAATGATCAAATGAAAGTTTGCTGTCAAAGTATGGAGCCTGCTTATTTTCTTCTGGTAAAAGTTATCATTAGTTCATAAAATGCATTCCTGAATGTAGCATAAACCAAAATTAGCTAATTTTCCTTTGAAGGTAGTACATCTGACAGCATGGCATTTTTAAAGACCTTTCAGGAGGCTGCAGAAATAAAAACCAAATAATATTTTTTGATTTTTCTATTCCATTAGTTAAATGTGTTCTGTAGATAACTTACTATGCCATGTGATATATAGAATTTGTCACTGGGTGGTGTCTAGAGATGGCCCCCTGTTGCTGGAAGACAGAAGCCTTTGTCAGAATCCCAGATCAGTATACAGATACAGTTTACTTGTATCACAGTAAACCACAGGAGATCAGTCTCTCAGCTCTTGCGTGACTCACTCCAGTACTTAGTTGCTTTTCAGATTTCTAAGTTTTTGCCTAAAAATCAGTCCATTCTTTCTTGCCTGTAAAAGTGTTTTCCATGTGTCTGAATAGGAGGGGTGTTCTAAAATTGGTTTCTAGGCACTAGTGAATGTGAGATTTATGCTTTTTTTTTATAACTGTAACAACACAGCTGCAGCTCTTGCTTGTTGAGATTTGTGACTCTGTAGTGAAATTTCTGGTGCTTGCAATCCATTCTTGATCCCAGTGAGGGGATTGCCAGCAGAAGTATGCTGCCTGTCTCAGAAATATCTATCCCAAAATGGTTAACAGTATTTCTGGGACAATTAATAGGGGAAGGAAATTATGTTAAGGATTTAAACTTTTTTTTTTTCCTTTGTCTCTATTAAAAGAGACACTAGTAAGTAAATGGAAGTGAAATATAATTTGTGAGTTCAGGAGAGTGGAAAGAAAATATAGGTGAAGTGGCGAAGAGGAGATGCTGCTTCTTCTTTTCCAGATCAGTTAGAAAGTAGGTGTCATGCCAGAGGGAGCATGTCCTTGGTGAAATTTTGAAAACCTAGCATTACAATGGAGATACTTTAATTGTATGGATTTTCCTAAAATACTTGGAAGTTTGCAACTTCTCAGTTCAATATATCATTGCAAAGTAACTTTGTAAAATACTTTTGCTTAGAGATAGTTACAACCGAGACAGTTGCTTGTTATGGGTTCTGATAAAAAAGAAAGGAAACTCCTGAAAGTGGACCTTAGGAATTAAATATTTTTGATATGACCTCTTAATGGAGAGACTTTTTACAAGAGCATGTAACGACAGGACAAGGGAGACTGGATTCAACTGAGAGAGAGTAGGTTTAGATTGGATATTATGAAGAAATTCTTTGCTGTGAGGGTGGTGAGGCCCTGGCTCAGGTTGCCCAGAGAAGCTGTGGATGCCCCATCCTGGAAGTGTTCAAAGCCAGGTTGGATGGAGCTCTGAGCAACCTGGTCTAGTGAAAGGTGTCCCTGCCCATGGCAGGGGAGTTGGAACTGGATGTTGTGTAAGGTCCCTTCCAGCCCAAACCATTCTGTGATTCTATGATGAAATATTTTTAAAGTGTTTTCCCTATGCAGAAAGTGAACTCTAAGACAAAATCCTCATGTAACCTCTGGAATGTGAGGATCTTAGACCTCTATTCAAGTTCAAGTAGTGAAAACTACACAGAAAAGCTGACTTGTGAGAAATGCTTCTTATTCCATTGAGCATCCTGTGGCCATTTACAAAGAAAGTGCTTAAAGGGTTTTCCAAAAATCCACTTCCCATTAATCTTGCCAGAAACTCTGGTGCAGTATTACTCAGGGAGTTTAAACTGGGCCAATATTGTGGTGCATACAAATTCAAAATAAAGGCCACCCAGAGGAGATAAGTGAAGAGAAAGTAACGACATGAAGTTGTTTCTTTTTGCTGCAGATTTGCTGGTTGCATGACCAGCTAAGATTGTAATGGAAAAAAGGAATGTAGAAGTGTCTCTTTGAGTCAGCCTGTTTGCAAACAAATGTCTGCAACCATACAACAGTATATTTGTTTCTTTCCCAGCAGAGATTTCTATATTTTTAATATCATATTCTAAGCTATGATCTCTAACTTAAGGATGTCTTTGTTAGGCCAGAGCTGAAATGTCTCTAGACTTTGTGTTTTGTTTCCTATGGGATGTCCAGCATCAGTACAGAGGGAAAAAATAAAAGCATAAACATGTAGTGAAGCTTTTCAGAATATGGTTCCAGGGTCTGATGATCGACCCCTCAGGGAAGGGTGGCTTGAACCATGGATGTCATGGTGTTTAATTGGCTTTCAAATCCATGAGAGTTTCCAGACCACTTTTGATACCCCCTGAACATTCTGGAACCATGTAAACCTTGGCACCAAGGTTTAAAGGTTTTATGCAGTATGTGTTTCTTTTTGCTTTTTCTTCATGAAAACTTAAGAGCTATAATAATAAGTCAAAACCCAAAACTATGGTGTATCACATAAAAAAGGCATGAAAAAACAACATAGTAGATTAAATCTACCACACAGAATTAAGAAAGAGGTTTTATAATATTAGTCTCTAGATTGTACAGCAATAATGAAGACTAAGCTCATGGATCACTAGACAATCTGTAAATGCTGCCATCTGCAAATTTTAAAATTGAAATAAAGAAAAGCATGAGGTGGCAAAGACTCAACACGAAGTACTGCAAACACTCCTGGTATGCAAGTTTTTGAAGGGATTCGCGGGTTTAAAAGGTGGCTCTTTATTCCTTTTCTCTAAAATGAAGTTTTTGGAAGGTGCAAGAAGACTAAACCTGCAATGATGATATGAAGAAAGAAAGTAATTGAGGAATTGAGAAGAGAGAGTTCTTTTAGTGTCATAACACTTGTGTTACTTAGAACCTTTCCCACTTGTGAGGATGTGCAGTTCCTTGCAGTATCTCCTTTGCAACCCCCTTCTATGGAGAATGAAGTAGGAATGTTTTGCCCTCCCGAAGTATAGAATATAGATTGATACAGACTTAGAAGGGATGGTCTCTAGGTGAGGCCTCAATCTGAGCTCTCAGATTTGCAAGTCTTAAACTTTACAGAGTAGTGACTTAAAAAGAAGGCTTCAAAAATAAGTCTTTCCAACTTAGGGAAGCAGAGAGAGTATTCTGGTTTTAAAAGGTGGGAATTTTTCAGTAAATTTAGTACAAGGGAATATACTAAAAGCTTTTTTTAAGTTTATTTAGATCCTCATTTTTAAGAGTATCACACGGAGGAAAATTTATTAGAATGGGTATTCTGTTGTAGCTCCCTTGAGTGTGCTAAAAATTCTTCAGGTATTGTAGGAAAGCAATATAGAAAATATGTTGTTAAAATAGAAAATGTCTAGTATTTATAAGAATCACTGTGCAGGTTAAAGTGTCCTTGGCATTCCTGGTGGGATTTTTAGATACCAGGATACATACTTATAATTCAGCATTGATTTAACAGTGAAACTTGAGCACAGGGAAGGGAGAAAAGTCCATTTGCTATTAGCAGGCCCTACTTTTGCTGAAATCAGTAAAGTAGAGCTGTTTGCTTTATTAGGTGCAAAGCTAGTTAATGCTGGGAGACTATGCAGTCCTATTCTGAATATTTAATTTGAGCCTCAGTTCCTATGCAAAACATGCTGCTATAAAAATGCTGCCTTGTTTCAGGGCTATAGTGGATTTTGTACAAGAACTTCACAGAACAAGGTGGGAATTTATTAGTATAAAGAATACTGTAATGTCATACAAGATAGTTAAGTAGTCTGACATTTATTAATGAAAATATACTTAGTAATTTAGAAACTTTAAAAACTTTAGGGAACGATCAGTTGAAGGTTCTGTTACTGTATTACTGGTTCACCATTTGGAAATGCTGACCTGTTGCTTCTCAGAAATTTTGACAGCTATCTTCAGTCTTGGCATTGACTTTGTGTGTGTGTGTGTGTATTCCATTGCCTTTGTTCTTTGATTAACCTTCAGGGTCTTTGGATTTTTTTTTTTTTTTAATTTTACTGCTTACATCATGCTGCCAGAAGGTCTGAAAAACTAATTGCTAGGTTAGCAACTGAATGATGCAGTGCAGTGTAAAAGGAGGCAGGGGAGAACAACTGCTCTCTTGTTTGAAGCACTCTTGCTGCTAAACAAGGACATAACTTTTTTTTTGTTCAGTATATTTTTGATTTGTGGTCATGATGTCAATTTTGGTTATCTAGGTGTGTTTCACTTTCCATCTGAGAAAGGAAAACACCCACAATGACTTGTGTTCACTGTTTTGGAAAGGCATGTTCAAGTAAGGAAATGAATTTTAATTCTCTTGGGTCCTGTTGTCTGAACTTCAGCCCCTGGCATATGGGTCAGCTGAGAAAGTGCAGTAGATGTGTTCAAAGTGCATTTAGATTAACCATTAGAGAAATCTATATGAAATTAGATTTAAAATGAATACTCAAAGTACCTTGTAAGGGAAGTTGCAAGTATTTATTAATTTCTAGTTTGGAACCCATTACGTATGTATATATACGCACACTCAGAGGTAAAATGAAATATATTTTTTGTGGTGGTCTTGAAAATGTTCAGCACACAGTCCCTGATGAAATATCAACCTGATCCCCAATTTATGTAAACTAGCTGGAATCCAATATTTGAATCTGCACTTCTCAGTTTTATCAGACCTTTGTTACCTGCAAAAGACTTTGTTCCCCTCTGCAAACAAACAACAAAATTAATCAGGGAGGATCTTCAGTGTATATGGCTCTGATTGGTAAGAAGAAACTTGAGCTGAAGTAATGTTGCTAGTAGGAAACAAAAACACTTTTATTCTT